>BMAU01007658.1:787500-1387500 GCA_019973935.1 Trichonephila clavipes | reverse complement strand
GTCCCGATTCAATGAGTTATAAATTGAAAAATTTGAAACGCAGCTGATTGATTTCCAGTCTAGTTCAATACGGATTCAAAAAATTTTTGAAAAAAGGAAAAAGTTGGAATTGACTGAAATATAGAAATATTAAAAATCAATTTATGTAAAAATGAATAATGAAATTTTATAAACACGGAATTCTATTCCAGATACATTTAGCTGTTAGAAGAAACTGTGTATCATACTTGCATCATATTTTCATCTACCTATGCCTGCAAGTCATTATTTTCAGAGATAAATAACATTAAAGACTCATTTAGAAACAGTTTGGCAGATGACTCCAATTCAACTTGCATTCTGCTAAAAGTAACATCTTACAATCCTAATACAGGTTATTTGTCATCCAATCTGCCACAACAGAATTCACACTAATGTTACTTTAATTTAAATTACACTTATAAATAAAACATTTACTACAATACCAGTGGAAAATGTATTTTTTCGTTGTAAATCAAGAGTTTTGAGTTGTTAATATTTAGTTTCATTATTTTCCCAATAATCACAAGTCAAAATTATTTGACGGCACGTCTATGCCTCACTAAACATTTCTAAAGAAAAAATGGCACGTTGATCAAAAAAGGTTCACCACCCCTGGTCTATTCGAACTTTTTTCTTTTGTTTTTGCCGATTTTTTTTGTCTACTAGACCAGGGGCACTCAACCTTTTTTCCCACCGGGCAACATACATACGGCAACTTTTCACGTGGGCTGCAAATTGAGGATTAATGAGGAGAGGGAGCTTTATAAGATGAAAAACATTTAAAATGCGAAAAAATTATCAAAATATTAAAGCTTATAATTCTGGATTTTATTTTAAATTTATACTAAATAAACTCCTCACAAAAAATAGGTTTTATGCATTTTTTTACCCTGTTATGGGGTAATTTCAAGTTCCTTTAATCAGTTCCAAGTTCCTTTGATTCCAAGCCACTTCCCCCTGCCAAATATTTTGTTTCTATTGCAAGTTTTTTTTTTTAAAAAAAAAAGCCCATTTATTTCGTCTTGAAAGAGACTCTCAAGAAAAAAAAAGCCATTGAGCGATTTCTTTGTTCTTAGTGGTATAATGACGAGCAAATTTGTATTTTTTAAATATAACATTTTCAAGATAAATAAAACAAGTAGTTGATCCTTGTTTGTTTTTCTCTACGTAAAAGCCAAGGTCCAAATCAGGCTGAAGCATATATTCTTTAGATATTTTTCGCTCGTAAGACATGAGGGTTAATTAAAAATTAATTTCACCTATAAAATAGTCGCTACTTTAGTGTTATTTGTTTACAATTACAAAAAGAAAGAAAAGTTATTTCGCAATTCGTACCAGTGTGGGAACCCCCCTGGGTTCCACTCTGGGCACTAAGATTAACTTGAGGCAAATAATGACCAGACGCCATTTGTATAATAATAAATTATATTTATTCATTTAGTTCAAAATATCAAACTTCTAATGACAAATATTAAACTATATGTCTACGTCAGAAAGGGATTTACCTTTAATATTAAATAAAAATTACTAAATATGAAATTAATCAATAACTACGCTCAATATCAAAAGGGTTTACCGGAATAGGAGGTCTGAGAAATACACGCACCTTGAATTATTAGCTTTCATTAAACTTGAATTAATTTTATTAAACTAGCGCTTGTGTGTGTGTTAAGCGGTATGAAGCTAGAATATATCACCTGGTTGTACTTATGATCTCTTCAGGTACTCCTAAGGCTTCTTCGCTGAATACTAACAGCAATACTCTAATATCTTAATCCAATTGAATCCTGCAAATCTCGTCACTACTTCTGCTGTCTCAACCGCCTTCTCACCTCCGCTAACTTACAACGCTCTCCTTAAATACATTATCTACTTTACATATCCCATCTTCTTCTTTTAGAATTGATTGGAAATATACGCGAATTTACAATCCCCAAAGACACCTAAGAATATTAGTGGAAAGGTTCCGTAAAGATTCGTCATACCAGCACGGCAAAGATTGCAAAATTGATATATGTGGTTGGTAGATTGATAGAATTTTTCGCAAAATTTTTAATATATTGCTTTTAAATAATTGAATTTATTAGTTCAACGGGCCATGACTTGGCCACTCGGATAGGTCTGATGGGCCGCCGGTTTATGTATCGCTGTACTAGACGAACGACGAGTATATGTATGGGTATTTTATAATAATTGATACCTGGAAAAGTTTTAACAATTCACTTGGAACAAATTGTTTATTGAAATTTCTCTTTCAGTGAGTACATTTATTATTGAATTAGAGGTAATTAAAAGGGAATATATATATAATAGAAAGGAAAGTATATATATATATATATATATATATATATATATATATATATATATAATAGAAAGGAAAGTATATATATATATATATATATAATAGAAAGGAAAGTATATATATATGTGGGAGACAACAAGGGGTCCAAGACGTTGGTCTTTCTTTTATTTTATTTTAACATTAAACAAAAATTAATTAAAAAGGTAGTTTTTACAGATAAGTTTGACGATGATATTCAGAAGGTAACGCCTGCTCGCGCACCTCTCGCGTTCTCCTTTCTCTCTAATGTTTTTGAGTTTTTGTTTCTCTTCCACTAATTCAAAAGTTTTAGTTTTAGTTTCCATTCAATGCGCCTGCGCGCGGAGACTGCGTTGCTTTTGGCTGCATGCCACAACGGCCATTCTGACCGTACGCTGTCCGCAGCGGTATTTCCATGGAGACCAGAGGAGAATCTGAAACATACAAAAAAAACGGAACAGACAAGGACTATACGACAAATATATAGAGATTAAACATATCATAATTTTGTTGAACTAGACAGTTTCTCCATCATGTGAAGGCACCTCTTCGACATCCGGAAGGTTCCACAGGAAAACATTGTCTTTTTCACAGGCATAAGAACGACTTTTTAACAAGTTGATCTTTGGTTGAACGCATCGATATTTTCCTCTGTAGAGTTCTGGACGTCTGTTCAAAACGATTTCTCTTTTTCCTTCGTTTCCACTGCCAGGGCTGGAAGATCCTTCGGAGCAACACAAACCGATGATGTTTACTCTTCATAGGTAAAGGGTTAGGTGAGCGGGAGATAAATTCCACGGAACTTGTTTTCATGGCACCATTGGCTTTCTTACACAATACTATATCAGAACATTTTTCTCTTACAATACTCAATTTTAACTTAGTACTCTTAATTTTATTACATTTATAATCCTTAATTAGAGAACTCGAATCATTTCTAGTATTAAAGTTTATAACATGTGGCAAATCATAACTAGAGTTTTCTATCACATTTGAAACAGAAACATTTGGAAAAGAAACACCACAATCTGCACTCAAAGAGGATCCACTTTCACTCAATAAAACATCGCTCTTTGCGTGGCCTAGTTTCTCTATTTCAGAATATACACTGGGATGTATAATAAATTCTTCGGTCAAGGTCGGTGATATTGCCGTTCTCACACTTAAGCTAGTAGAGTGTTGATTAAGAGAAATATTTATGGGTTTAACTTCTACCATTCGCTTTTCACCAAAACATGAGCTTAATGTTATGATTTCTTCGGAAGGTGTTTGCACTCTAATTAGTGAGGAATTTAAAACTGGGATCTGGCAACCTGAATCAATCAATGCTGTTACGGGCTGATTTTCCACAAAATGTTTACGTATTGAAGATTTGCGCATTCATCGCTATTTTGTTTTTCGCTCTCGATTTTCAAAGTATTCACGTTTATTTTATTATGGATGTGGTCGTTAGATTCTTTAAGCTTAAAACGCTTCTCACAGTCTCTTGCGTAATGAGATGAATCACCGCATATAAAGCAATTTTTATTTTCTCTTTCAAGATATTGGGGATAGTTCTCTTTAATCTTTGGTTTAAAGTTTTGTGATCTATTTTTAAAGGGGTCTTGGGTATATCCATAAGTAATAGGAATTTCCTTACGTGATCCGTTTTTAGATGAAATATAAATATCACACTCTTTAGCTAAATCAATAGGCCTAAACCAATCTTCTGCTTCTCGAATGCCAATATGAGTTGCAGTTTCCTTATTTAAAGTTTCAAATAATTTATCAGAAATTATAAGATCACATAGAGATTCAAAGGAATTAACTTTTCTTAACGAACAATAATATTGGAAGTTTGCCGTCAATCTTGCAGCAAATTGGATGTATGTCTCGCCTGATGATTTTACAGCATTTTTAAATGAGTTTAAACACTCAAGGGGTTAATTGGAATTCTCTGAGTACTATAGATTTTAGTTTTCATAGTCATTTAATTCCTCTTCTTTAATATACAGTAAGACGTTATGAGCTCTTTCGCCCAGAAGATTTATTAAAAATTTCAGATTTATATTCGTCATTTATTTTCTTGGTTAAAAATGCGCGTTCTAATGATTGGAAGAACAGATTAAAATTTTCAGATCTGGTGGGAACAGGAAGAGATAAAGTTTTTTTATACTTTTTATCATATTTTCTATGTTAGTTTCGAACTGTTTTTCTTCGACTTTAGCTGCAGGATTTAAACTTAATGCTTTATTTTTAGCCAATTGTAGTTCGATTTCTTTTTCTAATTTTGCCAACTGAAGTTTCGCGAGCTCAATTTTTTTGTTCTGAAGTTACCTCTCTTTCGTTTTGCGATACTCTCTCATCTATACAGTTTTGAATTAAAGTTTTAACGAAATCTGGATCACTTTCAAATGTACTACTGTTCTCAATTTTAGTCTTTAGTTTAACTATAGTGTCAGTACTCTCGACAGAACCGTCTAGCTCCTCAACAACTCTTATGAGATCCTCTTTAAGAGCGTTTTTATACATTTTATAAAAATATGAAAAGATCCTACCTTTTTTTTTTTTTCTGGCTCCCTTGTTGCTCGCACGTACGATGTATCCAATGAAGAAAAATTTCGATTCCACTGATTTCACCTCTTCGCAGGTAATATAGTTGAAATTGTGGTTCCGGCCTCTACACAGGCGGATTATTCGTCGATGGGTTTTCCAACCTCTACACAGGCGGAATGAAGTTGAAAAATTCAACCTCTACACAGGTTGAACGAAGTTTCCGAAAAATGGCGGCGCGTCTCCTTCACGGACGCTGTTGTTCATTGTCCAGACTTTGGTTCAAAATCGAAATTTTATCTATCGCGGCCGAGCCCCCATAATTTGTGGGAGACAACAAATCCAAGACGTTGGTCTTTCTTCTATTTTATTTTAACATTAAACAAAAATTAATTAAAAAGGTAGTTTTTACAGATAAGTTTGACGATGATATTCAGAAGGTAACGCCTGCTCGCGCACCTCTCGCGTTCTCCTTTCTCTCTAATGTTTTTGAGTTTTTGTTTCTCTTCCACTAATTCAAAAGTTTTAGTTTTAGTTTCCATTCAATGCGCCTGCGCGCGGAGACTGCGTTGCTTTTGGCTGCATGCCACATATATATATATATATATATATATAATAGAAAGGAAAGTATATATATATATATATATGCTTAATGATATTCAAAGCAATTAACCTGTTAAGACAAATGGGAAAAAGGTAAAACTGATCTTGCAATATGGTTGTTGGCGAGAAAAGTAATGGATGAATATAATGAGATATATTGAAAGAGAAAAAAATACTTTTATGTGGAACACAAGTCATTTTTTTACCATATCTTGTATAGCATCTCGATCAAAAAGTTCTTTTTTTTTTTTGTAATATCAATTTTGATGATGGAAGTAAATACTCTGATAATGCTCATATATAAAGTGAACAGATAAGGAGAAAAAATGACTATTAAAAAAAAATGAGAGCAAATAGTTAAAATTTCCAGCAAAAAACGTGTCGAAAAAAGTAATATTGTAATAAAGCTTGTCAGTAAACATTTAAAAAATACATAAAATACTTATCTCAAAATAGAATGATGGTCTAGAGGCAAAAAAGAATGCTAATAACGAAAAAAGGGGACAGTAGAATTAAACTCAAATATTAAAAATATAATACCTAGGAACATTAGAAAATATGTATAAGAAAAATAAAGTTTCTCAAAAGTTTCCCTAGTAAAATATTAACTCCTGAAAAATAATAATTAAGTTACCTGACTACGTTCGGAACAGTAATTCTGTAAAGGCGTATAAATATATTTTTTTATATTTAGTGTCACTTGAATTATAATACACATATAAAATTGTATTAAGAATATTATAACAATAAAAATATTATTTAAATGCAATTTTTATGGCAAAGAAATGGAGAAAAAATGACATTTTTAAAACCTTTTATGAAAAATGCTTCTATAAAAATAAGTCGCCTGTATATAGTTAGGACTTTTTACGTCTCCACTAGGATTTTTGAGATAGATAATTTATAAAAGGATTTATATATATATATTCATATTTAAATATATCAGAGTACAGAAATCTCAACAAAAAAAACTCTTATTTCAGTGGATTGTAATTCTGAAAATCAAGATTTTTCAAAAATCCTAGTTCACGCTCTGTATAGATGTCCTAGCTGTATATAGGCAAAATATTATTATTATAGAACCATTTTTCAAAAGAAAATGTTTTGAAAATATGCCATTCTTTCTTAATTTTTTGCTAAAAAATTGCATTTGAATAGCTGTTTTTCTAATGTTATTAAAACAATTTTTTATGCATATTTTAATTTAAGTAAAATTTAATATCAAGAAAACACAAAATTATTATTTATATACTGTTTCAAAATTACAGTTCTAAACATAGTCACCTTAAATTTATACACACAAGCATATGTAAGAAGAAACTAAAAAACTTTTAAAATAGAATTGAAAGACAAAACAAGAAATGTAAAATGAAAATAGATTGTTACAAAAAATGAAAAGAGAAACTATATATATAGCAGATCAAAATTTTTTTAAAAAAAGAACTTTCTAAATAATCGTTATGAAAGAAAGAACAAAACAGATATCAACTTGAGCTAGGTAAGAAGGAAGAACACGTGTAAATGTAACAAAAATGTTTCAATTTGTAACATACAAGGAAAGATAGAAATTTGTAGAATTACAATTTAAAAACTGTGGTGGGGATAAAAATAAAATAAGGAAGTAATCTAATTATATATACAAAACAAGAGACGCGTGGAAGAAATTATAAAAACACAACTTCTTCAATAGTAATTGAACATCCTTTATAGAAAATTTATCCACAGTTTCTTTATTTTTTCTAATTCCCTTTCAGAACACAAGATTTTAAAAGTTGTGTAAATCAAGCGATATTTTTTCAAGTCTAAAAGGGAAAATGTCTAGTTAAATAGCATCAATTTGTTGGAGCAGACGATAATAAAAGTAAAACGATTAGTTTTCATGGATATATAATTTTTTTTAAAAAATGAGATAAAGCGTAATGGAAATAATCAAAAACAAATAATATAAAAAGAAATTCTAAGTCACACATACACTTCCTACTTAGGTCAACAAAGAAAAATTGTATTTTAGTTTCTTTTATTAAATAGTTACAATTAATATAAATATGTATATACATACGACAGAACCACAATATTAAGTAGCAAAACACCTTTTAAATTAACATTAAAACTTTCTAACCACATTAAATTTGTAATTACATTTTTTAAAAAAAGTGGAAAACAGTGTAAGAGGAATGCTAACGTCTAACTAGCATGATTTTATTTAAGTTAAGTTAAATCTTCGTCACAAATTTAACAAAAGCTGTTTTATCCAATGGTGTTGCCATCTAGAGGAATAACATAGACTGAGAGAGAGAAATATATCTCTTAGACTATATAATTAATTTAATTTAATTATAGTGAATTGATATATAGTTAAAAAACTGTATTAACCTCAAGTGTTACCCACTACAAGTTTAAAAAATGTATTTGAACTCTTGAGCAGATGAATAAAAAGTTTTATTAAAAATTGAAAATGTGAACAAAATATATAAATAAATATATTTAGGAAGATTGTGAACTAATAGTAGGAATTGAACAAAAACAGGACTGTGTACTCCCATTCAATTACAATTATCGATCTTTTAAAATCTTCAAAAATCATCTCAGAAACTTTCAATATATTGATAAATATTCTACTTTGTTGTCCAATGAATATTTGCTTACATATCTGTGTAACTACAAGATACAAAATACAATTCTTATTATTTGGATATAGAACATTAGTGGAATAATTATAAAGTAAAAACTATATCTGAAAAATGCTAGCCTGTAAATGGTTAGTTATACTCCCGCAGTAATGCGATTTAATTATTTATTTCCTTAAATACAATGTGTCCAGAGTTAGAACTATCAAATACAGATGAGTTAGAATTAAACATCGTATTTCCGGCGTTTTTAACGCGCGCACAAAAAAAAAAACACAAAAAAAAAAAAAAGATAGAAATTTACGGGTGCACGGTATGCCGGATATAAAAAGGATGTCCTCAAAAATAAAGAAAAGATTACCTTAAAAATTAGATTTCCATGCATGCATTTTGCATCCATTTGTAAATGCTTTTTTACCTAAGATCCATATACAGAGAAAATCGTTGAAACTGAGGGGACTAAAATATTTATTCGTGTTAAAGGATATTAGGAAAAACAACATATATTCAACAAAATTAAGTTTTATTAGAGTACATTTTATTTAAATAGATATGTATATATGCTTATATTTAAAAAGAAATCGATGAAACAAAAACAATCACAAGAACTTTTAATGAAATTGAATACAGAATTTTCAAGATTTTTTGAAAAACAAAACATTTATTGAGTTTTTGGACAATAATCTGATATTTTTCGTTGCATCGTCTTTGTTGTTAAGGCTGTCTTTGGTAAAAGTACGAGAGCTTGAACTAAACGCAAAGCACAGTTTCAGACAGAAAAAAATGCCTCAACTTCCATGGAAATTTGCAATATTATAACTATATTATAACTCATACCTCGGTTAACAATATAGTGTTTTTGAAAATGTCAAAATATTAATTGAATACTTTATTTATTTTTCGTTTTAATACGTGAAGGCATAACAAATTTAACATTACGATATAGGAGAAAAAAAGCGAAGCGCATTTTGTACCAGAAAAAAGGAATCAACTCGGTTAAAAATGGGAAGTATGATACAAAATGCTGCTCTCTAAAGGATAGTGAAGCCAGAATATCATATTAATGTTTAATTTCTTTTATATCGGAAAAAAATGTTCCAAATTCAAGTCCTATTCTTTAGCATTAACCGAAAACAGCCTTAAGAAGTTGTTCGATGTCGTCCATTTTATTATTCATTCCAACATAAGAATATATGTCTAAATAACTGCGCCTACTTTTCCTGATGTTCCTCAATTCGGATAACAAGGTAACAGGAGCTGTGTTATTCATTTCATTTTCGTCTTTGGAATCTGCATCAATGATACTTTTTAAGCTATGAATAACTCCAAAATGTCTGTCTGCCATAATTTGGGCTGCATGCACATTATCATCAACTACTTCAACGAATTCTTCCGATGATACAGTAGGACCGGACCGTCCAATAATACAGAAACTTTCTCAGACTTTGGTTGTTTTCCATACTTTGTTAATTCCCAGAAATGAAATTTTTTTATGTTAAATTATTTTCGCTTCTTGTTAAGAGAAAAACATGCATGAAAATACACAGTAGTTGGTCGGAAACGTTGAATTATTTCGTGTTAACCGATATTTCGTCTGAAGGTATCCCACTACGCTCGGTACCGTGATTTTGCAAAAGCGTATAAATGGATAATATTTATATTTAGTGTCACTTAGATTAGAAAATGTGTATAAAATTGTTTTAAGAATATTATTACAATAAAAAATTGTTTAAGTACAATATTTTGACAAAAAAGGAACATGGAATGACCCATTTTCAAAATATTCTTTTGAGAAAAATACTTCTATAATACTTTGCCTGTATATAGCTCGGACCTCTGTACAGAGGCTCAACTACAATTTTTGAAATCTATAACATGGAAGTGGGTTTATCCATGTTTTACGACAACAGAGGGGAAATTTAAAAAAAAAAAAACGCTGATAAAACGAATGATTTTTCTTTCTATATATGCTATTGGACTATTATTTTTGTTTGCTACTATTCATTCATTTTAATTTAATTAATGAATTAATATTTTTAAAAAACTGTATTAACATCAAGTGTCATCCACTACAACTTTAAAAAAATATATTAAAACTTGAATGGATGAATAGAAAGTATTTTATTAACAACTGAAAATTCGAACTATATATATATAACGAGTGTTTTTTTTCCAGGTATAGAAGTTTAAGTTGGCATTACTTTTCCAAGATGGCGACCGATTTAACAGCTGTCAAGTGATTTATTCTCAGTTTGGTTTGGCAATTCATCATGAATAGACTCACGCCTGAACAACGCTTTCAAATTGTGCAATTTTTATTTTGAAAATAGTGGTCGCGCGCGCGCGATTTTCATAAGCGAATTTTGTTTAGCGATGAAGCGCACTTCTGGTTGAATGGCTATGTCAACAAACAAAACTGCCGCATTTGGAGTGAAGCTAATCCACAAGTGTATGTCGAAACACCGTTACATCCAGAAAAACTGACTGTTTGGTGCGCTTTATGGGCTAGTGGAATCCTTCTTCAAAAACGATGAAGGCCACAACGTTACAGTCAATGGTGATCGGTATAGAGCCATGATTGTGAAGGTCTCCTAGGACCTCACTTTGAGAACGAGAATAATTTTGAGTCACAAAAGAACCAGTAGTCATTTTTATAAATAACTTTCTTTATTTGGTTATCTTTCCCAAATAGAATGAAAGACTTATTAACAATTGTTTCTACCAATATTATGAGGTTTTAAAGATAATATCCTTTAAATTAACTCAATTAATTAATGATCTAATTAATTAATTTATTAAATAACGATCCCGCAGAAATTACCACGATAAGAGATCCCAGAATTATATTTAATAATGTTCTTATTGAACATTTAACTTTAATCTGACTCTTAAAACTTTAATGAGACTTTAAACTCAAAATAATATTTACCACTCGGAATCTCAATTCTTCATGAGATTAAATTATCGACAACAATAAGACTTCAATTCAAATTCACTATAACTCTATGTTTCAATATCTATCTCCTACTGCTCTAACTTTACTATTTCGTTTGACTTAAATACTGAATCTAATCTACATAACAAGGAATCCTGTTCGCTTTTTGGAGTTGATTGGAAATAGGTAGGGAATTAAATTTCCCTAAAAAGGTTGTTTCAGAAGGTTAGTGATAAAGTTCCGTATAGATTCGTCACATGATTACTAACTTTTTCATTCCTGAATTGAACAATCATGATGTCCAGGAGCTGTGGTTCCAACAAGACGGCGCAACATGACACACAGCTCGTGCCACAATCGATTTATTGAAAGACATGTTTGGTGACAGCCTAATTTCACGTTTTGGACCTATGAATTGGCCTCCAAGATCTTGTGATTTAACACCGCTAGACTATTTTCTGTGGGGCTATGTAAAGTCATTGGTCTATGCGGATAAGCCACAAACGCTTGACCATTTGGAAGACAACATTCGCCGTGTTATTGCCGATATACGGCCACAAATGTTGGAAAAAGTCATCGAAAATTGGACGTCCAGATTGGACTACATTCGAGCCAGCCGTGGCAGTCATATGCCAGAAATCATATTTAAAATGTAATGCCACAAGATTATCTTTGGAATAAAAAAAATTCATGTCAATCGAATAATATATCGTTGTTTTATTGCAATTTAAAGTTCTATACCTCTAAAAAAACACCCTTTATATATATAGGGGAGATTGTGAACTAATAGTAGGAATTGAAAAAAAAGCGCATTATAAGACGAATGCACCTAAAAAGTTTTTATAGTGCAGTTGGAAGATATAGGTGCAGTGTAATACGGCGGAATAAAAGGTAGTTCATTTTATTTAAAACAAACTATATCACAAACATAAAGCTTGAGGCATAACAAAAGTAAGCCTATACTTAAGGAAGACAATAATAATTATCTAAACAGAAAAATAAATTCAAGTTGCAACAAAATTAACTTACTGTGACTAATCCGCGTTAACTTTTAAATTAACTTAGTTATAAATAGTTGCTAAAAGAGAAGTGCAATTATTTACCTTGCTAATGGCATTAAACTCAATCTATTCTTGTCGCTTTATTGGACTTTGTTCCTTTGTCCTTCTACAAAGCACTATATGCAAAATTAATTAATACAATTCCCTTCTATTTCAGCTTTTTTTTGTATAAATAAAATGAGAAATGTGAACGTGAGCTCACTAGATAGTGTTGATTCGACAGAATGGTTTAATGATGTGATCGAGTCTCGTGTTGGTTTTCTAAGATATTTTTAGAATTTTTAGATGCGTTGTCTACCATTTTTCATAGATTGTGGTGTTTTAAAACATATTGTTATCCTTATAAGGATTTGTTTCCGTGGGGAATGATTGGGAGAGGGAGTGCTGTTTGCTCTACGTATGGCAGTGGAAATTCAACTCCAAAAGATTACTTAGTCCATTAATTATCGACTAAATTTCTCAAAAATACAAATGTCGGAAATTAATTGAGAATTCTTATTCAGCGTAACATCTATTTTTCAGTGATTGAATTTGGTAAGACAAATGATAGGTTTGATATTTCGCGAACGCAAACATACCGGTTCAAATGAAGAATGTATTGAATTCACTCAGTCGTAAAATTAGGCAATAAATAAACATAAAAGTTCATTTTTTTTCATCTTCACACTGGCACTTAAAATCAATGATCCTGTGAACTCTGTTTACACTGCCACAGTTCATTTCCTTTTAGAACAAAATCCTTGCAGAATGTTCAAACATTCCCAAGATCATTGTGCGAAACATTTTTCAATCGCAAGTTGAATGTTTGCTTAAGTGAAAGGATTCTTTGCAATGATCTTCCCAACATTCTGATAAACGATATTTATTCCAAAAGTAGCTTTCTTGGAAGCTATAATGCATCATATTGATTTGTTTCTAAATATTAATTAGCACTTGGCAGTTGTGTGGAAATATTTCTTTGACTGCTGAAGAGGACGAGACATATATAACAAGATATTATGATCAGAATGTACAAATTACGTTTAAAGTTTTTAATATTTATTCGATGCTATCTAAATATAACACTTTCTGAAGGATATCTTGTAAAATCATCAACCAGACGATGAGCATCATGCCTCAGTAAAAACCTTTACACACGATAGCATTATTTTTGTATCGGAAGCTAAGATGTAAATGACAGGTTGTGTAGTCTAAAATGAAAAGCTTCTGAAAAAAAATTCGGTACCTTTACGTTTCGCCGGACCAAATGTCACCAAGCAGGCTTTATTTTCGACAGCACACAATATGCGCATAAAAAATTGTCAATAAATATTAGTTCTCATCGGTTTTATCTAATTTTAATGTATTATGAAAAAGACGTTACTGTGATAAGAAAAGACCACGACTTGTTTTGCAAATGTGGTGGTAAAAGATTACCAGCAGGAATAATCCGTTGGGCGTCGGTTGTATCATTTTTGGTGGGAAAGTACCAAAATTCTTTTCTTTTTTTAAATCAGATGCGCAAGTTTATTTGAAGAATCTTAATGTTTGAACATCTTAACCCAATTATCAAATTCGAAATTTTATCTAAATTTTACAAGTACAGTAGCAAGTACAAATATGATGTCTGTTTTGAATTCAGTGGAGACCATGGGATTACATTTAACCCCCATGAATTTAGCCCATAGTTAATAAAACCAGCGAAAAATTATTAAAAAGATAAAGTTATAGGAAATAATATCTGTTTATTTTTTTGAAATTTTTCCTTAAGAATAAAATAAGTTTACGCATAGTTATCTGAAACACGTGTTCACAAAATATAATAAAAATAATGCGCAAAAAAGGTTACTTTTTCCGTACTTGGTATACTTATTCCAAGTTATTATTAAAAATAAAATTTATACAATTCAATTCATTTGGCCGTATGCATTAAATAAGAATCTTTGATTTACATCTCATAGGGTACTTAAACACTATGGATGAATATTTCGAGAAAAAGTAAACGGTAATTAGCTCAAGTTCTGTTAATCATTCCCGTAAATCTTCAAGTCAGATGACAAAACGGCACCTAATTAACACCCTACTCTTCTCGCCCCTACCTGGTCAGGGGGATAGTTTAAAAACCCTGCCATATATATATATATATATAATGTGTGTGTGTGTGTGTGTGTGTGGCAGCCAAAGCCAAGCAGTCTTCGCGCGCAGGCGCAGCAAATCAAAACTAAAACTCTTGGACATTAGAGGAGAATTAGAGAGAGAAAAGAGAACGCGAGAGGTGCGCGAGCAGGCGTTACCTTCTGCATATCGTCGTCAAACTTATCTGTTAAAAACTACCTTTTTAATTAATTTTTGTTTAATGTTAAATAAATATAAGAAAGACCAAATCTTGGACCCCTTTGTTGTCTCCACAAATTATGGGGCTCGGCCGGGATCGATAAAATTTCGATTTTGAACCAAAGTCTGGACAATGAACAACAGCGTCCGTGAAGGAGACGCTCCGCCATTTTTTTCGGAAACTTCGTTCAACCTGTGTAGAGGTTTGAACTCAGCATGAATACTCCGCCTGTGTAGCGGCCGAGATTGAAAAATTTCGATTTTGATCAAAGTTTGGAACGTGAACAAAAGCCGTCCGTGGAGGAGACGCGCCGCCATTTTCGAAAAACTTCGTTCAACCTGTGTAGAGGTTTGAACTCAGCACAAATATTCCGCCTGTGTAGAGGTTGGAACTCATCGTCGAAAATTCCGCCTAAGTAGAGGCCGGAACTACAATTTCACAAACACCTGCGAAGAAGTGTCAATTCGAACAATTTCAACTATATTACCTGCGAAGAGGTGAGATCTGTGAAATCGAAATTTTTCAATTATTGGATACATCGTACGTGCGAGCAACAAGGGAGCTAGAAAAAAAAAGGTAGGATCTTTCCATATTTTTCTAAAATGTATAAAAACGCTCTTAAAGAGGATCTCATAAGAGTTGTTGAGAATCTAGACGGTACTGTGGAGAGTACTGACACTATAGTTAAACTAAAGACTAAAATTGAGAACAGTAGTACATTTGAAAGTGATCCAGATTTCGTTAAAACTTTAATTCAAAACTGTATAGATGAGAGATTATCGCGAAACGAAAGAGAAGTAACTTTAGAAAAACAGAAAATTGAGCTCGCGAAACTTCAGTTAGCAAAATTAGAAAAAGAAATCGAACTTCAAAGGGTTAAAAATAAAGCATTAAGTTTAAATCCTGCAGCTAAATTCGAAGAGAAACAGTTCGAAACTTTAAATAAGGAAACCGCAACTCATATTGGCATTCGAGAAGCAGAAGATTGGTTTAGGCCTATTGATTTAGCTAAAGAGTGTGATATTTATATTTCATCTAAAAACGGATCACGTAAGGAAACTCCTATTACTTATGGATATACCCAAGACCCCTTTAAAAATAGATCACAAAACTTTAAAACAAAGATTAAAGAGAACTATCCCCAATATCTTGAAAGAGAAAATAAAAATTGCTTTATATGCGGTGATTCATCTCATTGCGCAAGAGACTGTGAGAAGCGTTTTAAACCTAAAGAATCTAACAGCCACATCCATAATAAAATAAACGTGAATACTTTGAAAGTCGAGAGCGAAAAACAAAATAGCGATGAATTCGAAAATCTTCAATATGTAAACATTTTTGTGGAAAATCAACCCGTAACAGCCTTGATCGATTCAGGTTGCCAGATCCCAGTTTTAAATTCCTCACTAATTAGAGTGCAAACACCTTCCGAAGAGATCATAACATTAAGTTCATGTTTTTGGCCCAAACAGCGAATGGTAGAAGTTAAACCGATAAATCTTTCTCTTAATCAACACTCTGCCTGTATAAGTGTGCGAACGGCAATATCACCGACCTTGACCGAAGAATTTATTATACATCCCAGTGTATATTCTGAAATAAAAAAACTAGGCCACGCAAAGAGCGATGTTTTATTGAATGAAAGTGAATCCTCTTTAGGTGCTCATGCTTATGCTTATCCTAATGTTGTTTCTGTTTCAAATGTGATAGAAAACTCTAGTTATGATTTGTCACATGTTAAAAACTTTAATACTAGAAATGATTCGAGTTCTCTAATTAAGGATTATAAATGTAATAAAATTAAGAGTACTAAGTTAAAGTTGAGTATTGTAAGAGAAAAATGTTCTGATATAGTATTGTGTAAGAAAGCCAATTGTGCCATGAAAACGAGTTCCGTGGAATTCATCTCCCGCTCACCTACCCCTTCACCTATGGAACGTAATTATCGACGGTTTGTGTTGCTCCGAAGGATCTTCCAACCTTGGCAGTGGAAACGAAGGAAAAAGAGAAATCGTTTTGAACAGACGTCCAGAACTCTAGAGAGGAAAATATCGATGCGTTCAACCAAAGATCAACTTGTTAAAAAGACGTTCTTATGCCTGTGAAACACAATGTTTTCCTGTGGAACCTTCCGGATGTCGAAGAGGTGCCTTCACATGATGGAGAAACTGTCTAGTTCAACAAAACTATGATATGTTAAATCTTTGTGTATTTGTCGTATAGTCCTTGTCTGTTCCGTCTTTTTTGTATGTTTCAGATTCTCCTTTGGTCTCTATGGACGTACCGCTGCGGACAGCGTACAGTCAGGCTGGCCGATTGTGGCAGCCAAAGCCAAGCAGTCTTCGCGCGCAGGCGCAGCAAATCAAAACTAAAACTCTTGGACATTAGAGGAGAATTAGAGAGAGAAAAGAGAACGCGAGAGGTGCGCGAGCAGGCGTTACCTTCTGCATATCATCGTCAAACTTATCTGTTAAAAACTACCTTTTTAATTAATTTTTGTTTAATGTTAAATAAATATAAGAAAGACCAAATCTTGGACCCCTTGTTGTCTCCCACACACACACACACACACACATATATATATATAAACAAATGCATCAGTCCCTCTAGAGGATGGGTATTTAGTAAAAACTGAGCTTTAACACATAGCTTGAATATGATGTCGCGGGCCAGGAAATGGATGTAAAGACCACTTAAGTACCGAAGTCAAGAGTAAGGTGATTTATTATTTTTTTGCAAGTTTTTTCTAACTAAACAAAAAGCTTGTTAGTCGATTGATAAAATCAGAAACTATTCAGTCGTTCTATTATAAATTCTACCCAAAAATCTTCAAATGAAATTAAAAAGACTTGTTTAAGATAAGTCGATAAGTGAAATCGTCAAGAGTGATTCGGAAATTTAATGGAGGATAAGCTAGTTCAGATGCCGCCTCGACTTTATTCGTGGTTCAAGAATAATTGCCACTAGCAACTGAGTTACTCTAATGCGAAATTAATGCAAAATAAGGGCCGGGTGTTGCCCAAGCTTTAGAGTCACAACTAATGACAGCTTAAGGTTTCTTGAGGCCTTGGGTCCCTAGGAAAATAGCAGATATTGTCAAATACTTGCGCAAGCCTGTTATAAATAAACGTGCATGACTTATAATCTCACACATCTAGGCATAAACCATGTCGACCGACTGCCACCTTTCGCCTTTAAGATCGTATATGGTCATAGAAAGGTTTAGACACGATTTATGGTCATAACATGCAGTCTTCCCACTGTTGCCATTTGGTATATTGTTCGAAATCCCCTGTTATTTGGATAATATGCCCGTGAATAACATTTGACAATTAAAATTGCTCGGATCATGATCTTATTGAGGCCGAGTCAAGAACGAGACCAAACCCCTAACGAAATCGAGGCCCTACCCCCTGACCCAATTAGCCCATGCCTTACAACGTTTCTTCGAGAATTGGTAACTTTCAAGTTGAATTTCTCAGATATTGCCTCTTAATCTGATCAAAGATAAACTGTTATTGATTCTGGTGTTGATTGACACATGAATTCAAATAATCTAACTCTAAATAAATAAAAAAAAGAATCTGAATCTTTAGAAGGAAAAAAAAATCTCCTTTCCAGGACTTGTCATCTTTTTAACGATTTACTCAAAAATTTTCGCGATTCGAAAACAATATCACTGCTCGCCGGTGACCTGAGATGAAAACAAAATTATACACGCACACTCACCGGTGCCAAAAGATCGTCTGCATAATTCCTCATTTATATGTTGCCAACGCGTTCGTAGAATTGGTGGTTTGGTGTTGATCTCTTGTCGTTCCAGATGGAGATGTTGTGTGGAAGATGAATCGTTTGTCTGGAAAACACGTTTTTCTACCAGAATGAACTCGATAGTTTAACTGAATAAAAAGGCTAATATGCAGAGTGTTCTTTTTAATGGCCGTTGAGATAACTTACCATTTATTCACCCAGGTTATTGCCTTTATAGTTTAATGTCGGCCTAAACGGCAGAACACATTATTTTGTTCCAATTTTATTGACGTGAATTATGATAATGGTTATGAAAAGTCACCAGGTTCTTGTATTCTTTTTTCCGTTTTCCCTTATTTTTTTTAGAATTCTTTCTCGTCTTTTGTTAACTCTTAGGGATCATTATACAAAGCTTTTTGGACGTTTTGTAATTAATACTTTTTGTTGTTTCTGTGCCCTTTTGTGCCTTGTCTGCAAATTGACTTGCTGTTCATTCATATATTATTAATAACTTAAACGATATGATTCATTTTTATTTTTTTTAAAAAATTTTATTTTTTTTATTACTAATTCCGTTAATAGATGAGGAAATGCCTGCGGATAACTGGTAACCTGTATCTCGATTAAACTTTTTTATATAGGGATTCATAAGGAATATAAAGGAACAATTAAGAAAAGATTAAAACATATAAAAGCAGTAGCTTCTTATTCTGTAGGTATATAATTGCCTTTTAAATCATTTCAAAACCAATTTTCTAAATTTTCTGGGATTTGCTTTGAAAAGCATTTGTAGATGAAAATTTTAATGTCCTGTCGAGTCATTGCACACAAATTTGTTGTTTACATTTGAAGAGTTTTTATTTTATTTTATTTTGGTCCTAACTTAACACATTCTACATTTCCTTGAGTAATTAATACATCAGCAAATAAGACTCGCAAGCAAATTTTCATCTTAATTTTGTCATTTATAAACACTGTTTTATTATGCTGAAAGATTTATCTATAAATATTGGTGTAGCAAGTTCTAAGTGGACCCTGTATCGAAATTCCTTCGGGGCCCCTTTTTAGATATGAGAGCCCTGTTAGTGGGATTGTAGTTACAAATGTTGGGTATCCTGTAGCTTGGGGGCCCCATATCATTGATACGGCGGTAGCTACGCCGCTGTCTATATGGTAATTCGGGGGAAGACGCCAGTTTGTTAATAATACTTTTATGCGGCGATAGATGGCAATTTTGAGCCACTTGAGTGAAGAGTCTTGATTGTGGCTTGTGAATTTATCTAAATTAATCGTCTTTAATCGGCATTATTTATCGATCTTGTGAGCATTCTAAGTGGCGAGTACGACTTTTATAATATTCCGTTCCTCATATTTAAAATTCATGTAAGATATTAGCAATTAATAATTATGAATAATTTTGAATAAGATATTAGCAATACAAGTGAGTTACGCATACTGTTGCACATACGATGCATGTAGAAACTGTCGTAACACTGCAGCAATAAGGAAATAAGCGTGTGGGGCATCTGTCCCCAATACTTGGGGGAAGATGCTACATGGTTCAGAAATAAATGAAATGAACTTTAAGTTTTTTTTTCATTTTATAACACTGTATATTATCGTATAAAACATAACTACAATTATTAATTAGGTTGTGAGGATGATGACACAGGGGATTTCCATAGCACGAAGATGTGTGCAGGGCTAAAGTCGACTACTACTTCAGCCTGCTGCAGACCGTTCTGCAGAGGAAAATTCGTTTTTAGCAAACTAATTATGAAATAATTTAATTTTTGTTTTTCTATAGTTATTGTTACTTCACATTTAATTTGGTAATGTTTGTCTTATTTTTTTTTATTCACTGTGGTGTTGCATCTTACTCAATGACTGGTGGCATCTTCCCCATATATATAGGAAAGTTGTCACAATTAGATGAATTTCTTTAATATTAAATTTCTTATTTATTTTCATTCTAAGAAGAGTATTAACTTGTATACATAACCAACTAAATATTGAAAAATAAAGTGTATTTTTTTCATGGTCTTGTTATTTCAATTTTCAATGTAATAATCGAAAAATCCTTAACTGTGGCAAAACTTCCCCCGATTTAACTTAATATATGTTTATGTTATATCGCACATAGTTAAATCTGTTTTACCTCCATTTAAAATGTTTTAAATACACGTAGATATAATGTTTAATGTGTTAATTTTTTTTACTTTACTTATTCACATTTGACAGAAAATGAGAACACGTTACGTTAGAATTTTAAATATATTGCATACATAGAAATTTATCAGTGTTCATTATTTTGAACTTTTCGGAATGGATATTTATATTTCCATCAATTTTCAATCTAAAATCCCAGAAAATTACTAAAAATGTATCAAAGAAAATTTGTAGAAAACATAAAAATATCTTTCATTGATGTTTTTCTCCATAAATTGAACGAAAAAATTTATCCAATACCTATAAGTTGAAACTACATAATTATATTAATTCTCCTCAACATTTTGATATTCTGAATCAGAACAACTGATCATTCCTTTGTAATATATTTCCTTATTCCTAGGACACAGAGACATTGCAAATTTTTCTTCCATTATTTTATTAATAAACTAAACTACGTAACATGGAACAACAATATAAAATCAGTCGATAAAGTTACATACATTAATTGATTGAATAAAAATAAAGCAATACGAAAATTATCGTGTCTTAATACTAAATGAAATAATTATTTATTTTCAACTGTATGAATTTCCCCATCCGGATAGGGAAGATTCGTGTAAAGTTCCTTTTCATAGGGATTGCCAAGAATCTGTTGCACAAGTAACCACATCTGAGATAGTATTTTAAATTCATTCAAGAAAGCGATAAGTATTACAGAGATTATACAAATTGTTACATTCATATGTTACATAAAACTAAAATGCTTATATACCATAAATTGTAACATATATTTATATATATGTCAAAGAAATGTGTAGAAATAAGCTTTATTTTGATCGTCTTCAAAGGCATTACTGGACCTCTGTAAATGACATTAATCCCTCTACCATCACTGCTGTTGATATAGAAGTAAATGTGTTTGGATTGCAGTTAGATTTCAAAACAGATATATGGCGCCTAAGAAGCTTACTCAAACTTCTTAGCAACGGCGAAAATTAGACAGGGGATTACAGTTAGTAATACTTATACTTAGCATCAAAATTGTTTACAGTGTTAAAACATTTCTACATTTGATGAAAAGCTTAAGAGATTTTAACTTATATTTCTCTGTGGATTTTTTTTTAGCTTAGCATTGATTAACTTAACTAGTTTTTGTAAAAAATGTAACATTCTATTTCAAGTTTACGTATTTATTTGTAAGTATTTCTGGAAGCTAATACTTCTGCCGATGATCTTTAAGTAAATTATATTATCTGTGCAAAATCTAATGAATTTCATATAGTACAAAATCAAATAAATTTATGAAATCTACCACTCATAGACTAAAAAGTTATTTTTTTAGCTTAAATATTTAGTTTTAATTCTGAAACCTTATGCCCAAAAGAACTTAATAGTAACCGAAATTGAATATGTTAGAATTTAATTAAAATTACAGTTGATTAACATTAAGTTATATTTATACATTTAAGGTCTTTCCAGTTTTTTCCTAAAATATCCCGGTCGTTGAATTTTCTTGCTTAAATTTTTACTTTTTTTGAAACTATTGAAGTGAATAGAGTTATTTGGGGTTAATTAGCAGAAATAAAAAAAAATTTAGTTAACAATACACATGCACATGTATGTGTGTACAATGTATTTTAAAACTTAAATTAATTATCCTTCTCAAGTAAAATGATAGAGGTTAAAAGTCTGCTTCTTTTTAGCACCTTAAATAGTAAGATATAATTGACAAGGAATCAACAATGATACTAAACAATAGTCAATATTTTAAATTATAATGATTTCATAAAGAATTTTTTTACATTAGAATAAATAAAAGTAAAGTGGAATTGGGTTTCAAATTGTGCAATTCTTTTAGATGTCAGTAGGAAGACTGTATTATTGTTAGTTTTGTATGTGAATATTCAGCACTGGCAGTCGTCAGTCAGCCCTGTATCATAATTCTTTAGGGACTCTTTTTTGCAGCCCCATAACATTTTTTTTTCACTTTTACAAGTTAGATCCTTTGCAGCTTGGGACCCCGTATTATTGATATTGCGGTAGCTACGCCTCTAATATTCAGCATCTTTACTGACAGATATAATTCATACAATCATGATTTACATTTATTTTAAGACATAAAAAATACAATACCTAAATACTTGTAGAAAATAAATAAAAAAATCGCCTTTTCCTTGAGCAAGATCTTTGAAATATTTTTACAATTTCCTAATTATAAAAGTCCTTGATCCTTAAAATGTGAGAGGAAATGATAATTTAGTACAGAGCTGTGTTAAAATTAACTCTATGAATTTATTTACTCCCCACACCATTTTGTCATTTTATGCGTTTTAAAGTATTTTAAGATTAGACATTTTGTTTGTGTTTGTTAAAATTTTTAGCTCAATACTATTCGAACCCTAATTGTCGCCATTTTACGAATCATTTATGTATTTTTGGAAATATTTCATTCACTAATGCAAATTAACCCTAACATTCAATCTTATTTTATCAAGAATTTGGTAAGAACATAACATGCCGTAATTCCATACAGAATTTTAGAATGCTGCTTTAGAAATATAAGAATAAGAATTTTTAGCATGCATGGTTGCAGTTACAAAACATACAAACTCTTTTTTTTTTTCTGAATCACCAACAATACAAAGAACAACTATGAGTAAAAGTCCAGTAAGGATAGAATTACATCTACTTAAATTTATTGAAGAAATGTCAACCGACTGCCAGGACTCCATTCTACCAGAGCCACAGTCGATACTGCTTGTAGCAATTATTGCAACACGCCAACAAAAAGGCAGCCAGCTAAACGGCTTTTGTTGCTCTCAAGATAAGTTCTCAAAGCGTTAAATATTTCCCCATAACAAACGCTGTCCTTTTGTTGATCTTTATTGTTTTCGAATTCCCTTTGTTGTGGGCGGAACAAAAGATTCGGCTTTTAGCAGCGAAAAAGAAAAGAAAAAAGAAAAGTTTATGTTGTTAATACCAAGGTCAAAGAGCCTCCTTGTGTAACATGTTTTCGTCCACAAGCTGTACTCAGAATATTTGACCTTGACTTATTAAGTAAGCGGAATAATTTTAACTTGTCGATTACGAAGTTTTTATTTGGTTCTTATATTATACTTGTTTCTTTTGTGTGAAAGACTATGAAATTGACAGAACCTGTATTTTATAGGAAGCCCACACAATATTAACGTGGTCAGTCAAAAATATTTTATTTATTCAAATGACTAACATTTTTGTTGCCGGAAAGAATTCGAACCGATGTATATTAAGTCAATCTGTAGGCAGAATTTCTAATATCTTTAAATTTGCATGATAAATGCATATCATTTCAATATAAGGAATATAATTCAAGGATGTGTGTCTTTGTTTTGAAACAGTTTACTAAGCTTGAGTGCTAACTGATTCAGTTTACATCCATACATAAAGCAAAGGTTAGGTTCTAACAATAAATCAAACTTTTTTTGACAATGAAGTAGAAGTAATACTTTCTTATATTTGCATACATGCATATAAACAATTTAAATAACAATTGTTCCTCCATAATGATTTTATATCAAAGAAATAAAATAAACTCCCTAAAACTGTAACAATAACGAACAAGTATTTGAATAAAAAAAATTAATGTAGCATGTTTTGAACGGCCTAAAAAGTATATTTTTCCCTTCTTTTTTTACATTTCCATGCATTGTCATCCACTTCTGAGCTATGGTCCAAATTTCAAGTCTCTAGCTCATCCCGAAGTTAGTTTGAAATCAATTACAAAATGCCACCTAGACAGACATACAAGAAAACGAGTTAATAACAAGTAATATAAAAAAAAAAATTTAAGTCAATTCCTACTTAGATCAACAAAAAACTTTTTATTTGAGATACTTTTTATTAAGTAATTACAATTAATATAAATATGTATATACATATGACAGGATCACAACATTAAGTGGTAATTAATTTTTATTAATTATCATTAAAGTATCGTATTGTCATCAGTTCAACTGGATACTTTAACACGTGAGAAAAAACCTTTTCAAGTTCGCCAAAAGGGTCGCAAAGTCGCCAAAATTGAAGCCAATGTGGTTGTATTTGTAATTATTTAAATAATTAGTTTTAATCAATTAATTTTTATTGATTATTGTGTTGTCATCCAAAATAATCCTGTATATAAAATTTCAGCTCAATTGAGCGCTTTAAAATGTATTTTATTAACGATTGAAAATTCCAACAAGATAAATAAATAAATATATAGAGAGTGTGAGCTAATAGTAGGAATTAAAAAACATGGTAACATACCGGATGTCCAAAAAGTTTTATTACACTTCCAAATATTAATCGCGAAAAAGAGAAAGTACTTTTCCGTTTCGCCGACAAAAATCTCGCCAAGTTGGCGTTAATGGCGACAACACAAAATATGCACATAAGATATTGATATCTTTTATGTGTATGTTGTGTGTTATCTCATTGGTTTCTCATCTATTTTTTGATGCATTATGAAGAAGACGTTACTTTTGAAAAAGGTTGTGGTAAAAGTTCATCAACGAGAATATTCCGTTTGGCGTCGGTTGAGGGCTGCGGTAGCCTAGTAGTTAAGGTATCAGATCAAGGCAGGCATGTCATGAGTTCGAGTACCAATAAACCAGTACCACTAAAGACCCGCCGTGTAGGGCAGAGATGTACGTTAAATCTGTCGAGAGTCGAAACGACCTCCCTTTGGTGTGGTGTGGTAGTTAAGAGAGGGGATGCCAGCTCAGGTGTCGTCCACGTCACTTGACCATGGTTCAAAATTACGTGGTCCGTCGCCAAAAGCCCTCGTGTAGCTGAACAGTGCGACGTTAATATTCACTCACTTGGCGTCGGTTGTATAATTTTTGGCGACTTTATCACCTGCACCGGCGAAACGGAAAAGTACCACAAAAAATTATTATTCACTTACGGGTTTGTTTGTTTTTTGCCCCATGAAGAAAATATCTAAGGGTTTTTTTTTTGGTTTTTTTTACAATGCTTTATTGCATGATTTCGATGTGCGCACCATTATTTGCGAGCAAAATATCGATTCCATACGATATTTTTAGCCACGTTCTATGAAGCATTACAGGATCCATAATCTGAATGGGCACTGCAATTCGACTTTTTTGAAGATTGGTAAACAATGTTTTTCACATATCCCCACAAGAATTTCGAAAGTGTTATGTCCAGAGAACTAGATGGCCATGTTATTGGACTTCCTCTTTCCCTCCATCTCCCGGGGAATTTTTTCTCACTTCCTAACTCCATTGTGGTGGCGCCTCATGTACGTTCACATGTGTTGCAGATTAAAATTCGGTAACCCATGCTACAACTTGCGTTTTTTCTTGTGCTGAAGCAGTTCTGAAACGAGATTGCTTAAAAATGGGAATGTTGCGTTATCTAACTTATATATATATATATATATATATATATCAGGTTTGAAAGTTTAGATTCAAAATTATATATAAAATATATATCGCGTATTTGTGGGTAAATATATTTAAAGGTGGAACGAGCGCTACGAGCGCGACGACTATTATACTCCAAATGACAATACTAAAAGGCCAAGAAGAATACTTCTTGTCATAATCTCCGTAATTTTTAACTTTGAAAAAGTTTAGAAAATTAATCTTTTAATATTTATCAAAAATTAAAATTCTATCTTTTAAAAATATTTGGAAGTAATAAATGAAAATAGAGCGGAGAGCACTCTTTACCATCGCGTAAGGATTTGCCTCCCTGGGCCATGCCAAAAGAATGTAGAGCCTATTTCACAGCTATCCAGATAGTGGAACGAGCAGTCCAGACGCCCATAAATCAATCGTTCAATCGTTCAATCGTGACGAAGGCGAACGCATACTCGAAAAGGCTTGGCTGGTGTCTCCTCGCTGAGATGTTGTCTTTTGTACCACCCGGTTGCGCGCCAAAGGGCCGCCATGTTGGATTTTATGTGATTGAAGCGAAATAAAGAAGTATTTTGAAGATAATGCCCTCCTCATTTTACCAGCAGGCCTGGGGCCTGTCATATATTTATTTTTTTTAAAATTATCCTTTCTTTATTGAACTTAAAAAACCGTACTTGAATATCTGTTTATTTGTTTTTGGTTAATTTTTGAATGTGCTGTCATACTTTTCGGACACCTTATGTAATGTAGAGCATATTTTTCACCAACATCAATAAAACTAATACGCGCTTAATTTATTGTGGCACAAGAAATGATTCTTCATCAAATGTTAGTTCCTTTTATAGTTTTTCACTAGTTGCCTATCTATTTGCCCCATATTCACAAGAAATGTATTTTTAACAACTTCCATTTCTGTGAAAAATAGGAATACAAATTTTTTTTTCGTAATTGCAAAGATTTTGGCTATTTTTCTAATATAAAAGCAAAAAGCTACGATTTTTGATATTTAATTAATAATAAAATTAAATTCAAAAAAGAAAACATTTTGTAACTAATCATGTCTAAATAGAGATTTGGAAAAACTGGAAAACTTTTAAATATAAAATTTCTAGTAACGAGAGTTGTTGAGGACCTTCTAGAGTAGTTTAGGAATCTGGCCCCCAAGAAGCTGTGAAAGGCTTCTCGGGCCATCATTCGATGCTTTCTGAATGAATTCAAATTTCTAAAAGAAAATTTTATCTAGTTCTCCTTTCGTAGGAAGTCATCAATATATTATTGTTAGCAACGATTACAAATTGGATAATATACAATTTTCAGTGACGTACAGAAGGGTAGGGTTCACACTCCTTAAGAGACCGAAAGATTTTTAATATTTACCTGCGAGATTATCCCTCAATACTTTTCATCTACGTGTTTTTTTAGAATATAACTTACCCATAAAAGGTATGTGCACATTACTGGCAGGTTTTTTTAAGGTATGGGACTATATACCTTCGGAGCACTTTTTTTTAAATATGTAAATTTTCAACTAAATAAACACTTTTTTATTTGAAATGGGGCATAAAACTAGGAATTCAAGTGTAATTTCCACAAAATTAAAAATAATTTTGGATATATTAGGAATTTTGAGTGAAATTTTTGTGAAAAATTGCAGTTACGGTAAGGTTTGTATTGAAAATTCTAATTAATATATATTTAAGTAATATTTATACAGTACACAAATAAGATCCTTACCTATACTTGGAACTATAAGATTTGTAATACTTTTGAAAGTTTGTGAAATGTGTCATTTTTTATGCAAGAACTCAATTTTTTACAAGAAACTAATGCTATTTTCTTACAAAAAGTGCAATAAGATACATAAATATATACACAGAGATTTGATAATAGTATAGACTGCAGATAAAACTAAATAAAACATTTTCTGAAAATTTCAATTCAATATCTTAAAAAGAAAGCTTTTTGTGAACTTTTCCGTGAAGCAAGAAATTGAAAAACATAGTTTCTCATAAAATGAATTTAAAGATTTTAACGCAGTATACAAATTTTTCTACTAATTGTATATTTTTTAAACTCACCATATTTATAGGTAAAGATCTCTTTAGCTTCATGTTTAACTAATTTGGAATTTTTTTTAACCTTTTGATATTTTCTGGAGAGTTTTATAGACTGTAACAACTGTCGTTTATAGTGAAATTTTGATGAAAAATGGTAGTTACACAAAATTCTAACAAATGTATTTAAATAATATTTATACAGTACGTGTATAACATCTTTATATGTATTAGAAATTAAAAGATTTGTAATACTTTTGACAGTTTTTTAAATATGCCAAATTTTATGCGAAAACACTATTTTTAAAAAATTAATGATTCGTTTTTCATAAAAAAAAGCAATAAAGTACATAAGTTGTATATACACAGAGATTAGATTTTGATTCGTAACACAGATAGAACTAAAAAGAACAGGTTTTGAAAATTTCAATTCAATACCTTAAAAATATTTTGTGTAGGGATCTACATTCGGTTTTGTAAACTCCATTTCTGGTTTACTAATTATGCTATCACTTTGCTCCTAGATATCATAGAAACAAAAATAGAGTATTTCGGTAATCTTAAATGTATGGGCCATAAAATAAAAGGATAAAAGAAATTTCGAAAATTTTCACCAAAACGGTGAATCTTGGGTAGTCACATGCTTTAAGTACATTCCATGTTCATGTAATTGCACTAACACAATTAGAGCGTACATTAACTATATTTCTATCGTAGTAATTAAATGTTAGTAAATTAATAAGTAAAAACATTTTGAAAGTGTTTTACGAACCATTTAAATTTCTTCTGTGTTATATATATATATTTGAGATTATAAATACTGTAATACCTCGACTTACACTACACTGCATTACGTGAATTTGGAGTTCAAATCTCGCCGATTCGTCTTTTTTTCCCCATCATCGAAACTCAGGCGGAATCAGTGCTAAAGCCTGATGAAATTGGTAATATGATTGAAGAATCTATCGATTTTACCGGGCAAATAGATATAGAAGCGGATAGTGATGACATTCAAGAACTACTGGATTCTCACGATCCGAAGTTGACAATGGATGAACTCATAGAAACGCAAGAGCAAGATATTGAAAAACTTGAGTCTTTAGACCCAGTTCAATCAGAAGATCGAATGACGGTTGGGAATTTTACAGAAGACCCTCAATTTATTCGAACAAATAATATAAAAAAATTTTTTTTAGTTAAATCCTAGTTAGATCAACAAAGAAAATTTATTTTAGCTACTTTTTATTAAATAGTTCCAATTAATATAAATATGTATATGCATAGGACAGAATCATAACATTAAGTGGTAATTAATTTTTATTAATTATCATTAAAGTATCGTATTGTCATCCAAAACAATCGTGTCTATGAAATTTCAGTTCAACTGAATGCTTTAAAACGTGAGAAAAAATCCTTTTCAAGTTTTGACACAAGTCGCCAAAAATAATGCCAGCGTGGCTGTATTTGTAATTCTTTGAATAATTAGTTTAAATCAATTAATTTTTATTAATTATAGTTAAATTACTGTATTGTCATCCAAAATAATCATGTATATAAAATTTCAACTCAATTGAGCGTTTTAAAATGTATTTTATTAACGATTGAAAATTCCACGAAGATAAATAAATATATAGAGAGTGTCAGTTATTTGTAGGAATTGAAAAAGGGTTACAAATTTTAGAACATTTAGACTCCAACAAAGAGCGAATTTTTTCATTTAAACAAGGAATAAAAAAATAAGTAGAATACGACGAGGAAGTTTTGCAGGAGAAAACAAAAATCTTTGAGCCGGCAGACTTGTTAGATTTCATGAAACCTTCTACATCAAAATAACTCCGTTTTGTAATTTTTTTTAAACATTTTTTTCAAACTTACTATTTTCTTTCGTCTCTGACCCTAACTAAAAAAATTATATACATTCATATGCAAAATTATACCTCGACTTGCTCGGTTTTCACTCAATCCCACCTATAGCTACGTTCGGGTTATTACTGTAATAGAAATCTGGGACATTTGAACAATTTTTACAAATTTAGCTGTAGCCTTATTTTTTGATGAATTAAAAAAATTATATTATTGTCTGTGTGTGTGGAAAGCTTTGTTATTTTCCCCTGATATATAAAATTTATAAAATTTAGGTTATAAAACAAAAGCTCTATAAAAAGAACTTTTTAAATTTGTTTATCTATAGGGGAGGGGGGAAAGTTTCTGTAAACAAAAGAAATGAGTAAAGGATTTCAAACAATCAGAAAAGATTAGTCAAATTTAAATTTTATAAATATAATGTTGATTATGTGCGCCTAAGGTTTTAAAACTTAAATCATTTGTGATATTTTTTCACTACAATTCATAATATCCTGAAGTTATTTTAGTATTCCTATATTTTAAGTTTCCTTTGTTTTGCATTGTTTTAATTCAAATTTCTATTTATCAACCCAAAAGGAATTATGTCTTTCGCGTTTCTTAATAAGTAAACAAATTTGAATTACTCGAAAATTATGCAATTTTATTTTCTTATAGAAGAATAATAAAATCCGAAGTGTGCGTGAAAACCAAACTTTCCAAAAATAGAATATCAGATACATTCCATCAAAAAACTGGATACTTTATATTGCGTGTTATAATGAGTATATAATTTTTCACACATTAAACAGCATCAAAACCTATTTTAATATTCTTACACCAAAATCTAAAACTACATTTTTGTTTTTTAGATTTTGTTATATGAATCTTTAAGTACATTTAAAATCTCTAGATTCATATTTTAAATTTTAATTATATTCGTGTACAACTCTTGTAGTCTTGTTTGTATATATAGTAAATATGGATAGTTTTTAGTAAAATACAATTTAAGTAAATAGAGGAAATTTAATTATTGGGGAGTTTTTATTTGAATTGTGCGAAATGACTTGGCTTCAAATGTTTATCTGAAGTTATACATACGAAGTAGGAATAAAAACCTCCCGGACTAAGTGTGTTACTTAAAAAATATTACCAATTAGAACTACGGAAACACATCCTTCTATGAAATAAGACCTTTGAGCAACAACATACTTTTGCCATCGCTTATAAAGGTCATCGAAACATTTCTGGAATTAATTTTAGCCATGCCCTTTAATTCAGCTTGCGATGCACTTTTAATTTCATCCGCAGATTGGTCCTCTTTTAACATGTAGATAACTATGTGTTGTCATACCCGATGCATGTTAAGATTCTTATTCAGTATCCGTTGACATGTGGTGGACGATATCCCATCCGGTTCTGCTAATGTATAACGTCTTACATACCGCCGCAGAAACCATTTCTATGTTTTCAGTAGTCCGAGATGTCTGCGGACATCCAGAACGTCGTCTTCGACACTTTATCTGCCTTCTCTAAAACGTCGATTCCGCTCAAAAGCTTGCGTTCTCGGTAATGTATTGCAGTTTTCTTCACACGTGCTTCAAAATTTCGAAAGTCTCCGTAGCACTTTTTCCCAAACGAACACGATTCTAAAAAAAATGATGCATTTAAGATTAATTCATCAATGAATAAATGATAGTTTAAAAAACTAAAAAAACACACACTTTTATTGTAGATCGAAATAAGAAATGAAAAATAAATTATAGCTTATATGTAAAAATAAAAGGCACGCCTATGTGGTTAATCGAACTAAAAGTTTAAAAATATAATTCTTAATATGAGAATAAAATATAGCTAAAGAGAAAATTAATATTGTGGTAAAGGTGTGTGTGGGGGGGGGGCTTTGTACTAGATTTTTACACTAGCTTTGCATTTCGGAATAGAACTAATAAGAAATTATAACAATTGTTATTGAGCAACCCGCGCTTTTACCCCAATATGACATTAATTTTCTCGTGAATCATTACACTCTCGTATTAAGAATTATTTTTTAATTTTTAATTCGATTAACTACAAAATCGTGTCTTTTAGTTTTTTTTTTCAATTCCTGCTATTAGCTCACACTCTCTATATATTTATTTAGTTATCTTCGTGGAATTTTCAATCGTTAATAAAATACATTTTAAAGCGCTCAATTGGGCTGAAATTTTATATACACGACTGTTTTGAATGACAATACAATAATTTAATTATAATTAATAAAAATTAATTGATTAAAACTAATTATTTAAAGAATTACAAATACAGCCACGTTGGCGGCTTAGCGACCCTTTTGGCGACTTGTGTCAAAACATGAAAAGGTTTTTTACTCACGTTTTAAAGCATTCAGTTGAACTGAAATTTTTTACACGATTGTTTTGGATGACAATACGATACTTTAATGATAATTAATAAAAATTAATTACCACTTAATGTTGTGATTCTGTCTTATGTATATACATATTTATATTAATTGTAACTATTTAATAAAATTAGCTAATATCAAATTTTTCTTTGTTGATCTAAGTAGGGATTGACTTAAAATTTTTTTTATATTACTTGTGTGTTTAAACTATAATTTATTGTATTGAAAAATATTCAAAAATTGAGCATGTATGTGGAGTATTAAGTGAACTAAATACTTCTTAAAATTAAAAAGAAAGAAAAGAGAAGCATGCAATTGTGTTCGTAAATGTCAAACAATCCCATTCTCGGAAATTCCTTTCTCATTCTTGAGTATTCTAAAACAAACCTGTCACAAATTCGAGGAACTGGTGAGAATCTCTTGAGCACAAGAATCTGCCACGGGCGGATGAAAAGTCTATTTTCCAGATCTCATCGAATCTCATCTGAGTCATATCTCTTCCCTCACTTCAAACTTGTCAAACAACCTCAAAACATTCTAACTCAGTTTTCTCTCTCCCCCTCCCCACAGATGCATCTGTGTATGTGTACGTTTCCCGCGTTCGTAAATGAAACAATTAAACTCCACAAATCCTCGTAGCACAAAGAAACTCCGACTTTCGGCGCCACCGAAGCGAAAGAAGACAACGTAAAGAATATTTTTTTATTTTATTTTATTCTGGTGCTGACGATAATAAAGCGTGACCAAAAGTCAATCGTACGAATCCGACACATGGAAAAGGGGGAAGGGGAAGATATATCCTCGTGTAAAAATAAAATGAATTTTAAATAGAGCTTGTCTAATGACGAAAAGAGAAACAGGAGGATGAGCGTGACATCAGGTTAAAACGTTTCCGTGTAGACCGTGACAGCAAGCGCGTGACGTGCTGTTTTCGGGGATTTTTCGTTTGGGGGATTAGTGAATTGGTTTGGAAGAATCTTCTGCTCTGACAAGTGTTTTGGAAGAAGCCAGGGCTTTAATTATCTAGAACAACTGTCTTCCATGAATCTGAATTGCCGTTTGGCACTTTGTTCTTAACCTCCTGACGGATTGCCATTTTGAGAGAAAAATAGAAATCATTCGAAATGGTGAAAATTGGCATTTAGCTTGGGAACTTAATCTGGTATATTTGATTCTTTCTGTCTTGGGGCTTAAGTTTTCAGTACAATTGTACCCCGAACTTTCATGATGGTTGGGATTGAGTGATAACCGTGTAAGTCAAATTCGCGTTAATCGAAGTATGATTCGTATATAAATACATTTAAATTATTTTCAATTGGGTCAAAGACTAAAGAAAACAGTAAAAATTCAGAAAAAAAATATATAGTAAATTCTTAGGTAACACAAATACAAAGTAGCAATCCAAAGTTATTTCGATGTAGAAGGATTCATAAAACCTAACAAAGTAGCCTGCCGGCTCAAAGATTTTTTTCTCGAGCAAAATTTCCTTGTAGCATGCCAATAATTTTTTTTATTCCTTGTTTTGTTGGAAAAAGTGCGTTTTTTGTTGGCGTATGGATTTTCTTAAGTTTGTAACCTTTTTTCAATTTAACTGAGACCTTCTGTAAAATGCCCAACAGTCATTCGATCTTCTGTTTGAACAGGTTTTAAAGACTCTTCTCCATTACCTAGCTCTTGCATTTTTCTATGAGCTCGTCAATTGTTCTTGAACGTCATCATTATCCATTCCTAAATTTCTTTGCCCGGCAAGACCGGCAACTTTTTCAATCAAATTATCAATGTCATCTGTCTCCGCCTAAGTTTCAGTGATGGGAGAGGGAGATGAATCGACCAGATTGAAAGTTAAAATTACTTAACTGTGCAAATTCGCGTAAGTCGAGATATTACTGTTGTTGTTATCGTGTGTTTTTATCCTGCGATACATATGAAATACAAACAAAAGAATAAAAATATGCAATTCAAACAGAAGAATATAGACATTTATTACAGATGATGATCCCAGTATATAACAAGAAGGGGTGAGCTGCTTTCCATTCGAGACGGGAATCCATTGCAGGCGAACGTGTGACTTCTTTTCCCGAAGAAAATAGTCATATCTTACTCTGGATTTGAACCCGAACCCACTCGGTTACAAACCGATGGTCACATCCACCATACTGGCTGGGCGGAGAGATATTACTGTACTGACGTATTATACTGCCGACCAATTTCGCCAAACTAAAAGACATCGTTAATTTTTAAAAAATTGTCTCCAAATGCTATAATTATTATTACTATGCTCGAACTTTGGTGGAAATGGTTTCCATTACTGACTTATATGCCGACATTTGGCGACGCTTTTGATTTGACGAAATTGGTTGGCGGTATAATACCTAATTACCAAATTTTCCTTCACCATCCAGGTAGAATTGTTTTAGCTACCAATAAATTGTATCTATTTTTTGACTGCTTGCTTTCACCAATAATGAGTTTAATTTTTAAAAATATATTAATGAGAGATAAATTTCCCTCATAATTTGTTTTAAATTAAAGATAAACTCATACAGAGAGAGAGAGAGAGAAAGATTAAACAATATCTTAATATGTACGCAACAATGTGTGAATTCAAGATAAAATTAAAATAGAATCGAATTAGTGAGAATTTAAAACACACACACACAATTGTAAGGTTGCCATGTTTTTCTCGTCTTTGTAATTTGCTTTTTTCTTGGCATATTTTTGACCCAAACGATTTTTCCACTTAAAATGCTTTCAATAAGACAATGGAGTTGGCGAAAATACTTTGTTGAGAAGTCGCCTATAAAATAATCTTACAAAGAAACATAATCGAAGTGGAAATTGCCATGTACAATGAGAACAAGAAAGATAAACTCAATCGTTTGGCGTATGAATTGTTTTGATTTACCTTGTATTTAAATTTGAATTCATTTATCAAAATTAGTTAAAGTATAGTATAGGAGGGTGGGCACTTGGTGCAGTCTCTTTTTGGCGACTGAAAGTGGTCGCCAAGTTACTTTTTTCGGTATTATTGTTTCTTTTAGAATGAATTCGATATCTCACCATGACATAAAGATAAAAAGCGCCAAATCAAAAAGTGCCCCCTATAATACACTTGAGTCTCAAAATTTGATTCTTAAGAAATATGAACAAAGATTGTTTGTTTACTAGCATTACATTTCGGACCAGAGGCGACGAGCATTGCAATTTATAATTATGGTTAATTGATGCGGACACAACCTGAGAGGCTCCCCACTGTAACACACCTCATCCTTATTTGATATCAAACAAGAATAATACGTTTTCGAGATCTACAGCTTTCCCAATTTTTAATTTTTCTTCCTATAGTTCAACCCCTCCCTCAGTCGAAATAACTTATTGTAACGGCTTGGCATATAGCGCACGATAGACTAGAAAGAGAGCGCTGCTGTAAGCTGTTTTGGCCTTTGAGCCGGAAGGAAAGAAGGTGCTCTCGAACATGAAAACAGAGGAAGATGCCTGTAGTTCCCCATGCAATTTATAATTGTAAATAGATTTGTAAATATATTGATGTACTTTGAAGAAAATAATAAAACGGTAAATTTGGTAAATGTTTAATGTGTAATTCAACCACAGGAATGTACTACATTATACAGGTTTCTTTCTGTAAACCAGTAAGTTTTTGATACAGCTTGCATAAATATGCTCCTTGCGCTACTAAAACCAAGTAACCAATCAAATTCTAGTCTAATTCTTAATTTCAATTCCAAAACGTAAGAGAAAAAAGGCTTTATTTTAAGTTTTAAATGTCCTAAAGGATTAAACTTGCAAGAACATTTGACTTATATTCTTTATTGTGTTATATACAATTTGTTTAGACAAAAAGTCAAACAAATCACTGGTGTTGTTTAACTAGTGTAAAATTGATTATTAAATGAATGGATAGCATAAGTTCTTGAAACTGCCATTTTATTAGATGCATTTTGGTTTCTGAATGCTTGAATTGTTATTAATGAAGTGTTTTCATATATGAAGACCAAATTTTTTATTTTTTAGACTTGTAATACAAAATGAATAACGTACCAATAAATAAATTTTGTAAAATTTTACGTATTACACACACAACATATTTCATACCGAGAATTTTAATTCTCAGAAAGCAGTAGACGAACAAAAGAAACTTCAACTTAGATTTAATACGAGACATATATCATAAAATGTTTATTTAGTGTCAAATAATGAAAATATATAGATGTATTTATTTATATTATCAAACGTGTTGTGTAGATTCCTCTGAAAAGCAGATTGCAAGATAAATATTTATCTAGCGTTGAACGCTTACCTACTTTGCATTTCAAGAAAAAAAAAACCTAAGAAAAATAATGTAAGAAATTTGTCAAAACATTTGTTGTCATTTACCAGTACTTCTAGAACTGCAAATATAGTTTCAAAAATGTAAAACCATTTTTTTTTCCTTGGTTGAGTTTTGAAACTTCCGATTTCAAATTTGATGAAATTTATAATGCACTTATGTGAAACTGCTATTAAAACAAATATCGGTAACTAGTTAATATTATTTTTTCATTTAGCATAATATATGCAAAAAGCATATGTAATAAAATTATAATAAACAGAATGAATTGAAATTAAATCTTGAAATTTAGAGCGAACGAAGATACTACTTGATTAATTAAAAATTTTGATTTGTTGGATAATCTTTTCAATGTCATAGATGGTTTTGTAAAACATTAATTCATTTTTTTTTGTGCTTTAATTCAGGTATACCTAGAAAATAGTTTTATAAATTCAAAAAAAAAATTATTTGAAATGCATGCTTAATCACATTATTAGGTTAGTTACTTGCATAATTATGATATAGCTATATAGATTTTAGCTATAAAGAGTCTCCATCTCTGATTTTAAATAAAATCATATCCACGTGAGTGAGTTTCTTTTAAAATTAATATAAAGTACCGTAAAATATCCGGCGTATAACACGCATCTATTCTTTCAAGCTGCATTTTTTAATTTTTAGGTTTATTCTCCGTATTATGCGCACCCTTTTTTTATGAAAGAAATTTGAAATGTGTGTGCGAGGGCAATGCTCTTATATTTGAAGTTTGAAATTTATTCGAAAATCATTTTTATACAACCAAAATTATAATTACTCTTAAAAAGAAGAAGAAAATACTTTTCAAATTTGTGTTCAAAAGCACTTGCAGAAATAACCTAATGATTTTGTATATTTTCATTGAAGCATCTTTACTGTTACTTAGAATCCCAACAAAAATATCTGTTATTTTTAAAAACCGGTGAATATGGGCGATGATATGTGTAGTCAAATATGTATAAATTATTTTTAAAAAATAACTTTAAAAATACTAGGGGATGGAGTATCCCCTGTCCGCCTAACATGGGACCAATCCCCTGTTGAACAAATTATACAACTGTCTATACTCATTGCTCAAATTGTAAAACTGTAATTTACATCTAAATTGTCATATTCGCAAGCAACACCGTCCCTTACATTATAATGGCATTTTAATGAAAACTTGGCGAAATATTGACGGCACAAGCAAATTGCCATCCTTTTTGGCGACGGTGATCATGTTGGCGACTTGGTGACCATATGGATGTTTCTGTAAATTACTGGAGAAATCTATAACATCACGATCTATGACAAAGCGGACTTTTTGAGAGGAGGGGGAGGACCCCAGACAAATCGTTCTTGGTGCTCCTCTTCAGTTTAATTCAACATTTTATTACCCATTTTTACTAACTATACCTTATGTGTAAATAAATTTAATGCAGCATTATGAAAAACTTTTTATATTTATAGAGAGAAATATACCATTTAATATTTTTAAAAAGTACCTTTTAAATCAAAAGATCATTACATTAAAAAATAAGAAGTAGTTTCGTAACACCAAAAGTTTTTGAAGGATATCGTAAAATGGCCGCCCAAATACCGAAAAAGTTACGACAATTGTCCTACTACATTAAATTAAGAACAAAGTCACACTTTGCATTAATAAAGACTTTATCCCACTTAATAACTGTCAAAACATTACACATAATTAAAATAAGCACTGAAGGAAAATCGTGTCAGAGTGAATTCAAGTTGAAACCACAACATAAAGGTAATTATTTTTCACGAAATAACACTTGCGTTTCCTTCGCTTTGTGTAATTGCCGCTCGTTGTTTACTACTTCGCTTCACGGTGGCTGATTCCAACTCATCTGGAAGGAATCCGATGCAAAACTAAGTCTAGATTAGTGCAGCTCTGTTCACTTCGACCGCGACAATAATGGTAATAAAAGATTACACGTGCAATTAATTTATCCACTGGAGGCTGTTCTTTATGTTTGTAGTGCTTTCGTATCATGTTGATCTCTGGCCACTGATTTTCCCTCTGGTCTTTGTAAGAAATACTTTTTTATTTAGTATTTTCATTAACTTTTAAGTAATAGTATTATTAAACGCAGGATGGACCATTGTTTTGGCTCGAAGGCCCCATTGTGAAAGCGGAGTATACCAGAGGGGTGCAACTTTTTAAAATGATTGCATTCACTTTGCATCTCAGAAAGCTATAAATTGTACCATAAAAATCAATAATTATGTTAAATAAAATAGTGGAAGCTTTATTCAATTTATTTATTGTGCAACTTTTATATCTGTAGCTTTGCAAACACATTTCAGTTTAGAATCATTTTAGAATTTCTTTTGATTAAGTGCCGTTGACGTATGTATACGTCTCTCTCAATCGCTACGTCAAATTCCCGTACGTATATATACGTCTTTCTACAATACGATCCTTTTCTTAGCGCAATCTTTCTTTGTATCTGCAAAACTATTCTGAAGACTGTAGAATGCAATAGGATTGGCATTGTGTTTGCGCAGGATTTACTTTTTTCAGAAAAAAGCTGTTTTTTCTCTTGCCTCAAGTACATCGCATACGCGCGCCTTTGTGAAAAATACTGGCACTGGGGAACGAATCACGTAACTTTTAATTGGCAGTTAAGGGGTTAAGGAGAAAATGCACTCTGACGCTTTCCTGCAGTTTTTTTTTTAAAAATCAGGAGAGGAGGATTTCATGTTGAAGTTCTCATCACAGCTTACAGGTTAACGTCAGCCAACTTACATCTAAAATTACCCTTGTTAATTTTCTTGTAAGAAAAACTTTGCTCTCAGATATATATTGAACAAAAATTACATATAACATTTTGTGCCTATTTGGTTTTCTGACTACCTTAAGGGAGGGGGAGCGTTATTTGCCCGTCCCTGATCTTTAACAAGCTCAAAAGGCTTCACTTTCTTTCTGGATAGTTACATAAAGAAAGTCTAGTTTTTTTGCTTACTTGAACAATTTGATTGATTTTGCTTAACATTTCGTTGTGAAACAATACTAATGCTATTATTATTTAGAGAAATTCGTCAGTTTGGAAATATTATATAATAGTGATTATTAAATAAATTTTAAAATTGAAACTCCTGTTATATTAAAAAAATCTGGGATTACGTTTTACGTTTAATCAATTTTTGAAAATAGTAATTATTATATAATTTCTATTAAAACAAAAACCCGACTTCAAAATACTAAAAAAAAATTTAACTTAAAATGCTTAAAAATAACCACAATTTATTAATTTTTTTTTGCTTGTTTTATGTAAATATTTGAAGAGGTGAAGTATATATATATATATATTAAGTTTTAAATTGCTTTGGATATGAGAAATTCCCTCCAGGTAATTTTCGATATTTTTCACGCAATATATATCCATAATGTACTTTTCATTATATTTTTGGTAAACAGTTATTTTTCATGCAAATGTACTATATTTTTATTTCATTGAAAGTTTTTTAGTTTTAATATCCAGTAGAAGACTGAAAATTCATATTTTTAGCTATAAATCGATTTTATTATTAAAAACTCTTCACAAATAAACTTTATTCATGACAAAAATCAATAATAAAAACGAATAAATTTTGAATACAAAGAAAAAACGCTAACGTGTGTGTGTTATTTTTTTTTAGAGCGTAAACGCGTGGTAAGAAAATAACTTGAAAGGTTATTCACACGCACACAAGCTTAAATTGTTTTTCCCGCACATTTTCGTACAGTAATCCAAAAACAACATCAAGGAAATATGGACAGATTTAGCATGCGCATCTCCGAAAACGTTTTATGGTACTATCGTTCATAAATGCGTTGTTTGTTTAAAAAACTGTTTTGAAGCAACAATGTGAAAGAAAATTAGTAAGGATTAACCGAAAAAGTTAACACAAAACGCTTTTTTATAGATTAACGAGGAATTTTCGAAACTTTTCAGTAAATAATGAGAAATATATATATCGGAAGGGCAATTTCGGAATCTTTTTCTAATATATAGTTGATTTGATGTAAATATTGTTTAAAATTTTAATATGTAGTTAAACTGTAATTCAACTTTGTATAGAAATCAGTTTTTTCCAAGTTGGTCTATAAATGTGTTAGCCAATGTCCTCTTTGGACTTTGGTCAAATAGATTAAGTAATAAAGTAAATCCTTCTATTAGTGTTATGTACAATGAAAGATTCTTCACAAATTAACTTAGATTGATGGTTTACTAACGGCGCACTTAAAAGCAAACAAAGGCTCTTGGAGACAAAATCTCTTAAATTTGAACCACAGTCAAATGACGGGGATGACACCTGTGAGCTGATAATCCATTCTAAAAACTTCTACAGCTCACCAATGAGAGGACTTTGAGCTTCGACAGGTTTTTTATGCATCAGTCCCTCTAAGCAACGAGACTTTAGGGCATTAGGGGCTGCCGTAGCCGAGGTTCGAGGGTTTGAGTCCTGATGCCACTGAAAATCCGCCATATTCAGGAGCTGATGCTAATTAAGACTGTTTTCGGCAAAAGTACGAGAACCTGAATTAAACGCGGAGCACATTTTCAGACAGAAAAATTGCTTAATTTTCGAGAAAATGTGCAACATTAATACTTATAGATCTGTTAACAAGATAGTGTTTCTAAAATTTCAAAATATTCCTTGAACATTAAAGGACAGTCCATTTAACATTACGGTATAGGAGAAAAAACGCGAAACACATTTTAAGCCAGAAAAAAATGGCTCAGCTCGGTCAAAAAAGTGAAGAATGAAAAAATATGTCGTTCTCTAAGGGATAAGCCAGAATATAATAATTTTTCATTTCTTTTATATCTGAAAAAATGTACCTAATTCGGGTCCTATTCTTTAACATTAACCGAAAACAGCCTTTTAAAGTTGTCGTGGCTCAAACTCCTCACGTAGGCGTAGTATGGAAGTTGGGGAAGTGAGGTGCCAGATAGGGTGTCGTTCTCGTCTCTTGACCACGGTTCAAAAGTAAGAGATCCGTCTCCATTGATACTCTCGTTGTCTGGAGTAGGACGTTAATAAACACTCACTGATATAATCTAAACTAAAATTCATAACTTGGCTTTAGACCTTTCTATGAGGTTACCGCAGTCATAGAAATTGTACGTGTAGAGGAACCTAAGGTCAACTGTGTAGCTCTCTATGTTTCTAATAAATTGTATTCCTTTCTAATTGAGCTTGACCAAGGCTTAAAATTACGAGGTCCAGCCTCAGAAGCCCTCACGTTGTTTAGAATGCGACATGAATAAAAAATAAAACTAATTCAAGTCGAGTTGTAGGTGTGAGTCTTAATTTCCCCATGAAGAATAGGAAAGAAAAAATAGATGTTTTCGAACGAGAACTGGTCATCGGTTTGTATATAATATATGATCCTCAATTTTCTTATAGTTTTTATATATTTTACTGTCACTTTTTTCTTTAAAATGGGACTGCGGATTGGTATTTATCATTGCAGACAGAACATTCCCCGAAAACTGGTATCACTTTTTACAGTGGCACCATTTTGGTGGATATTAATTGCCACAGTGTTATCATGACGCTCAGTTCCCTCCTCAGCGGAATCACCTGAGCACCTGAGCTAAATTGTACTAGGAATTTTATTTTATCGATCGCACCCACGCCAAAAAAGTACTCTAGGGATCTATAATATGCCGCATTACCATTCGACATGGTATTGTCGATGTTTCGCATCGTGAAAATCCGTAGCCGAGGTAGCCTAGTGGTCAAGGTATCAGATTGTAGCTGGTTTGTCACAAGTCCGAGCCCAGTACCACTAAAGACCCACCGTCTATGGGAGTGAAGCCCGTTAAATCTGTCGAGACCTCAAACGTCCTCCCGTTGGTGTGGTATGGTCAGGTGTCATCCTAGTCACGACCGTAGTTCAAAATTACGAGTTCCGTCGCCAAAAGCCCTCGTGTAGCTCATTATATTCACTCACTCACAAGCATTTAAATTCACCGACTTGGGCCGGGGTGAAATACACAAACTTTGGCGAACAAAGCCAGCGCCAAATACGTCACCCAGCCGTCCATATTGTCTTACAGCTTTTATTTGCAACGTATTTAAAATTGAGTTATTGATATTATTTGTAGCTATCTCATATTTCATTTTGAATAATTGAAAGATAAAAACTATTCATTTATATTCAGAGATTTTTGTGATAAGATTTCACTTGGGATTAATCATTCAAAAATGTTTGCCTAACAACATGTCCTTCTTTTGAGAACAATTTTTTTCTTTATTTTCCATTAATCATAACTCGTAATAATTGTTAAATAATTTTTACCTTTCTTTTGAAGAAGAAAAAACATGGCTGCGTCCATTTTGTTGATTGGATAATGCTTTAACTGATAAAATGGCGGGTCTGTTGAGGTCGGGAAAAATCGTGAGCAAAACGTGAAATCCTTAAGCAGGAAATGAATAATCCACGTAACATTGAAATATTAAGCAATCTGTCATTACGTTTGACAGCCTCGTCTATCTTGTATATACTCTCGCCGCGGACCGGAGTTCAAAATAACACAATTGACTGCAATTGTTGGAGGATGGTTCGAAAGTTCTTGATCTGGCGAAAAAATGCATTAGGTCGAAATTAAAAAAAATTCTGCTAAGAATTGAATTGTTTGTTAGAAAACGATGTTGTCAGTTTCAAGGACGAATATAATTACGAGTTTCTTAACATTAATTTGTGTTTCGGGTTATCAATCAAGCTGCAAATAGAATTTCTCGGCATTTCGCTTCACTTGAAGGAGAAGATTGGTTCCTGTTTGAAACTATGTCTGCTCAATTTTCATCACTTGAGATCGTTTATCATGAAAAGTGTTTTCAGCAATTGTAATGTAAAATGTTTTATAAGGTGAATGTGTTGCTCAATAGTTGAGTTTCCTTACCCAATTTTCGTAAGCGTAATAAAATTGTATTGTATTGGGAATTTAATTCGTCTCCTGATTCAGTGTTGCAAATTCAGATTGTTTGTTCTTTGATAAAGGACGTTTAAGTAGAGTTCCTTATATGGTAGACATCCTTTTCATTGGCCTCAGCTCAATTGACATGGCAGTGGTATTGTGAATTTAATTCGTCTCCTGATTCAGTGATTGTTAGACAAAGGATGCTTAAGTAAAAGTGCCGGTTTATCCATTGGGCACTTGGAGCGGTGCCCAGGGACCCGGATAAGCTGGAGTTAATTAGATTTTCTGGTTATATAAATTTTGATCCGCCAGTACCAAGGTGTCCTATAAATCTTCTGCTCCCAGGTCCGGAAATAAGGACCAATAGTAGACATCATCTTAACTGGCCTCAGTTCAATTGGCATGGCCCGGCAGCTTAGTGGTATGGTAAATTTAATTCGTCTCCTGATTCAGTGATTGTTAGACAAAGGATGGTTATAAATTTTGATCGGTGCCCAGGGACCCGGATAAGCTGGAGTTAACTAGATTTTCTGGTTATAAATTTTGATCCGCCAGTACCAAGGTGTCCTATAAATCTTCTGCTCCCAGGTCCCGAAATAAGCTTAAAGCGGAACTGTTATGTAGTAGACATCATCTTAACTGGCCTCAGTTCAATTGGCATGGCCCGGTAGCTTAGTGGTATTGTAAATTTAATTTCTTTCTGATTGAGTGTTGTAAATTCAGATTGTTCTCAGATTTTCTGATAAATTTTGATCCGACGTTTATAAATCTTCTGCTCCCAGGGTTTAAAGCGGAACTTATGTAGTAGACATCATCTTAACTCTTTCATTGGCCTCTTAGTTCATTGAGTGTTGTAAATTCAGATTGTTCTCAGATGAAGGACGTTTCCTTATGTAGTAGAAATCATCTTCATTGGCCTCAGTTCAATTGCCATGGCAACGGTAGCCTAGTGGTTATGGGAGCGAACTCGCGGCTAGCATGTCATGAGTTCGAGCCTACTGCTACTGAGGACCCGCACTGAAGAGGGGGCTGGTGGATGTTAAATCACTCCAGGTTCAAAGCCCTCCCTTTGGCGTAGTGTTGTAATTTGCAGAGGGGTTCCGACTCGGGTACAATCTGTGACTTGACCATGGTTCAAAATTAATAGGTCCGTCACCAATAGCCCTCGTGTTACTTTATAGTGCGACATTCACTCTTCTGTAATATATTTTTATTGCTGTTATACTATAATTTTCATGTTTTGGTATGGCCGTATGAGGTCAATTGTTGTCTTGGACCAATGCCCATCAACGAGTGATGGGCGCATAATTTTCAATTTTTCATACATTTAATCAATGTACTGGCAGTTTGATAGTTGCTTATATATTTGTTTCCACCAATGCTTTCTGAGCATTATATTTCTCACAAATGTTTTGGGTCTTCCATGCAGTTCATTTTGTAGGCCAGACCGAAATTTTTTTCAAGCTAACACTGCACTTTTCGACCTTTAACAGTATTCTCCCTAAATGCCTGCATTTCATTGCATGCATCTTTTGCAGTACTGTTACCAAATTTATACTCATGTAAAAAAAAATTACACAAATATCGCTTGAATTCATCTCCGAACAAAATCCAAAACAAATCACAAAACGGAACACTTTTGAGAAAAACTTCATAGCTGAAATGTGACTCTGGCAATGGACCTACTGCTATGAAAGATATACCAAAAACACACGGAAACAAATGCTCATACGTAAAGAAAATCCCACATTCAGTGGCCTAACGGAGAATATTAAGGCCCACAGCAATTTGGGCCCCAAGACGGATCTTACACAGAATTGCAAAACAATAGCATAACATAGACTTTGAACCCCCTAGAATCCTGCGCTCGCCCCCCTTGCGCTGCGGGGTTGTGAGGGTGTACGTTACGCCACTGCCGACAACCCATGCGCTCTAATCTAATAGAAAATTTCGTTGTTTAATTTGATGCAAAAGAAATATTAAATAGATTTAGATTTTTAATTCAAATTTTGTTAAAGCATAAATGAATAAAATTAAATTCGGTAAAATAATTTAATTTATACTTATAAATAAACCATTTACTAAAAGGTATTAATAAATATCCATTTCCTTAATAAAAATTCCAAACACAAGCTACTTCCACATACATTTTTAATGCTATTTAAAAGAACTTCAACCTCACAATCAAGAACATCGTTCACAATTCTTCTTAATCATTTTTAATGTACTCTCATTTAAATCACATCAAACGACGTTCCCACCGTATTCTCTCTTGACGGATTTATAGTCATCTATCAAGTACACTAAATCATTTTCACTTTTTATCACATACTTTGTTCTTTAAGCAGATTATATTGCGATACAATCTTGTTATCTGTCAAAAAGCCTGCTCCTCTTCCATGCAAATCTGAGCGACACGCCCGCTAATTTGCTTATCTCGGTTGTAAACAGAATGCCGACACAACGCATCAGCTGTGCCTTGTGGATACACGAAAGCGCCCGAAGGTGCAACGATGCCATCCGCGAAACAAAAAAGCTATGCATAACTATCGTTTGACGATCGGAGCTCTACGTCACGCCCCGAATGCGCCCTTTCTCCGATTACGCAATCGCACCTGGTGAATCAGCACCTGTTGATCTGAGGAATAGTTTACAGAATAAGGACTTTATTTTGAAATCGTTTGCTTTTTCAAGAAGAGGGAGAATATTTTGGCTTTCGATTCGTTCAAGAGTGAGATGGGATGAAATAAATTTTGACATGGATATTCTTTCTAAATCGTTGTCGACAGTATCACTTTTCAATTAGGTTAATAAAGAAATTAAAGCATGTAGGGAAAGAGTAGTTTTATTTGTTAAAAAATTCAAGGGGCCACACTTCACATAAATCGGTTAAAAAATGGATTTTTGAATTATTGGGAAAATTGCCCTTTCTACTTTTTTGAAGTTAAAATTTTTGATATACTCAATTTAAAAGTTTCTTAGTAATATCCATGCTGAGATGATGATATGTATTATTTAACGGCATTTTTTTTCAATTCCTGCTATTAACTCACACTCTCTCTCTATATATTTATCTTGGTGGAATTTTCAATCGTTAATAAAATACATTTTGAAGCTCTCAATTGAGCTGAAATTTTATATACAAGATAATTTTGGATGACAATACAATAATTTAATTATAATTAATAAAAATTAATTGATTAAAACTAATTATTTAAAGAATTAAAAATACAGCCACGTTGGCGGCTTAGCGACCCTTTTGGCGATTTGTGTCAAAACTTGAAAAGGTTTTGTTCCCCTCACGTTTTAAAGCATTCAGTTGAACTGAAATTTTATATACACCATTGTTTTGGATGACAATATGATACTTTAATGATAATTAATAAAAATTAATTACCACTTAATGTTGTGATTCCGTCCTATGTATATGCATATTTATATGAATTATAACTATTTAATAAAAAGTAGTTAAAATAAAATGTTTCTTTGTTGATATAAGTAGGAATTGACTTAAAATTTTTATTATATTGTTTCATTTCAAATTGCTCTGTTGTACAAATGTAAAGATCAATATAAAAGGAGCCATTTTGTAAAGTTACTTATTTTATAGCTTTCAAATTTGCATACGTATTAATACTTTAAAAGTGAATATTTTTATGAAAGTTTTTGATAAAAATGTATCTTTAAAAAAAAAATCGCGGATTCCAGTGGAAACGAACTCTTGTGGTGGGAATTCTTTTTTGTAATTTTTCAAATACTTTTTCACCTATGAATTTTGTAATAAATGAAAAAAATATTAAAATAATAGTAGTAGTATAATAAATGTACACAAAAAATTGGTAACTATGTCTGGTCAAAATTTTTTAAAATGTTTCTCATACTTGGTCATTTTGACATTACTGTAACAGGAAAAATGTTTTTGAAGAGCCCTCTCCAAACGTTGCATGTTTTTATAGGTGATCTAATGCGATAGAATGAGTGAAAAATTTCATATAGTGGTTAATATTACGTGAAAAAAGGTTGCATATATGAATTAAATTTCTTCGGGATTTTGATAAAACACAACTAAATTATACAAAAAAAATTAAAGAATTACCTAAACTGATTGATAATTACCTTACTTAAAATTCTTTTTAAAATAAATTTTTGGAAAAATAGTAAAAGTAGTCAAATAATAAATTTTATTAGCAATTACGAGGGAGTAATTTTTATCTCGTGATCGTTAAGGTTGTTTTCTCTTAATGTTAAAGAATAGGACTCGAATTCAGAACATTTTTCAGATATAAAAGAAACGAAAAATTCATATGCTATTCTGGCTTCACTATCCTTTAGAAAGCAGCCGTTTTTATCATACTTCCCTTTTTTAACTGAGCTGATTCATTTTTTCCTGTATAAAATGTGTTCCGCGTTTTTTCTCCTATACCGTAATGTTAAATGGGCTATCTATGCCTTCGCGTATTAAAATGAAAAATAAAGTATTCATGGAATATTTTGAAATTTTTAAAAACACTATATTGTTAACAGAGATACGAGCTATAATTCTACAAATTTCCATGGAAATTGATGAAATTTCTGCGTGAAAATGTGTTTTGCGTTTAGTTCAAGCTCTCGTATTTTTACCGAAGAGAGACAGCCTTAAACATCTTAAAGTTCGCTTCTTAGTTGGAATGCTGAAATGATTACGTTTATAATAGTTAAAATTTTCAGTGAATTGGTATTCCTTTTATGCATACATTCACTGTTTCTACGGTTATTCCATTCTATACCCAAACGTATAATTGTTTTATGTCTAAATGCATTTTTTGAGAAGGGTTGAAATTAAAAGTAATCTTATAAATGGATTAAAAAGGAAAATTGTACTTGGAAAATAACATCAAGCAAGTGTAATATAAAACAAAAAATTTTAAGTCAATTCCTACTTAGATCACAAAGAAAATTTTTATTTTAGCTACTTTTTATTACTTAGTTACAATTATTATAAATATGTATATACATAGGACAGAATCACAACATTAAGTAGTAATTAATTTTTACTAATTATCATTAAAGTATCGTATTGTCATCCAAAATAATCGTGTATGTAAAATTTCAGTTCAACTGAATGCTTTAAAACGTGAGGGGAAAAAACATTTTCAAGTTTTGACAAGTCGCCAAAAGGGTCGCTAAGTCGCCAACGTGGCTGTATTTATAATTCCTTAAATAATTAGTTTTAATCGATTAGTTTTTATTAATAATAATTAAATTACTGTATTGTCATCCAAAATAATCATGTACATTAAATTTTAGCTCAATTGAGCGATTTAAAATGTATTTTATTAATGATTGAAAATTCCACCACGATAAATAAATAAATAAGCAAATATATAGAGAGTGTGAGTTAATAGTAGGAATTGAAAAAGAAGTATAAGGTGGTTACCCAATGTAATAAAGGGACATGCGGAGAAGGGGTTCTTAACTACGTCCCCTAAATTAATACACGTTTATATTAAACAAAACAAATATTTACAAACATTTAAAATAGAATTAAAAGGATTGGAGCACATGCTCGAACGTCCTTACTGTTCCGAAGCTTGGCCATCACTGAATATTCTACTCGCTAGAGGGTGTGACAATCTTTTTGCTGTTAATATGGGAGGAGTCTAAAGAAAGGGCGGTTACAGAAGATTTTTAACGTCGTAATTTTAAAGAATCATTTTTAGTTAATTTACTTATTATATTTCGTTAGTCTTTCCATAAATAACAGAATTATTTCTTTATATTGTTAATTAATCCACACTTCACAACTTTTAATTGAATATTTCAGAGAGTTTTTTTCCCTGAACTGACCTGTTAAATTTAAAGTACATTTTTAACATGATGCATTTTATACAGCAGCTATTATTTGACTCTGTCAAATTATCCTCTGTCTAAAATTAAACACCATTCATTGCTTTTCGTCATGCCTGTTACATTATGTTAAATACCTTCACATCTTAATTAAATTTTATGTCTTTAACTAGGTTTGACAACACGCCTTCTGTTGCAACGAGCCAAAATTTGCATAATTTTCATTTATGAGGAGAATTGTTCGTTCGAAAGATAAAGGAAACTCAGAAAATAACATTTTTCAGCATTGATTAAGAAATTAGCAACGTCACAAAATGCGTTTGTAAAATTATTGTCTCTTCAAACTATTTCCATACAAATTACTTTTCCGAACTAATGTTCCTCTGTGTGAAGGCGTTTATTCGAAAAACCATCCTCCTATAAATTAAAAAAAATTATAAGGGTTCTTTCAATATGCAGGGTGTGATCTTTATTTTAACAGTTAATTAAAAAACCACCCTCACAGTTCATAAGTTACCTTCCAATTGTTTGGAAAAAAATAACCAGTTCGTTTATTATAAACAAATTGATGTGTTTCGCGTGTTTGCTTTGTTAGACATTGAGATATATCGTTGTTTCAATTAAAAAAAGTTTGATGGTGTTCACAAGAAAAGGTCAGTAATATAAAATAATATAATTTGATTCTCTATTGTGGTTTTTACTCTGGTATCTAATCGTGCAATGAATATTTAAGTTTTCCACAAAAGTGTATTGTTATAGATTAATTTTTTAGAAGAATTCAATTTTGTGTTCTTTTGTGTTTTCCTGATTATTCACGCTAAGCCTGTTTTAATTCAAAACAAAATATGAAAATCATGTTTTTTTTTTGTTTTGTGGTGGAAAAGGTATTTATTTAATTTATAAACTAGGAGGTATTAATTGATAAAAGCAATTACTGAGAGTATTATTGCATGAACTTAGGGAATTTATTTTATACTCTGAATTAACTTTTTAGGGTTCACAGTTCAGGTTTCCAACAAGATATCACGAACCTTGACATTACCCTTTTTGTATTTGGTCTACACTCTATTAAAGTCTTATTGAATTTGAAAGAAATTTTGTTAATGTTTTCTTTCCATATTTTCTAAAGTAAACTGTTAATGTTTTGTTAATGTTTTCTTTCCATATTTTCTAAAGTAAACACTCTTCCTAAAGGGTTTCTGAAAAAATATGTATGAATTGCTTGGCTAAGGAGAAGAGAAAATATTACCTGACACCCAAGACTAGAGGTGAGGCTGGAACCTAACCGGATATATTTTTTTCATGCGTAAATTAAAATTCAAAGTAGACAATAATACATTGGTATGATTTACAGTTCTTCAAGCCCTTGAGTATTTTGTTGTAATTAATACTGGCATTTGGAAGAGAAATTGAGCGAATATTAATCAAATGTGTGTAATCATTAAAATTGGTAAATGGAATGCGTATATTTGGCTGAATGTTGCTATGAACTATTTATTTTCCAGAATATATCTAAATATTGATTTTATTTCAATATCTTGTTAGTAACTTAATTTTTTAATAATAAATAAATAAATATACCATTGTACAAAGATTTTTTTTTAATTTAAAAATATGTTTTTGAAAAAATATAATTTTTTTTAAATCGAGATTTTTATTAATTTTGAGAATCTTACAATATTTTCCCTTTAGTTTTCTTTTTATATCATATCTATGTCTTTCCTTCTCCAAGACTTCTGTCTTAAAATCAATAGATTCTACGTTTTTGTCATTATTCATATTTTGTTTATTTACATGTTCTATTTTTTTTAAAGAGATTTTATTTATATTCACAATCTTTTCAAGTCAATCACTTCTTTTTTTATGTTTTAAATTCCTAAGAGTAAAAATATATATGTGTATATATAAATAGTTGAATTTTAAAAAACTATTTTTAGCATAAAACTATTAATTTTTAGGAATGAATTTCTTTTTTATCTAACAGTTTTCTTTTAAATAACATTGAGAAACGAATAGAATTTAAAATTCATGCTTTTATCGAGGATTTATTAATAATAAGTAAATCTAAATACATACTTAATAAATCTGTAACTCATTCCAAAAATTGGTCTTATTGGCTTTTTTTAAGTATTGTGATATAGATGCAACATGCTTGTTTATTACATTCTCGATCTTTCGTATGAAAATATGTACCGTAAAATCCGGCGTATAACGCGCACTTTTAAATAACACAAAAAATAAGATCCAAATTTAAGGGTGAGCATTATACGCCGAGTATAAAAAGAAGAGCTTTAAAAACAAAGAGATGAGCATAGAAATAAAATTAGACTTTTACATATATCGAAATACTGCTTGCTTAAAAGAAGTGAAATACCTTGTGAATTTATAGAGTTGTAGTTCTCTAGATGTATACTATTTTTTCAAAAGCTTGGGATAATATTTCGAACAAATAGCGTCAAAACATAAGAGCATTGCATACGTATAGTTCAGGTTTCTTCATTAAAAAAAGGCGGTGCGCGTGTGACGGCGAATGTACCTTAAAATTAAAAAATGCAGCTTGAAAGTACAAGTGCGCATTATACGCCGGATTTTACGGTATATATTGTCTTTGGATTTCAAACTAAAATGTTCTACCACAATTCTTTTCAGATGGAATTTTTTTCCCATCCTTATTATTTCAGTGGTTTTTATTGTTTTAAATAATCACAGAAAATGAAAGTTAGCTAGCTGTGTGTACTACAATGTTAGCTATTTTTAAAAGAAATGTATTTTTATTTTTCAAACTTTTCAAAAAATTATTACATTAGAAAAAATTTCGCGGAATGCAATTCTAAATATGTCTCTCTCTTTCTCCTCCTGTCTTTGGCGGGGTGTGGAAAGAAAGTAAGAGTAAGTTCAGGGGGCAGTCCTCGTTACTTGACAGTGGTTCAAAATTATAAGATCCGTCGCCAATAGCCCTTGTGTTGCTTTAGAGCAGTGATCCGCAACCCCCGGTCCGTAGATCAAATGGTTTCGGGCCGCCTAAAGAACATTAAACTATTGCCATTTTATTTAAGGTGGTATATATCTCACGGATTTGCGCAACTTTCCACGGAAATCACTTTATATTCCACGTTAAAAATCCCTTTAATGCATTTTTAGTGTAACTATATTTTATTCTGAAGGCATATTTAAATGTAACTGAATTAAAATTGTTAAATCAAAACAATCTAAAATACAAACAATCAACGGGCCGCGGTAAAATTATCAAACGTTGACTGGTCCGCAGCGATAAAAAGGCTGCGGAGCACTGCTTTAAAGTGTGTGTGTGTGTGTGTGATGTAAGTTAAAATCAAATCAATTCAAATTCTCTTTCTCTCTTACTTTTTTACTCTCTCCTTTTTTTTTACTCTTTTACTCTCTTTTTTACTCTTTTACTCTCCTCTTTTTCACTCTTTTGCTCTCTTCTTTTTTACTCTCTTTTTCGCTTTTTTTACTCTTTTTCTCACTCTTATTCTCTCTGTCCCTCTACTTCACTCTGTCCCTCTATTTCTCTACGTCTCTCTATTTCTCTCTCACTACCTATTTCTATCTCTCTCTCTATGTATACAATATTTAAAAAAAATTATGAAGATATATACTCTACAAAAACAAAATTTCTTTCATTAATTTCAATCGATTCTAAGAAATAATATTGAAAGCAAAACGCAGCCGTAATTTTGATTCATTGTTTCTAAAATCAATGCCATTTGCAAAATATAAATAAAACAATCCCTGTGAAAAATTACTGTCTAACCCAAAACTTGAAATCATTATTGTTATTTCACCTTTTCTTCATCGAACAAAAAGATTTCCAGAAATACAAACAATCCGTTAAAGTGAAAAGAAAAGGTGAAAAAATGTCAGACACCCAAGAGTTGATGGCCAAAAGAATGAATTATGGCCCACAGCTTGCGAATGAGAGAACAAAACATTTTCCAAGGGTCACCCATACCAAGCAGAGGTCCGATTTTCGTCAATACCACCACCACAGAACTAGAAATAAAAGCCTCCTATCAATTAACTTTTTACGTTCCCCAGCGCACAATCACTAAAAATACGTGATTCGCACTCGAAACAGAGAAAGGGAAACAACGACGCGGTCCGACCACCATCTCCAACAACAAAAAAGTCAATTTTCATAATTAAGTCTCTGGCCCCGAGGGGTACATCCCCCCTGTGTATGTTAGACGATCATAATCATACACCGGGGTCCCCACAATAGGCTCAAAATAGAGGTCAAAACCCCGATTTTCACCGGGGCCATGGAAGACGTGATAGTCTTCGGTAAATATGGAATAAAAAGAGTGTGGCGTTTTTTGCGAAAGAGCTGCTGGCTTCGTGATTTATGGTGTTCGGGGGCACTCACGTGACGATGTGTGCCGGACGTGCAGCTGGAACAGGGGTCAAGACGAAAGACCGGGGGTTCGCGACCCTGCCGTGTTTCCACACAATACCCCGTACCGGCACGATCCGGCCACAAGACAATGAGGAGATGGCCAACGCACCGGGATCTTAGCTCACGAAGATTATGTGCCCTTTTCTCTTATTTCTGGAGATCATAGTAGGATGGGAATAAAAGAAAATAAGATCCTAAACAGAAAATCCTTTTTCGTTTTCCCACTCCCCTATCCCATAATGAACAGGTATTTCAGAAATCCGGCAGACTTTGGCGAGTTATTTCAAATTTTCGTTATAACTCGCTTGTTATGGGGGGACTTGTGTGGCTGAAATCCATAAATTTAAAAATATATAAATTATTCCTTAATATGCTACTCAAAAATATATTAACAAACTAAACTATGATATTGCATCGCGAAATACTTCTATATAACTTAATCGGTAATGTTGAACAATTTGGGGTAAGATTACATTAAGTCAAATTTGAATAACCTTTGCGTTGTTTCCAAGTGCGAGAGAGAGACGTCAGTAACCAATTATTCAAGGTCAGATGTTGAAAAATGCACACTTTTCTTACTCTTCTGTGTGTGAGTAAGATGTTCATCTTACAATTTAAAATTATTTGGAGAATTTGATTTATTTTAAAAAATGATGCTAAGAAAATGATTTCATCTTTTTAATACTAAATACGATTAGTAACAAAATTTAGATTTAGCATGTATAAAAGAATTATTATCGAATAACTTCTGAATGAATGATTTTTTCAATAATAACTGATAAAGCTAACCTAGTGGCATTACTTTCCATCGTCAACGAGATAAAAATAAATGTTGATGAACTTTATATTATAAAAAGAATCTGTGTGTGTGTGTGTGTGTGTGTGCGTGCGTGCGTACCGCGATTAAAAATTGTTACACAATAACAGAAGTTTTTGAAAAATGTTTGTATTTTATTATATAAATTGCAACATAAATATACTAATTTGTGCCACCTCTTTTCGTAAATCGCTTTTCAGCATGATTATTTCTAATTCTTTAAATTTTTTCTGAAGTCGTATTAATAATTTTATTCTGGAATATTTTACCCTTGAAAGATTTATAATCTTATTCTAGAATTACTTTTTAAGCTCAACCTTTTTGGGGAAAAAATCTTTTTAGATTTTTATCATTGTTTTATTCAAATTGAATCTCAAATGCACTAATAATTAGTCTTCCAAATTAACCAAATAATCAATCTTCCTAATTATTTGGTTTCTCTAGCATAGATTCACTGTCGAAGAATCCTTATATCACTTCGACATATCATCGGAATAATTATAATGCGTTTTAACTTCACAAAATATCGAAAGACTTTTAATGCCATTTTTAGTGGAGTTTTTTGAAGCCTAAAAATAAATTGTAAAATTAAATTCCTTGATCATTTTTACTACTAGATTCATAATTGAATTGAAATAATTCCCGTGCATAGTAAAAATAAATAGTTTTTACTTGCTCCTGTAAAGTTCATATTTTAGGTAGGTTCCAACAGTTTGATTCGTTGTTGCAAAATTCACGGAAAGATTTAACCGTGAAATCAAAGCGAATTCTTTGCAGCGCGTATCCTGTTCCAACAATCAACAAAAAAAGTTCTTTTAATTATTGGAATTAGCCAAGCATCGAGTTTTATATAAAAAACTGAATGTGCTCATTTTTTTTCTGGAACTTAATCAAGATGAATCAAATTTTAATTAGGAAAAACTTTTTATAAGAATTACGTAAATATTATTCAAAATAAGTGAATCTAAAAAAATTGGGGTTGATTTCTGTAGAAAATTAATCTTAAGATCTTAAATAAAAATTTAGTATTTTTTTAAGAGAAAACTTTTTTATCAGATCCTGTAGAATTTATTTGTAATAGTAAGAAACTCCTTGATCCATGGGCAATGAAATCAGCAAAAATAAATTATTCTATCCGTACATGTTTTCAAATATTGAAGTTTTCGTTGTCATTATATGAAATGAAAATTTTGAGCATTCTATTAGAATATATACGTAATCGTTAGAAAAGACTTAATTGTAAAAAATATATATATATAAGAAGTATTATTTAATACTGTTTCGCCATTACATAGCCATTATTCAACGAGTCAACCCTTCGGACCTATTCTGACTTTTTACCCCTAAAATAAATCGCTGCCATCCTCCTCTATTGCCCAGAATATATTTTAACTCATTTTAAACAGAATATATTAATAAACTAAATCCTATTTTCAAACTTAGGCTGTATAAACGAAACCTCAAGCACCCTGTAGCACCCTTTGGACCTCTATTTACATGGACATGGAGTCTTCTTCCTGCCTACTTCTCCCTTTTTTACCCGAGGATACTTTTATTATTATTTTTTTTGTTTATTACCCTCTCACCTCTGGCCCTTGGGTGCAGACGATAATACTGAACTTCCCCCGCATCTTCCTGCACTCTCCACCCCCCACCAACTGCCTTTAAACGGGTCCTTTGTTAGAAGATCATTTGCATGTGAAGTGATTTCGCGAAACGGAATCCTTGGTTCGTTGTCTTCGCTCGGGCTCTACTTTGGCTTTTGTTCACCGCCAGATCTCCAGAGTTGGAAGGGTTTTGAAATTATAAAAATACCTACGGTCACAAGCTTGGCTCAGTCCATTGTGCCCCCAAATCCACTTGTAAATGCTGGAACGTTTTGGAATTCGTTGACTGTTTGATGTCTGAATACTTTGTGATGTTCCAAGGTGTAAAGAAAACGTTTTGTTGTGGGTTTATAAAAACTTGTGAATGGCGAAGGCTTTTTTTGAAGAGTGGGATTGTTACATCAACGATGGCGCCAGACATTTGACAAAAAAGTTTCTGAAATATATTTTGGACTCGTTTTCCTAAACCGGCCTCCTTTTACTAAATTTTGAAATTAAATTAACTGTTTATTTTTTCTTTAATATTCAGACGCTGTTATTGCAATCAGTAGCTTACACAGACCTTTTCTATAGGGTGATATTTTGCATTAGGGGTCTTCAACCTATCACGCTCAAAGGCCAAATTTTTAAATTAACAATGATCCGCGTTCCACATCAATAAATTCACACTGATCTGCTGGCCATATTACTGTCAAAAAAATATTGAAGATAGAAAACTTGTAAAACAAACCTCTATTTTTTTATAAAGAGTTTTTTTTTCAGGTGTAGAAGTTTAAGTTGGCATTACTTTCCAAATCTGTCGTCAATGAACTAGTGTCGCTTTGTAGTGTGACGTTAATATAACTCACACTTGAAAAAAAATCAAAAGATATACTTTAAATTGCGTTCGTTTTCGAAAATAAATGGTGTTTTCTTTGTTACATTTCGTTTTCAGGAGCTATACTTTTTAATCTGCTGCGATCGTAATGTTTTCGTAGGCATCAAATGTTAATTTTATTTTTAATTGCGATAATTATGTGTTCTAAATTAATAACCATCAGGAATATTACTTAAAAAAATCAATAGAATCCTAATAATTAAAAAAAATTTAAATGAATGAATGCAGCTCATTCAGTTACAGCGAAAATCTTTGAAAATTTAGATTTTCCATCTAACTTATAGGATGATACAAAGCGAGGACGCGCTCTAATTTCTTCATTCAGTTTCGATAGATTTCTTCATTCAGTTTTTCACAATTCCTATAATTAACTCACACTATCTATATAGTTATTTATTTATTTATTTATCTTGGTGGAATTTTCAATCGTTAATAAAATACATATTAAAGCGCTCAATTGAGCTGAAATTTTACATGCATGATTATTTTGGATGACAATACAGTAATTCCTCCTGGTTTCCTCCTGGAACACCGAATTCTTGGCCTTGCCTAAAGCTTTGTGGACTAAAAGGTTTTTCCGATCATTTATCAACGGCTTATATATGAGAACTTTGTTACTGATTTCAAGCTATCCGAGATTCTAACAGGACATGGAAATTTTTTAAGAGCTATTTATCTAGATTTAATTTAATTGGGAGTGCCATTTGTTATTGTGGTTAGGATGCTGAAACTGTGGAACATGTATTGTTTTATTGTAAACTATATTTATGTAAAAGAGAGAATTTTAAAAAAAGAGTTGAAACGTTTAGATATTTCCTGGCCACCAGTTTTGTCTTTGTTGGTCAATTGTACTGAAAGCCTAAATGTGTCTTAAGAAAATTTGTTTACTGTATAGATTTTTAAAGTTTGATTGGTACTTCCCCTTGTTTATATTTGTATATTTTCACTCTTCCTTTTTATTTTATGTTTTTGTCTTAAATGTCGTTTTTTTTTCAAATTTGTTTTCAATGATATAATTGTGTTACCACTTACATCCTGTACGCCTCATGTTATGCAATGTGGAGCATGAGGAGTTTTGCAAATAAATTAAATTTAAAAAATACAGCAATTTAATTATAATTAATAAAAACTAATTGATTAAAGCTAATTATTTTAAGAATTACAAATACAACCACGTTGGCATCATTTTTGGTGACTTGTGTCAAAACTTGAAAAGGTTTGTTTTTTTCCTCACATTTTAAAGCACTCTTTAGAGCTGCAATTTTATATACTCGATTGTTTTGGATGACAATACGATACTTTAATTATAATTAATAAAAATTAATTACCACTTAATGTTGGGATTCTGTCCTATGTATATACCTATTTATATTAGTTGTAAATATTTAATAAAAAGTAGCTAAAATAAAAAAAAAATTGTTGTTGATCTAAGTAGGAATTGACTTAAATTTTTTTTTTTTATATATTACTAGTTTTTATCACATTTTCATTTCAGTTTACATGAAATTTTACTTAATAGGGATATATCACTGTTTTTTTTATTTCAATGTTATTTCATACACTGCTATTAATTTTTGAGGCATGTAGTTTTTCAAAGGCATAATTATCTAAGCTCAGTGATGTCTTAAGGAATCTTGAGGCCTGGGGCCCAAATTCAAAAGCAGGTTCCGTCCGTGGTCCTTTTAAGTTGACAGAATATGGCGTACGTTGTCAAATACTCGAACAAATGATAACATGTAACAAATAAAAGGGCATAACTCACAATTTAGCAAACCTAGGTACGAGCCGACTTGGCCGACTGCCGCCTTTCGACTGAATCATGATGTGTGGTCATCGGCTTAGACATAATTTGGTAAATGTCGTAATAATACAGCCTTATTGTTGCAAGATGGCATAGAGCTCAAACCCCCCAGTTTTACGCAGAATACAATAGGGTTTGTAGCAAAACAATTTGTAACAAAAATAAGAAACCGTTTAAACCAGAGGTTCCCAAACATTTTTGACCCCTTGCCATGTTTTTTGGTTTTGGGTAGACCCCTGCTTATATCTGATATTGAATTTTTGCAAATTTATCAACTGAAATGTCTTTTTGACAGCTGCTATAGTACAACTTTAAAAGATTTAAATTTCTAACTGTAGTATAAAGTTAAGTGTATAAAATTTAAGAAACACATGTTAATTAACTAAATAAAAATTTAATTAATGTATGAAATAACTGATCAGCAAACGAATGTTTTTAATGGCAGGCAGGGATGAATCTGGTGCTTCAATAACAAATTTTCAACATTTGGCATTAATTTTATCAGGTATAACTCTAAATCTCCTTGGTGGTTAGTAGTGTCCAGTCTTTTTGTTTCTTTCTTTCTCTTTTTGAGATTGGCAACCACGCTGAAACTCCTTCTGATTAGGAAAAAGCAATTAAAAGCTGTTTCAAGATGTTCTATAATTTGGGATGAATAACAGGTATAACACTAAAGTGATGATCCTTGTTTTAATAAAATTTTTGCTGTTACCTTGTAACTGCAATTTAAACTCATTAAACTCAATAAATCTGTTAAATAGGTAAAATCTGGTTTCCACTTGATTAAATTTTCTTTTAAAATTGGTCACGATCTAGTTAAATGCAAGCAACTGTTGTATAGCCCTCCCCCGCCATTTATTTTGTTGCTGACGTGGCCCCTGGGGGTCTATATAGACCATTTTGGGAATCACTGGTTTAAACGATCAAACGCTGGACACGAGCTGTGTTTTCGAAAAGCTTAGTTACAGAATCACAAGAAATGAAGAAATGTTGTTTTTTTTAAATTCATTATGTACTATTTTTATTTGTTTTTATGATGAACTAAATTTTTTTGTTTCAATAAAATTAATATTAAACAAATTTTTAATTATATTTTCAGTTTCATTATGCAATTTCTCAACTATATGCTAATGTGTAAGTATTTTTAATAAATAGTCCTATCCTAATCCCGGGATTTGGATACCGTAATCCCGAAATTGAAAATACAACTCAGGATTTCAAACCCTAGAATGCAATCAAGATTATTCGGATCATGACCTTACTGAAGTCAAATCGAGAACGAGAAGAGGCCCGGCCTATTAAGTGAATTCCTTAAAACGTCCCTGCTTAAGCTACGTAATGCAAATCAATTTCAATTAATGTAACTTCATATTAATATATTTATAAAGTAAATTATTCTCGCGCGAGCGCGAATCTTCTTTTTAAGAAAATATCAAATAGAATTCTTTGAAATATTCGGAATTAAGTTGTTAGAAAAATTAACTGAATTTAAAATACAATGGACGTGTACTTTATTAAAAACAAAGAAAAGAAATCCATTTTTGTTGTATAATGTGTTGCACAATTTATTAAAATAGCGTTCTCAATGCTTTTTATCAAAAAGCAATTTTAATAGCTTTCTGTATAGTAATTATTTCAATCCATTGAAATAAATGGGAATCAAAAACTGGTTTTAATTTATATATTCTAAATCCTACTTCTAAAACAATCCCTGATTTATTATTCTCTAGTCAATTATATTACTTGTATGGAAAAATTGGAAAAATTCTTAACTAAACTTACATATTTAAATCTAGGTTCTGTTTTTGTTCTCGAAATTCTTTGTATTCGTTGTAGTAATAATGCAATAATTCTAAACGCCTTCAGATATTTTGCAAATGGCCATTCGTGTTCTACTTGCACGAGCCACAAAGATTACCTAATCAGAAGTCAATTAACTTCATAATTATGGCGACTAAGAAAAGTAGAAGGCTGTCTTTGATAACAATGAGTCGTTAAAGAAGTCAAAAGCGACGCTATTGTGTGTGTATGTGTGCTCAGAGGCCAACCAAAAAATCCAATATTCCTCACTAATTAAAAACAATACTCGGAACTCTTAAGTACATCATTTATTCGTGTCATTTTCTGGTATTGTTTACTTTAATGATTTTTTAACATCATTCATTACAGCTCAGAGGCTTGCAACAGAATCGAATTAGAAATTGCTGACCTAAAAAATAATTGTTTACGGCGCAATTGGTAGTTTTTTTTGGATGAAAGTTTCATAATTTATCTTGCAAATAAATTAGCTTTGTTGTGCCTCGCGTAATTTTAAGTTCTTTTTATAAATCGTTTCGAAAAAAGAATCATTTTAAGTAGCGTATTTATTGATAAATTTTTATTTTAGTTCGGAGAGAAAAATATTAAGTAACCTAGGTCAAAAGGCTTTAAAAATTAAAATTTTGATTTCGGTCTTTGATTACAATAGCGTACTGTTTTGATATAAAATGTTTGTTTTTTTAAAAAAAGGCATTGTGTGTGTTTTTGAAATTATTTGTTTTTTAAAGTACAAGAGTAGTTTGAGGCTTTTATCGTTTTCTTATTTTATGTACAGGGTGATTATAATTAAAGTTCCATTTTCAAAATGGTGCGAAAAAAAGAACTATTGCTCAGAATGTCTTCAAATTTGAAGTGAATATACTTGAAGAGGGAATAGGCATTGTACATACCAAAAAAATTGCTGGCGTTTTCATTGTTGCTTTTTATGCGATTTTTTGTGGACCAAGGACAATTAAAATCCAATTTTTCTCATCCAATGGGGTGCAACTTTTCCATGGTGGATGGACTTTTCACTAACAATGCCACAACTGTTGAGTGACTTGAAAGTCATTTTTTTCCTTCAAAAAGCCAAAATAATCATGCATTGAGTAGTACTGTTGATTTAATGTTCAATCCGTGCCAAACCCGTTGTAATTTGGTTCAAAATGCCACTTCACTTGTGGTCGAATTCCCTTTCGTTATGCCATTTACAGCCATGTCTATTGATACACTTTGGAGCTTTTCTTCTAACGCCATACCGTTCCCCCTTTTTCACAAGTGCATTCAATTCAAGTGTGAAATTCCGACCAGTGTTTTCTTTTTTTTTTTTTTTTTTTTTGAAATTGGAACTTGAATCATAATTTCACCTTGTATATTACATATGATTACTTGGTCATCATTTGAAAATGTAATATTCTTTCATGTACATGCAGTTTTTTAGATGTCAATGGTTGTACACAGTTAAAAATTTTGTTAGATATTAAAATATTGCCAGGTTTGATTCTGGAGAGCTTAAAATGTCCATGAAAAATATTTCTAAAATCTAATTTGAGCCAGTACAGTCTCAAGTGCAGATTGCTAGACTTTAATGCAACACACAGCATTGTGTGCAACTTTCAAGTATGGTTTTATGAGATGCTTTATAGTCATCCAAGATCTAGGACGACAATTAAAAATTGCTATTTGTATATTATAGCAAGGTTCAAGTTTCAAGGATTACTATTTCAGGAAGCTACATCAAAGAGGTCTGTTTTCAAGAAAGATCTGCTGTTAGTGTCTGCTTATTATGCGCACAGAAAATACTGTGTAGTATTGTGTACAGAACATCTACATTGAACCAAGAATCAATTGAAAACTGTTCTGTACCAACGGTGAATCCAGGTTCTAACTACTAATATTCGATGTGTTTTCACCTGCAAAGATCCCGGGGACCCCAATATGCTCTCTAATATTAGAGAGACAGCTCAAACCGGTATGGTTTGAGCGGAGGTGATAAAAGAACATACACACACACAAATCTTTTTGTCTCTGACAAAGGCTCTGTAATTGCTGTGAAATATAGGCATGAATTTCTGATGACCTATATTCATCTCTTTAGGGGGGTACAGTTGACCTCGAAAGAAGAGAGCATTCGCCCATATTGGGTTCAGTTCACTGACGAATTTCTACAAAGGAAAAAAATTGGACGGTTGAAGAATACTTATAGATTATGCTTAACTTTCCAGCATGGAATCGTTATTTTATGAATAACTGAAAACCTCACGTCAAACGTTATTGAAATTTCAAAGTTTAGACAGTTTTTAATCGTGTTGCTTATGTTATATTATTTATATTATTGTTGAAGTTACTGCGGGTATAGATAGTTTAAAAGGCAAAAAAAAAAAAAAAAAAGAAAAGAAAAAGGATTAATAGGTTGTTTGCGCGATTCAATTACGGGAAATGCATGAATGTTTTTACAGTTTAAGTAGTTTCGCTTAAATATTTTTCGTAAGAAACAGATTTGTAATTTTAAAAGGTTTTTTTTTGTCTTTTTCTATTAAAATTATCATTAAAATTTCGAAGCAAATTAAATAATATTTTACTATGCATAATCGGGCAATGATATAATCGTTGGGAAATTAATTTTTTTTAAATACAATACATTAGGAAACAGAATCGTTTGGCTTAAAATTCAAAAAATTGGGTGTGTATTTTTTAGTGTTTTCATTTCCACTTTTTGTTTCAAAGTCATAAGAAGGTCATTTCCATTTTCTATTTTGATCTCTTTAAAAAAAGAAAGAAATTACACTTCATAAGAAACTATAAAGCAAAACTTGTAGTTTGTAAAAAGCCATCAAAGTTTTTTGTAGTTTGAATTGATATAAATATTTTTTATTCGAGGCTTGTTACTAAGTGCTTATCATTGAATAAATAATTTTGACTGTCTTTCTGTAAATTTATTCAAGGTTAAAATTAGGTAAAAAAATAATTTAAGCAATTGTATTTTTTTGAAAAGAAAATTTTTTATTGACTTTGGAAACTAAATTTAGTTACATAATAGAATTAATTACGTCTCTTATTTAATTAACTGTGCAGTTTTTAGAAAATTAAACTATATTTCCTTATTAGAATTTTTTTGGCATAGTTATGACATCAGTTCTAGTTGCAATATGCATATGACGACACACAGAATTAATCGGAAATTATTAATTGAAATTTCCATTCTTATATGCTTTAAAAAATTAAATTAAAAAATATTTACATAGTTTTTTATACGCTACATTAATTGAAAATTAATATTAACTGTACATTAAGTATCAAATCTGAAAACAACAATCTAAGTTGTTTTCTAATCTCTGCGATCAAAATAATTTGTTCACTTTCATTTCTTTGGTTGTATTTCTTGTCTTTATATAATTTACATATAATTTAAGGACTTATTTTCGGTGTAGTACTTTGAGATCGTCAAATGAAAATAAAATGTTTCCTTAAGTATCCAAAGCTTTACACGATACTACTATTCAAAAAAAGTTCGGCTCATCTTGACCAAGTAGCAATTCCATCACTGAAATCATTCAGCTACATATTTCTAATACTTAGTCACAGTAGCATTTAAATTCTTAAGATTATTTTGTATTTTAAATTTCTGAGTCGCCCAGGTGGGAAATAATGGTAAATGACGTTGACTGATGTGCTGCTGACATTTTTAGCAAAATATTATATCAATTTAATATTCATTAACTTTTATATCAATTACCATATTTTAAAATACTTCCCCTTTAACATCCACGAAAAGTTTCCTTTCGGTTCACATACTACATTACAAAAAAAATAAAAAATAGTCATTTTCATGAAGAATACACAAATAGTAATATTCTGTGTATTGAATAAATTTTCTTTCTCTCTTTATATAAGTCTAAAGTATATTTTACCAAATACACTGCTGGACAATTGCTAAGGACGGATAACACTATCATCCATAGCAACCACAAAATGAAAGGAAGCAAAATGTGGAAAATTAGAATAAGTGCGGGATATTAGTAAGAAGAAGTATGAGTATGCAAATTTTTTTTCCACGTCTGTTCATCACGTGATAGCGTTCATAAGAGCTTTAAAGGTTTTGACGTGTGTGGACAGTTGTTGTTTCAAGTCAAAGTTTTACAGGAAAGATTTAATAGACGAACTTAAAATTTTTGGCATGTCTTCCCGACATCACATGATGATTTTATGCGTGGCCGAATTATTGGAAAGATCGAAGAAGGGCGAAAAATAACAGATGTTGCCAGGGAGTTCGACATCGCTCACAGCGTTGTTTCACGGCTGTGGAAGTCATTTAAAACTACTGGAATGTGTAGTAGACGGCACGGGGGAGGTCGTGTTAGAAGTACGACGCCTGCAGAAGACAGATATATCGTCCTATCAGCAAAAAGGAACAGGCGCACCACAGCTCAGCAGGTGGCAAATCAGTTTCTTGCTGCCTCAGCAAAGCAGATCTCCCGAAAAACTGTTGCCAGACGTTTGAGGGGAGGAGGACAATACGCACGCAGACCTGTTGTGTGTGTCCCATTGACCAGACAGCACCGTACTGCCCGTTTGCAATGGTGTCGTGAGCATCACAATTGGACTGAACATGACTGGGCATGCGTACTATTCTCAGATGAGAGTAGGTTCAGTCTGTCATCGGATTGTAGACGCCAACTGATCTGGCGCGAGAGTGGTACTGCTTATCGTCTAGAAAATATCCAGGAAAAGGACCGATATCCGACATGCAGTATCATGGTGTGGGCCGACATCATGATCAATGGCCGCACGCGCCTACATGTGGTTGCGAATGGGACTATGACGGGCCAACGATACATTGATGAAGTTCTACTTCCTCATGTTCGTCTTTTCCGTGGTGCTGTCGGTGATAAATTTGTTTTTATGGACGACAACGCAACATGTCATCGAACACTCGCTGTTCAGGATTGTCTAGACAGCGAGGGTATTCAACGTCTCGTATGGCCAGCGCGTTCTCTAGATCTAAACCCCATTAAAAATGTGTGGAATGCTTTAGGGAGGCAAGTTGCTGGTCGAAACTATCCTCCGACAAACAAGAACACCCTCATCCGTGCACTCACAGAGGAATGGGATAAATTGCCTCAACAGCTGCTGGATAATGTTGTGCAAAGTATGGTAAGACGTGTGGAATGTTGCATCACACTCCACGGTGGATATATCCCGTACTGATACCTTTCTTTAAGGTGCCTGCTGACTTTTAGATGCATTGTTCCATTTCTCCGTACGCAGATCAAATGAGCATTTTTTTCTCTTTCAGATGTTTCACAGCTTTTGTACTTTCCAGAACAATAAATATACTTTATTCTAAAGTCTGAACAGTGTGGCAACTATATTTTATCCTACTAGGCCACATGTCTCGCTTAATGTTATGCTACATAGCAATTTGTGATCCGTCCTTAGCAATTGTCCAGCGGTGTATCTTCTTCAAACAAAATTGCTTTACACTCGATTGCTCACAAAACGAGTACATGCGTACTTGTGTATAAACAGGATAACTTATATCTGCCCTATTTTTTAAAAAAATCCGATTAATTTAGTTAAAGTTTTTTTTAAAAAAAGGATTGTACCGTTAAGGTATCCGACTACATTTGGAACTGTGATTTTTAAAAAGGGTATAGTTGAGTTTTTTTATATGTATTTAGTTTCACCTGAATTAGAATATACATATAAAGTTATTTTCAGAATAAATTATCTAAAAAAAATTATCTAAATGCAATTTTTTGACAAAAAAAAAATAGCATATTTTTAAAATGTTCTCCTTTTACTGAAAATGCTCCGACAATAATACTTTGCCTATATATAACAAAAACTTCTATGCAGAGCTTAAACTAGAATTTCTGAAATATATAATTTAAAAATAGGTTAATTCATATTTTAATATACTAAAATTTTTAACAGGGAACAGCGGTTATTATTTAGATTGATAGTGACTGAAAATAATGTGAATTCTTCGAAAATCCTGATTCAGCCCCTATTGAGAAGTTTTAGCTATATAAAGGAGAAATATAAAAAATAGCCTTTTTCATAAAAGGATAACGGTTTGAAAATGTATCCTTTTTTCATTTTTTACCAAAAAAAAAATTGCACTTTAATATTTTCCTTCTAATAATATTACAACACTTTTATATGTATATCCTAATTCAGGCGACACCAAACAAATATAAACAAGTAATATAAAAAAAATTCCTACTTAGGTCAACAAAGAAAAACTTTATTAGAACTTTTGATTAAGGGGTGTTGGAAAGCTAAAATCTTATTTTTTTGACAATTTGAGATTTTTACATTTTCAAACTGTATAGAATTTAACCTTTCTAAAAATACCTTACTTTAACCTCTAGGGTATTTAGAAGCCCTTAAAACGTATTTTTAAATAATCATTGAATTTGGGCCACGCCCATTTTAATGGCGAAAAGTGTAAACAAATTACTTTGTTTTTTCTTAAAAGTGTAACGACTGATATAAACCAAAACATGTATCTATTATTTTAAATTGAGCCTTTTATTTTTTTATTTCCTAGTCGATTAGAAATCTCACTGTATACATTAAAATCAATTTATCTCAAAATGTAAATTTTAATGTGCGATGTACCTTTTCTGAGAAACTACTGTTCACAGGTATGTAAATTTTTTATGAATTATTTATAATGATGTCTAATATATACTAAAATGAGCTTTTTGTAAAAAACTCAAAAATTTAATTTTTACAATTTTTTTAAGTAAAAAATGGGTCAAATTTCGCAATGTTTGATAAAATATTTCATAATTTATTAAAAAATTCAAAATTAGCTAAAAGCTCATTTTAGTATAATGAGAGATGTGTACTTTAATAGTGTGAAAAATTTCAAGCATGTACATAAAACAGATTTTGAAAAAAGGTGCATCGAAAACAGCCAATTTAACATTGTCAGTATAGAGAAAGAGAGAGATTTCCAACTCCCCTTAAATGGTTACAATGTATATAAAAATATGTATATACATATGGCAGAATCACACTATTAAGTGGCAAAATAGAAAGCAATTTTTCGGTTTCCTTTCTTATATAGGTTGTTGGACTATTTTTCTTTGGTTTGCTAAAATTGATTCATTTAATAAATTTAATTATTTTAATAAAATGGTATCGTAAAAAATAAATCACATTCTCAGAAATTAGGCCATCCTAGGTGGGATTCGAAGTCCACCGCGCTATCCATTGCGCTACAAGGCCACAACGAACAATTTTCCTTTCTATATATGGTGTTGAAATATAAGTTTTGTTTGTTACTATTATTCATTTTTTAATTTAATTAATGAATTAATATTTGAAAAAAACTGTATTAACATCAAATGTCATCCACTACAAATTTAAAAAAAATGTATTTGAATTTGAATGGATGAATAGAAAGTATTTTATTAACGATTGAAAATTTGAACAAGATATATAGGGAGAGTGCAGCCTCACACACACACACATAGTAGGAATTGAACAATATTACTCATTTAAAGCCTTTTTCAAAATCACGGTTTCGAACGTAGTTATTATATGATATACAAAGCTTACACCTAAACGTTTTTCCCATTTAACATAATAGCAATGAAAAATCACGTCATTTTCTTAAATAACTTATAACCTTTGATTGATTTCATCATTTAATATCTCAATCACAAGAGGTCGCAGTTTCACTCGTTGCACTTGGAACTAAATTATCGCCAAACTCTGACCTTGCTCTCATCTAAGCATTCGTTACACTAACCATCAACTCTCTGGGACCCTTATGTAATGTCTTTCCCAGGACTTCCTGCTACAGAACCATTGCCCTATAATGGGCCGATGCCAAAAGTCGCCAACCCATCTCCATGACTTTACAGATAATCAATGGTCGGTGCCTTAAAGCCTCAAAGGTAAACTTCCTTGACTTCAAATTCACGTCGATCTGTCTCCCTGAATATTCGTCGTTAATTTTGATATTTTTTTTGTTGGGGGGTATCTATGCTGCACGTACCCCCTTACATCAAGTTCAATCTTTCTCCAGCTATCAACATTCTTTACATGAGTGTCAAGTGCAAAGATCATCTTTCATAATGTTGGCGGTGGACCCAGGGATGAAACTGAGTTTGTGACAGTGGAAAGTACTTTTGTTTTCTGCAAGGGTCTTTCTGCCCTCACTCCTATACATGTTTTGTTTTTGTTTCTCCTGGGATGTCTAAGAAGATCAAGGTTCGTGAAGGTCGTGACCTTTGGAAAATTTACTGCAAGTGCATGGAAGATTTGAAAATAGTATAGTTTTTCTTTAATTTAGAATGCTGCTAAAAGTGCATTTGTTGTATTCTCGCATTGCCGATTATTTGAATTCTAATTTAGAAAACTTTTTTCAAGCAGAAAGAATGCGCTTGAATATATATTAACTATGATTCTGATCATTAACACGTTATTTTAATATTTCTCGTGTATTTAAGTCAACATTTGTCCTTCTATATGATTTATAATTCATGTATCTTTAAAGAGCTAAATATGGCATTTTGAATTTATATCATATTCTACTTATTATTTAAAAAATTTTACGTGTATTTTTTATATAACAACTAAATAGAAGTTTAGTAACACAAGAAATTAAATTTACTTTTAAGACTATATATATATATATATATATATATATATATATATATTCTGTGAAAACGTCAGCGGTCACGGTTATCTAGTAGTTACGGTCATGAACTAACGATCGGCGGGTCATCTACACGCCCTTTACACTGTAGAACTGCCATGTAGAGGGGGTTAATACACGTTAAATCTGCCAAGCTCAAAGTTCTCCCGTTGGCGTAGTGGGGTATTTCAGGAAGGGGGAGCCAGCTCACTTGTATCGTCCTCGTCACTTAACCACGCCTAAAATGTAAATTTACTGTGTATGAACGACTTATAATTAATTTTAAAAATGTATTAAGCAATTTATTCTTATTTGTAGCCATGATTGATTAGAATATTGCTCGTACTTGTTTCCAAATAAGGATATAAATGCTTTTTTTTCCATTATTTATTTTTTAAACTGATAACAACCTTTATTGAAATAAAACGAATTTGTCTGCTTTCTGAAAGAAATTTACTTTTATATTCACATTTTTGTTTAATTTAGATTATTTTATTCTTGTATATTCACATCTTTCAAATTTTTAATTTATTAAACATAAATTTAATATATAAATTCTAGAATAATTTTGTAAAGACGAGCTGTAGAAGAAATAGCTATAAAATTAATTGTACTCAGATAACTATCGAAGCTGAATGCATCCAAAAAAGAGAATATACAAGTGCAAAGTTTAATTAAAAAATTATTTTACATTACTCTACGTTCTTGTATACAATCTTAAGTACTCCAATCTAATACCCTTATTTTCCACTCTTATACTATGTTAATTTTATTTTAAAAAAAACTCTAAAATTTGGGGCCTTAGTGGAATGGTAATTAAAAGTTACTGTGTAAAAATCAAATTAGACCATAAAAACTTCCATAAGACTTTGAATATTGAATTCAGTGGAGTAAGAATACAATATACTAATTGAAAGAATCGAGTAGTAAATCCCCTTTATTCTATCTAAGTAGAAATTTCTTTATTAAACCGGATATGCTTGATATACCTCCATATTGAATCGTAAGTTGAAATTTAAAAATTTTATTGAAATAAAACTGTTGATTATAAGAACTTGCGTAAAGCTATTCATGAGACTGTTGGTCCATCAATTCTAAAAAACACGTGGACGAAAGCATCAAGGGGTGATCTCTATGTTAAAAATTAAATTTCTGCTTTGGTCGGTGGAGGATTTGAGCCCCCAATCCTCCCTCTCGTGTACACTACTGCTGTTGGCACAGTTGAACTAGATCTTTCCTCAGCTCTCTAATAAGACTATTCAATAACCAATCATTTTCCATTTTATCGTTCGAATGACTTTTTATTTTGAATAAAGCAATACATTATGAATGTCTTAGCATTAGAAAGATCTCATTTCTGTTTGCTGTCTACAATAAAAATTGAGTGGTTACAAGGGAGCTTTTATATGCATAATTTTTTCTAGAAACTCTGATAATTTTCTTTTCATTTTCAATAAACATTCTAGGTATGGTGATTATGGTGTTATTGTCATTAAATATATATATATAAAGAATGAATTAATTAAATTTGAAGAGTTAATTAATTGATTAAAAGGGCTTTAGAGATCCTTTTAAAGGTATTCCACATTAGCCTTTTCTATTTTTCTTTTTGTGGTATAGATGCAAATGGTTATTAGTCCAAAAAATTTCTCCAAGTCAAAACTCAAGCCTGTAAATGCTCAAGCCTGTTTTTCCCCTTTTTCTTCATATTTCTTTTCCTGTTAAATGTGCACGAAAACTATACAACAACAAACACGAAAATAAAGAGCACACAAAACCATTAGATCAGAACTCGGTTAGATCTTTATTTTCCAACAAAAACCCTGATTTGTTTTGCACGGCCTTTATAACTTCACGATATTTGTGAAAGTTGTAATAATGCCAGAAAATATAATTAACATATTCCCACAGCATCTTCTTTTATACTCTTCATAAGCGTTTATTGCTACAACTGCAGATCATGAGAATATGAGATGTTAAGACAGTTTCTCATCACAACATCTTTTGTTGAAAAGCCACCTCTTGTCAAATCCTTTTGATTCTTGGACTTGAGCGAATCAATGTTTTATGCCATCCCTGAAATGCTTTGAAGATTCTTTTCCTTGTGACCCTTTTTGTGGCACAAAGGCCAAATGAGGATGCGGGTGATGATTACGATTAAGCCACGAAAATTGTATATTTATCAAGCTTCTATTTTTTAAGTAAGATTCACAGACAGTGTTTAAAAGACAGAATTTTTTGTTTTGGATATAAAGAAAGGAATATTTTTTGAAAGAATACAAGTTCCTTGCTTTCGTTAAAATTATCTGGTCACGGATTCAATTACTTGTGGTGCAGTTGAGTTAAATTTAAAAGACCTTTTTTGAAGTTGTTGTCATTAGAGTTTATTTTTTAGGGAACTTTAAGTTATTATACGTAACTGTAAAAAAATAAAAACTTATTTTTTGAGGCAATGGAAATTCTTAGGTATTCGCAGTCCGAAATGAGATATATTTCTTTAAAAAATATCGAAATATCAAACTATCCTTATAAGGATTAGAAACAAGCATTATAGTTGTAACATATTTGAGAGATCATTTTTTTTCTATGGCTATATAGTTAAAATTTTAAAATAACATAAAACAATGAAATTAAATAGTTATAAAATAGTCAAATATGTGCCAAAAAAGGGGAAAAAATGGTTTGAAAATAAAATTCAAATGAATTTAATTAAAAAACCCATTAGTATCTCAGATATTGATACAAAGTAGTGTTTATGAAAATGTATCATCAAATGGATATTGTTTTTATATTTTATATTCTTTAATGTATTCCTTAATGTATCCATTGTTATATTAAACTAAATTAAATAAGTGTGGTAACAAATGTGAATACCTTGTTAGTTTACCTTGCAAAATGGAACTACTTCTTTCACTTATTAATGAAGTATTAATTTATGAAATTACTTTTTTTTAAAACTGATTTAGTACTTTGAATATTTTTTTTCGGTCTCATGCATAATTCAATATTTAGAATGCTGCATCAATGCTTTTCTATATAACTTAGAGAAATTCAAAATGTTGTTGAAAGTTTTTTTCAGTAGTTACGAAAGTAGTAATTATGCTTATTAATGCTCCTTAAAACTATATCAAGTACGTGACTACGAATTTTTTATTTATATTATGAATGATGTACCTCTGAAAAGGTCAAATTACCTATCTTAATTAAGAACAAAAATCTTGCAAATTTATTGCGTATCATTTAGTTTTTACGCTGTTATTTTTTTATTTTTCTTATAAAAATAGTTCTTGCATTATATGTCTGTTTATATTACATACTTTTAGTTTCTTACATTATATAGTTCAGTTACTGAAGTTCAATCCACATACACATACTTAGGCACACCATTCGAGTTTACATCCAGAGGCTCAAATTGTTTCCACAGAATAATAAAAAAAAAACTGTTGTAAAAGTGTCATTTTTTTCTAAAATAGGTATATTTAAAATGTGGGAGAAATTTATATTGGTTATATAGATTGCTTAGAAATGCCTTTTTTATTTCTTATTTTTCCAAGATTGTAACGATCTATCTCGCGAAATTTCCTTCTTGAACATAGCATAGGGTTTTATTTGATATTATTGCAAATTTTAACTGACGCCTTTATGCAGAAGAAACGTGATATGTTGATATTGGTTGCATAAAATGAACTGAACCGAAGTGTAATGAGTAAGAGGGGTTGATAATGGAAAGATTGTGTAAGTTAATCAGCAATTCATGAACTTTTTGAAACCAAGTTAACAATCAGAGTTCTGATAGAAGGATTCTAGCGATCAACTACATTAAATACTTAAAATGTCTGTATTAGAAGATTATCAACGTTGCCGTTAGTTTGCATCCCTGTTTGTTTCTGAGAAATAAGTAATCTTAAGATAAAAACGGAACTTTTTTTGAGTTCACATCTCAAGTTTCATCTTCGCCCTTACAAAGTGTGACAAATCTATACGGAACTTTATCACTAACCTTCTGAGACGTCTTTTTTAGGGAAATTTAATTCCCTACCTATTTCCAATCAACTCCAAAAAGAGGACAGGGATTTCTTATTATATGCAGATTAGATAAAGTATTTAAGTCAAACGGAATAGTAAAGTGAGAGGCAGTAGGAGAGAGAGATTGAAGCAGGAAGTAATAATAGTGAAATTAGAGATTTATTATTGAAGATTTCTAGGTGGATAAATTAGGCACAGGAAGAGCTGAGATTCAGTGTGGTAAATACTGATGTATAATTAAAGTCTCATTAAAGTTTTATATTAGGAGTGAGATTAAAGTTAAATGTTCAGTAAGAACATTATTGAATATAATTCTGGGATCTCTTGTTGCGGTAATCTCTGCGTGATCGATATTCTAATTGTTAATTAATTGGATCATTAAATATTTAAGTTAATTTAAAGGAAAGTCCCTTTTAAACCTCATATAACTATTTTGATATATTTCTTATTAAAAGTCTTTGATTCTATTTGGGAAAGATAACCAAATAAAGAAAGTTATTTATAAAAATGGCTACTGGTTCTTCTTTGACTCAAAATTATTCTCGTTCTCAAAGTGAGATCCAAGGGGATCTTCACAAAAGTATGCAGTAATTTTTTAATAAATGCTCTTCCAAGATGTGTCCATTACGCTTTGTTTTGTTCTTGTGTTACTAATGCCACCCAAATGACTGTCGAATCGATGCCCATAAAATTCATCGGGGCAAGGAGTTTAAATTACGTCTGTCATTTTACCCGCAGCCTTAAGCACCATGCAGGTGACAGTACGTGTTGACTAAGTGTCACCCAATTTTGAGAAAGAATCCCCAAAGGGTGTCCGGGTGTTTTCTATTCCTTTTCTCCTACAAACCAACCTCTCGAGAAGACTTTCGGTTCATCGAATATTTAGAACTTTCCCTTGCAGCTCAAGCACTGTACACTTAAAAACATACCCGACTTCTCCGTGATTTGAATCCTGGTCCTACGGCACAGTAATCAACGTCAACGTGGTGCAACGGGGAATATTACGGCCCCTCTGTAAAGTCAAATTTTGTGGGTCCCAAGACAGATCCTACAAAAGTTAGGTACTTGGTGTCAGTCAGGCTTTGGGCTTCCTAGAATCCTGAGCTCCCCACAATGCCGGGTTGCGGAGATGTACGTTACGCCACTGAATGTCATTAACCACTTTGCCGTCTGGGCGGCATCCTTTGTCTTATTAATAATAAGGGTGATTTCTGTTATATATAAAATATAATTTATACGTTTGTATATTCTTTGCGTTATCGCGACTAATTCGAAAAAAACGAATTCCTTCTAAATAAATCAATGTTGCTGCCCGGACGTTTAGAGGTTAATGACGCTGACATCTAGGTTTGAATCCCAGAAAAGGTAGGGTGTTTGTTAATGCAAAGTCCTTTCGTGGCATGGGAAAGTTCTAAATATTCGATGAACCGAAAGTGAATATTCGGCGTGTTTCAAGTATTTTCGAGAGGTTGGTAATAGGGAAAGAAAAAAAAGTGGGAGATCCCCCGTCCGCTGTGTTCTTCAAAATTGTGGTTGAACAGATCCAATACTGTCTTCTGCATGGTTCTCAAAGCTACGGCTAATGACTGTCATACAAGTAACCCCTTGCCGTGATGAATTTCGTGGACCTTGATCTGATGTTACTGTCAATCGGTTGGGATAAGTAACAACAACAGAAGATTCTCCACTAAATTCCTGTCTCTCCCTTGTTCAATATTCAGTTATTTTTTCATTATTAGATTGAACTAAAGAACTACAGTGGGTGATCGGTTAACGAACACTTTCACGAAAGATTTTTGTGTTCGGATAACGAACACTTTCAAGAAAGATTTTTGTGTTCGGATAACGAACACTTTTAAGAAAGATTTTTTTGTGTTTGAACAACGAACACATATTCGGAGGTGATCAGGGAGACACACCTGAAATTATGGATGAAATTTTGACTGCTAGAGATCTGGAATTGGAGGTGAACGAGGATGACATAGAAGAGCTCATAATGGGACATGAAGATAAACTGACGATAGAAGAACTCCCAAGAAATTTTGAATGAAGAACACCAAGAAACACAACGAAATGTGTCTCCTTCTGAACAAGAGGAAGACGGAAGAGGGTCAATGCCGACATCTTCCATTAAAGATCTTTTGAAAAAGTGGGAGGATGTCAGAGCAATGGTCTTAGAATGGGACCCAAACCAAGCTGATGTCAGTAGGGTTGGGGATCTTTACAACGACAATGCTATTAATTACTTCCAGAAAATCCTGAAAAAGAGAGAAAAGCAATCGACATTGGCCATGTTCTTCAACGCCCCATAAGCAAAAAATGAAAAGGAATGATTAATATGCAAGACTATATGTATGTATTATCTTTTAAAAAAAACTTACTAAGAAATTATACATTTTTTAAAATTTAATCCCTAGGGTCTCCAGAACGAATTAATCAATTTCACATAGAAGTCTGTGGTGAATCCATGATCGGTTAACGAACAATTCGGATAGCGAACATAGTCTTGGAACGGATTATAATCGTTAACTGATCACCCACTGTATTAACTAAAAGAACTTAAAGATCGTTCAGATTCTCTTTTAAAATGTTATGAAAAATATAAGTAGGGCTCTTAAAAGTCTGTCACTTGTGGGTGGAGGCAACAAATCCATCATTTTGATGTCAACGAGATTACTTCACATATTCCCCTGCAGACTAGAACAGGGTGATATTTCCATTTCCACGCCTTTCTTAGCCCCAACCTACATATAAAAGTTTTGAGAAGCACCTCGGGAACTGTGAGTCATTGTTAATTTTTATGGCTGTCGATCACATTTGGGGGTTACAAGTATGATGCGACGTTAATCGGAATTTCGTGACCATGCTTTGTAGGCGGAAACCATCATCCTTGCTGTTGGTCATTGTGTTTCTTTTTTACACGTGTCCGCAATAAACAAAAACAGACCAATCTGTCATTGTTGGGGGTGAGATTACCTGGAAATTTGGAAACCCATTCGTCTTGTTTTGAAGTGTGCCATTATCTTGGATTAAAGAAGCATTTTCTGATTGGAATTCAAGTTTCTGCTGTTGTAACGTCTGTCTTCTAAGTTTTTCAATCTGGCTGGTTTTGAAATGTAATAGAGTTGATAATTGGTTTTTCGGGGAATAATAGCGTAGGGCCTCCCCGGTAAATGAAGTGAATTCAATTTTAAGATTGTATGAAATGATATTTATTGCATTGATAAATTTTTGCTGTTAAGTATTTTAGTTTTAACTATACCTATATCACATTTTATTATTTTGGTTAGTGAAATAAATATTTATTTTAATTAAATAATTTTCGAGACATGATTTATTAACATAGGAAAGTATTTATTAAAGAAATGAAAAGTTGATGCTGGTTTTGAAGTTATGGTATTAAAAAATTGTTTCTAGTTATGTTTTTATGCTATAAATTGTTTTATATTCAAAGGAAGAAATGTTTATGTATTTGAATGTATTTATAATATAGAAATGTTTATGATGCTATATATGTCTTTAACAAATAAATATAACTTTTCGGGGTGCGAGAGGATATTTTAATTTTTGATTAAATGCTATATTTAAGCATTAACATTTTTTATAAAGAAAGTTTTGAATTTTAATTATATATTTACTTTTGGAGATTATTTACACAATTTATTGCCTCTGTTTTTAAACTACAATAGACCCATCCTATTATACAGGGTCACATAAGACGAATTCATGTAACATGGCACAATGTTCACACACACGTGCTATAACACGAGCTCTTACAAGACGGATTTGTACAACACGGCGGAAAATTTGTGATCGTGTTCGTGTAACACGGTAAAAAATAACAAATGTTGCAATTTTATTAAGTTACCCTCAAAAAATTATACTAATTATTTGAGCTATAACATTAAATGCGTCATTTTGCTTCTCAAATTTCAGGTGAAAACCTCATTTATAGAGAAGATCGTTTCTGTTTGTTTCCAGTTGTGATGCACATTAAACGTGTCTGAAAAAATTTGCATCGTATGATTTATTTTATTCAACTTTAGTAAAATAACTTTTTGCGAAACTAAACCCAATCTCATCTATGGGAAGTACATATCTGTTATCTCTGGTACGTATATGCTATCAATTAAGCTGTTTAAAGTCAGGTATTTGAGTAATCTGTTATACTCCCACAACACGGATTCGTATAACACAACGTATCAACCATGTTATGGGGGAGGGAGGATTCTGCAGTAGTTTTACAGTCTTCAACATATCAAAAGCATAAAGGGGAAGAAAAATATTGAAAGATAATTAGTAATTATTATACTAATTTTTAAAATCATTTACCGTAAAATCCTGCGTATGACGCGCACCTATACTTTCAAGCTGCAATTTAAGGTAAAGAGTGTTTTTTTTCCAGGTCTAGAAGTTTAAGTTGGCATTACTTTCCAAGATGGCGACCGATTTAACAGCTGTCAAGTGATTTATTCTCAGTTTGGTTTGGCAATCATCAAAACGATCATCAAGCAAGGCGTAGATTCGTCGAATGGGCCCAAAACGAGATTGCCGTTGTTCCCGATTTTCATAAGCGAATTTTGTTTAGCGATGAAGCGCACTTCTGGTTGAATGGCTACGTCAACAAACAAAACTGCCACATTTGGAGTGAAGCTAATCCACAAGTGTATGTCGAAACACCGTTACATCCAGAAAAACTGACTGTTTGGTGCGCTTTATGGGCTGGTGGAATCCTTCTTCAAAAACGATGAAGGCCACAACGTTACAGTTAATGGGGATCGGTATAGAGCCATGATTACTAACTTTTTCATTCCTAAATTGAACAATCATGATGTCCAGGAGCTGTGGTTCCAACAAGAAGGCGCAACATGTCACACAGCTCGTGCCACAATCGATTTATTGAAAGACACGTTTGGTGACCGCCTAATTTCACGTTTTGGACCTGTGAATTGGCCTCCAAGATCTTGTGATTTAACACCGCTAGACTATTTTCTGTGGGGCTATGTAAAGTCATTGGTCTATGCGGATAAGCCACAAACGCTTGACCATTTGGAAGACAACATTCGCCGTGTTATTGCCGATATACGGCCACAAATGTTGGAAAAAGTCATCGAAAATTGGACGTCCAGATTGGACTACATCCGAGCCAGCCGTGGCAGTCATATGCCAGAAAATCAAATTTAGAATGTAATGCCACAAGATTATCTTTCAAATAAAAAAAAATTCATGTCAATCGAATAATACATCGTTGTTTTACTGCAATTTAAAGTTCCATACCTCTAAAAAAAACACCCTTTATATTCGCCGTACAATGCACACCCCTTTGTTTACAAAGAAACCTGAAATGCGCATGTGCAATGACCTTATGATTTGAAGTAATTTATTCGAGGTATTATCCCAAGCTTTAGAGAAAAAAACACTATATTTCTAGAACTTAACTCTATAATTTCACAAGAAATGTCATTTCTTTTACATAAACAATATTTCGATCTATGTAGAAGTCTATTTTTTTTGTGCTCATCTCTTTTTATTTTTAAAGCAGTCATTTTTATACTCGGCGCATAACGTGCACCCTGTAAAAATTTCGATTTCATTTTTTGTAATAAAAGTGCGCGTTATACGCCGGATTTTATGGAAATTCAAGTTACTCTCTGTTTTGTTGAATAACCATATATTCTTTTAGATTTTAATTCCTTAGAATGCACATTGATTGAATGCGGGGAGGGGGTGGGGATAATTTTAAATTCGATCCACAAATAATTCTAGAATATTTTTGAGAACTTTTTGAAAATGGATTCCCTCGATGTATAATTAGAGGAAGGATCACATACAAAGCGTCCGTTTAGGATTTTTTTTTTTGCCCCGCTCTATCTGCCTGTGCACTAATTCATCTTTCATAACACTTACAAGAACTATTTCCCTGAAGTCGTAAATGCTTTAATAACACCGTCTAATTGTACTTCTTTCTTTCCGTGAAATATCTGGCCAACTCCAAACTTTGGGTTCGAGGATCAATAGTTTTGCTGATAGCTCCAGAATCCATCCAGCTGTCATGTCCCAATTCTATCCCAACTGCGGGGTGTTAATACTTAACGTTAAGTTGTATATAATGAGTTGTGTATCTGTCCACTCTCTCACCATAAAACTATTGAAAAGAATATAATTCATAGTTCAGCAGCGGTAAGCCATCTCAATAATGTTTTTGGATATCTACTTTCTAAACAAAAAAAGGAAGCCGTACAAAAGTTGTGGGAAAATTCTTTCGAGTGTGACATAATTATCCTTATCATTTTATGTGTTTTTGGTTTGTTGTAAGAGAAAAAGACTGAGATTTCTGTAGATGATAATGTAAAATCAATATATCCAAATGCAGGTTAGATATAGCAAAGCTAATACTTATAGGAACATTACGTTCTGTTTGGTGTTGCTATACCAAAGGAACATCTGGAATGCTGCGTCAACCAAATATAAAATTAAAAAAAGGTGTATCGTGTTTTTTTTATTATTATTCGCAATGAGCGATGTATCGTAAAAAAAAATGGCCCTACTAAAATATTTCCCTATTAAATATTGAAGATATTGCATTTTTAACGTCTGATTCATTTAAATAAAGAAGAAAATATTTTTTTTTGAATACTTCTTTTTACTGTCATTTAACAAAAAAGTTGTTTTACTTCAAAATATTTTTTCTATATAAGTTTAGGAGCTTTTTTTAAAATATTGGTCTAACTTGGACTTTTTTCTCTGACCACTATACGGTTTAACAGAATTGAATAATTTTGCTCTATTCCACTTTTTATTCATACTAGAATTGCATATAAGATACTGAGTTTTGTGGAATCGTAATGACAATGTATTACAATTAAAAGTAATAAATTATAGTTTAAAAAATAAAAAACACGCTTTTATATTTAATCAAACTAAACAGTAAAAAAATAATTGTTATTATAAGAATAAAATGATTAACAAGGGAATTAATGTTATTGTGGTAAAAGTGTGGGGCCCTCGGTATCAATTGTTATATTCTAACAATTGATAATATAACAATTGTTCTAATATAACAATTAGTTCTACTCCAATGTAGAGTTAGTGTAAAAATGTTTTACACAGCACCCCAAGCTTTTACCACAATGACATTAAATTTCTCGTTAGTCATTTTATTCTTATATTAAGAATTAACTTTTTAGTTCGATTAACTGCAAAAGCGTGTTTTTTAGGTTTTTTAAACTATAATTTATTTTTAGTTTTTTAGTTTTATCTACAAAATAAAAGCGAGTTTTTATAGTTTTTTTAAATTATCATTTATTTATTTCCATTTTCAGGAATACTGGGCAGTGTTGTTTATACTAGGGTATGAAATTGTGGAAGCATCCTTCTCCTTTTTCACATAAAGAACACTTTTTTGTTTGTTTGTTGCATGTCTGTTAAGCCTGAGCATTTTCACTTTAGGGCTGAAACAATCTGTTAGTCCCCAAATCTGGAATAAGTCGCCAAATCTGGAAATCTGAATTCGTTAATCCCCTGATGAATCTTAATCAGGCCAAAGGAACAAAACTATTAAATTATTGTATTGCCAGCGGTACTTGACAAATGTGCAAAATTTCGAATTAATCTGACCTTTTAAAGTTCAAATATTCCGTTACACACAGGTGAAGCTTATAAAAGCGTGTTAAAATGGAATAAAATTATTGGAAAACATTTTATACCCAAAATTACTCACATTTTTTTTAAGTATCAGTTGCTTTGTATCACTTGATTGTCAGATGAAATAAAAGATAATTTTCGTATCGTAAGATACTCAAATTGCTATTCAATCCAATTTGATTTTTATGCTTATTTATTTATTTATATTACATTCTAATTTTTGACATTTTATCATTTTTATTTCTTAAAAAAATCTTAAATATTTTTTGTATTTTTCAAATGTTGGAATAAATTATGGTAATACATCAAATATTTTTTAACACGTACTTACAAGCTTCGCTTTCAAAAATGGGCTCTATTTCCAGATTCTAATTTAATTATCTTGCAAGCAGTTAAAAGGGATTGTAGTAGTCTGATTGGTAGGGCAAAACTGAATGATTACTTAGTAGAGCGTTAGTCTCATTTCGCGTTCCATTTCTGCGCCATCAAAGGTTCATCGTTTAATGCTGTTTTCGGTAAAAGTACGAGAGCCTGAACGAACTATAAAACTGCTTCTAAAATAATAATATTTCGCTTATATAAAGTAAAGACTTCTCCGGAGAGTCTGAACTAAGATTTTTGAAAATTCACATTTTTTTTCAGAGTTACAACCCATTGAAATATTTATCAGCGTTTTTTTTTTCTTAAAATTTATCCCCTCTGTTGTCGTAAAATATGGATAAACCCACTTCTAAGTTATATATTTCGAAAATTCTAGTTGAGCCTCTGTAGAGGCAAACTATACAGGCAAAATATTATTATAATAGAAGCAATTTCATAAAAAGAGAATGTTTTGAAAATGGGTCATTCTATGTTCATTTTTGTCAAAATATTGTACTTAAATAATTTTTTTATTGTAATCTTAAAATAATTTTATATACATTTTCTAATCTAATTGACACTAAATATCATAAATATTATCCATTTATACGCTTTTGCAAAACCATGGTACCGTACGTAGTCGGATACCTTAAGTATAATCTATAACTAGAACGGTTAGAATTGAGAATATGTTTAGAAATTCTATTTCTTTATAAAAGAATGTATAAAACAGGTCAAATTTTGATTTAAACTTATTTAACAGTTTTAAATAGCATTAAATTCTTCACACTGAATCAAAGGCAAAAGAAAAAAAAAACTGTGGACTTACAATATCATTAATAAAAGTACACATAAAAGCTTTCTTCGTACGAGTTTAAAAACGATTTTACTCGGCAGAAGGTTCAAACATCTCCATCTGCCACGGGAACAAATACACTATAATTGTTTTAGTTTCACAAAATCAAAACAACAGGACTCAAACTAGCAATTAAATTATTATTCATCCTCTTGAAACACAGTCAGGCGGTATTACATCATCGTTTTTGCATTACCATTTACCTCACGATGCTTCCAGCCTCCCTCCCCCTACATGGGCCTTTATCTTTCCAGTAAGGCTGGAACAAAGCCCGTCGACATGGGGGGAGAGGAGCTTACATTCCAAAATGGGGAGAGAAGAGGATGATCCTAGGGGTTAAGTGCATTGCCGGCAACATTGTTAAATATCGTCACGCACTGGCATTGTTATGTGGGCGTCGCGACCCCACGGGTCAAGCTGACAGCATATTTCCCTATACATTCGCGTATTTCATATGAAGGGAGGGAGTAAGACATGATTTTGTGTTACTATTATTATTCCGGCACCCCAGGCGAAGGAACTGCGTGCGGTAATCCGCAAGATTCTGGGAATGTATCAAAAGTCTTTCTTTTTGGCCCTTCAAAAAGCAACAAGTAACATGAATAAAAACAATGCCGAATGGCCCGGAGGATAGCCGTGAAATGTGGAAAACTAAAAAATTTTGAATAGTTTCCATTGTCCGTGATAGAAGATACATCGCCGGGATTTCATTTGTGAATTTGTATAACCGGATGTGTAGAACAAAACGGGTTGAAAATAACCGTTTCTAATTCCATAAACGTGCGGTGGGATATGTTTAATTTATTTAGTAATTTCAGGTTTAAGTTTTTTTACAAAAATTGTTTTTCATTTATGTAGTTCTGAGTTTTTTTAAAGAAGGATGCACTTCTTAAAAGGCGGTGATATCATGACTCCCTTTTGATCTTTTTTTCAAATAGATGGTGCCATAGTAGATATTTGTGACTATGTTTTTTTAAAGACTGGAATATCTTCGATTTTTTTTATAGATTCTAAGACAGAACATTATGTGTTAAATAGTACAAACGTCCCTCGTATAACACAGTACTTGTAAAACACGGTACAAAATTCGAATTTAATATTACACTGCTTTGATATAGCACGTATTTAAAACACTGACTATCATTTTTGCTCAATAAGGGGAATTATCAACTGGATTTTTTTTAAATTCCTACTATTAGTTCACTCTCTCCCTATATATATATATATATCTTCAAATTTTCAATCATTAATGAAATTCTTTTTATTCATTCACCGAAATTGAAATACATTTTTTTAAACTGTTAGTCGATGACGCTTGATGTTAATATAGTTTTTTTAAATATTAATTCATTAATTAAATTTTTTGTAAATTTTTAATTTATTCTACATTATTTCTGACAAAGTTAGATTTCACCTACAGATGGCGCCAGTAAGTTTTCTAATGAGTTTTTTCTTGGCTTCAAATAAATTTTTTTAAACTTGTAATGGATAACACTTGTTGTTCATACAGTATTTTCAAATATAAATTCATTTATTAAATTTAATTAACTAAAAAAAATTCTTGTTGATTTAAATAGGAATTGACTTTAACTTTTTTTTATATATTTCTTGTTTTCAATTGCGTTCAATAAACGTTTCAATTGCGCACCACTTCCAATTACGCCAATGATTCCGGAAAAATTTTTAGTATTGTATCAGTTGCTTATTTAAACTTAATTGATTTGCAAGAATTAATAGCTTGAGCTGAAATATTAGAAAATATTTTTGTTGAAAAAGATTTTTCAGTGGTAAGTACATAGCGCAAAAATTTAAAATGAGAATTGCAAATTCTTTGGCTCCTTCACGAAAAATTCTGAAATAATTGCAAGATTGAAACGAATTGCAACTACGTCAGATAACTTTTGTAATGATGGAGGAAAAAAAAACTAGTGTACAACCACATTTGAGAAGAAAAAAAAAGTATATTAGCAGTAGATCTGTGATGAGAGTGATGAGATGAAGATTAATTTGGGATCCTAATATAATATAATGTTACGAATTTAGTCTTATTCTAATTGTTTTTACTCATTTGTGTTCATTTTTACAGTTTAATTTGTCGTATCTAATATGATTTCAACCCTGTTTACCTGTAATATCATTTCCACTGCATTGCACGGCCCCCATGCTTTAACATTGGTTTAAATGGTAAACTCGCCAAATATTGCAGCTAGCGCCAAGTTGGCGACGGATTTGGCGACTTAATTTTTGGCGCCAAATTTGGCGATATATCGCCAAATGTGGGCGATAAGCTTGGCGACCATGGCAACCCTGCTCCTAATAACCCTGTCTGGCAACCCTATCGCGGTATTGTAACACTATTGTATTGAATGTATTACTGTATTGAGCTTTTCTCGTACGTTCCGGATTTTGCTAGACCTTTCTATTTCTCGATTATTCTGGCAAGTGCAAGAGGTTTCTGACCGAAAGGTATAAAAAGGCCCGGGCCGGCTAGTCAGTCAGTCAGATCTCAGCTTTCATGCAAGTGATACCTCTCTGAGCTTGAGAGAGAGACGATTGCATAGTGCGTGTGTTATTGCTTTTATTGAGTTATTATTTTTGTGCTGAGTGTTTACTATTGCTTTTGTTAGTGTATTACATCTGTGGTATCAGTATTTTCATCGATTGTACGTGACTTTCTCGAACTGTTCTACAATTTGTGGAGGACTGTTTTGACCAAGAATAAAATTGTTTTGGATCCCGCTCTTCGGCTTCAATCATTTCGAACCCCCGAAAACGCAACAATTGGTGTCAGAAGTGGGATTGAATGCCAACAACAAGAGCGATGGAGGCCCAGTTCCAGACTCTTCTAGAAAAATTGTCTGAAATGAATGCCAATATGGGCGAAATGAATGCCAATATGGGCGAAATGAAATCGGAGTTGACCGCCAGCATGAATGCCAATATGGGCGAGTTGAATAACAAACTGACCGCGAACATAGAAGAGTTGAAAAGTGATTTGAAGGGCATTGGCGACAAATTGACGACTATGGACAAGAAATTTGAAGAAATGGAAGGAAGAATCGAGTCGGTTGAAAATAAATTCGAAGATATGGAGAGCAAACTAGAGGCGAAAATTTTCGAAAAGGTAGAAGAAGTTTCCATCTCGTTCAGGAGTGACCTAGAGAAATTGAAGCAGAAAGTCATGACTGGTCAAGGGGATGAATTTAAGTTTCAAGCTCCTTATTCCAAGCCTTCCATCAAGCTTTCTACATATGACGGAAAGTCCTCTTGGCAGGTGTATAAGACCCAATTCTCCATAGTGGCGGATGCAAACCAGTGGGACTCCCAGACCAAGGCCTGCCAGTTAGCTGCTTCTCTTCGAGCCGACGCTGCTGACATTTTGCAAACTTTGCCGGAAACACAGCGGCTGGATTTCGACGCTCTCGTTAATGCTCTGGAGTTACGCTTCGGAGAGAAATGTGTGAAGGATTACAGCAGACTCCAGCTGAAGTCACGGCAGCAGAAAGTGTCCGAAACGCTCCAAGAACTGGCGACGGACGTCGAGAGGCTTTCTCACTTGGCGTTTTCTGACTGTCCGACTGAAGTAAGAGAAGTCCTGGCGCTGCAACACTTCATCGACGGGGTGCGTGATCCGGAAATCCAGAAAGCTCTCCGAATGGCGGATCTCAAGGACTTAAAGGGGGCCCTAGTGTTTGCTATGAAATTCGAGGCAGTCCAGCAAGCAACACGAAAGGACAGACACCCCATACGAGCCGTCAACGAATCGGACACGTCGAACTCAGGTGTGGAGCGGTTAGAGCGACAGATGAGAAGCTTCTTGAATAGAGTTGAGTCTTTGATGTCCCAGAAAGCAGACGGGAAGAAGACCCTTAAATGCTGGACCTGCGGTCGAGAAGGGCATCTGCAGAGAAGCTGCCGGGCACGCCAAGGCGCTGAAACTAATAAGCGCCTCCCAGAAGGAGGTGTCGGAAAACTAATTAATGGCCATCTCGTGGGGCGGAGGTTGCCAGATTTTGGAAAGCCCCACTTTCCAGTGTGTCAAATTTCGACAAAGAGTACCGGTGAGAATGGAATTTTTAAAATGGGACATGTTAACGAGCTTCCCTGCAACATGATCATCGATACAGGAGCCAATGTGTCTATCATTCGGAACGATCTGGCTCAAAAATTAAAAGAGAAACTTATCTGGACCCCGCCCCGCGTGGTGCTACAGACCGTGACGGGGGAAAAGATTGATATTCACGGAAAATTAAAAGTCAAGATCCAGTTTGGAGACACTACCTACCAACATGCTGTGTATGTCGCAGATATTGCAGACCCTTTCATTCTTGGACTGGACTTTCTAAAGGAGCATGGTTTCACTCTAGACTTCAACAAGAACGAATTACGTTCCATACACGAAGAAGTCACTATATTCAAAATTGAACACAGGACAGAATCTATTCGACAGGTAACCGCTAACGAGAATATTACCATTCCCCCAAGGACTGAAATCATAGTACCTGGATACATCGGTAACGATGTGAGTTTCAACTCTGGCCTAATTGGATCTGCGGAAAATAAAGCAAATGGATTGCTAATAGCTTCGACGCTAGTGGACCTTTCCAGAAAAACTATCCCGGTAAGAATTTGCAACGTAACTGAAAAACCTAGAGTGTTCCAGAAAGGTGAAGTGTTGGCAACCTGCAGTCCAGTAACGTGTGTCTGCAAAAGTTCGAGCTTGCTCCTATCCAACTCGCCTCAACAGTTGACTCCCGACCTTCTAGAAAATGCTGAATTGTCCCCCGAACAGAAAAGCTCCGCAGAAAGACTGTTCCAAGAATTTGAAGACGTGTTTTTTTTCTAGAAACAGTAGCGATATTGGCCATACTACAGTGACACAACACAGAATTGATACAGCAGACCATCCGCCGATTAAACAGCACCCAAGACGCTTGCCGTTTGCTAAACAGGAAGAGGTCGGAACACTACTACGAGAGATGCAGAAAAATGACATCATAGAACCGTCTTCGAGTCCGTGGGCATCTCCAATCGTCTTGGTTCGTAAGAAAGATGGCTCCACAAGATTTTGCGTGGACTATCGAAAACTTAACGACGTCACCAAGAAGGACAGCTACCCTCTTCCAAGGATAAATGACACCCTGGATACCCTTTCCGGTCATAAATGGTTCTCGACTTTAGATTTAAAGAGCGGATACTGGCAAGTGGAGATCCATCCCGAAGATAGAGAAAAAACAGCATTCACTTCCGGCCAAGGACTATGGCAGTTCAAAGTCATGCCGTTCGGGCTCTGCAATGCGCCAGCTACTTTCGAGCGCCTGATGGAGACCGTGCTAAAGGGTCTGACTTTTGAAGCTTGCCTTATTTACCTGGATGACGTCATAATAGGAGGGCGTACGTTTGAAGAACATCTTCAAAATATCCGGAAGGTGTTATCAAAATTAAGCGACGCTAACTTGAAGCTAAACCCTTCGAAATGCAAGTTCTTCCGGAAAGAAGTCAATTATCTGGGACACATCATCTCTGCAGAAGGTGTTCGTACGGACCCCGAAAAAGTGTCCGCCCTAAAGAATTGGAAACGCCCTGAAAACCTCCGTTGAGCTGCGAAGCTTCCTGGGACTATGTACTTATTACCGAAAGTTTGTGAAAGGGTTCTCTAACATCGCAAGACCCTTGCACAAGCTAACAGAAAGTAAACAAAAGTTTCAGTGGGCAAAAGAATGTGAAGATTCCTTCCTCCAGCTTAAAGAAGCTTTGACGTCTTCACCGATCTTAATATATCCACAACCGGACAAGCCATTTATCTTGGACACTGATGCCAGTAATGAGAGTGTCGGAGCAGTATTATCTCAGGAAATAGATGGCCATGAACGAGTCGTAGCTTATTGGAGTAAGTGTTTATCGAAACCGGAAAGAAATTATTGTGTCACTCGAAAAGAGCTACTGGCTATTGTGAAAGCCATCGAGCATTTCTATCACTATCTCTATGGCCAAAAATTTCTTCTACGTACCGATCATGCCTCTTTAACCTGGCTAATGAATTTTAGAAACACTGAAGGCCAGGTAGCCAGATGGATACAACGGCTCAACGAGTATTACTTTGACATCAGACATCGTAAAGGCTCCTCGCATGGAAATGCTGATGCCCTTTCAAGAAGACCATGCCCAGAAAATTGTCGTCATTGTTCCAGAGTAGAGACCAAATATGACTATGCTATACGCCAGATAACAACTTCAACAGCGACGCCACCCGATCCCTGGGTGACGAGAAAGTTCGAGAAGACCAGATGGCGGATCCTGATATTAAACCCCTTATAGAGTTTATGGAGTCTTCCAGCAATAAACCAAGTTGGCAGGGCATCTCGGCTTATAGTCCTACAACTAAGCAGTATTGGGCCCTCTGGAATTCTCTACATCTCAGGAATGGTGTTCTATACCGAAAATTCGAATCAGAGGATGGAAAGACATTCAGGTGGCAATTAGTACTTCCTCGATCTCGTATCCCAGAGGTACTCAAAGAATTGCATGGCAGCCCAACAGGAGATCATTTCGGCGTCATGAAAACTTTGCACCGAGTTCGAGAGCGATTCTTCTGGGGTAAAGTGAGAGCTGACGTGGAACAGTGGTGCAAGTCCTGTGATGCCTGTTCAGCTCGGAAGGGGCCAAAGATACGTAGCCGAGGGAAGCTGCATCGCTACAATGTTGGAGCACCCTTCGAACGTATCGCTTTCGATATCCTGGGACCTCTGCCAAGGACTGTTTCTGGTAATAAGTACCTACTTGTTGTCATGGACTACTTCACGAAATGGCCCGAAGTGTACCCCATTCCGGATCAGGAAGCCCCCACCGTAGCGGAGGCTGTAGTGCAGCACTGGATATCGAGATATGGGGTACCTCTTCAACTTCATTCCGATCAGGAAGAAATTTCGTCTCTGCGGTATTGAAGGGGGTCTGTGAACTACTCGGAATTGACAAGACCAAGACCACACCTTTGCACCCACAGTCAGATGGCATGGTGGAGAGGTTTAATCGTACCATCCTGAATAACCTCTCACTGATGGTCTCCAAGAACCAACAAGACTGGGACCAGAAAGTTCCTCTCTTTCTGCTAGCGTACCGCAGCGCCGTTCACGAGACTACCGGATATTCACCATCCCAGATGCCTTTTTGGCCGAGATCTTCGTCTCCCTTGTGACCTGCTGCTTGGTCGCCCTCCGGATACACCTTCATCGCCTGAGGAGTACGTGCAGAATCTCCAGGCACGTTTTGAAGATGTACACAATTTGGCTCGAGAACGGATCAACCTGAGGACGGAGAAGATGAAGACTCGGTACGACACAAAAGCCACAGGACATCAATTCAAGGAAGGTGACAAGGTGTGGTTCTACAACCCGACTCGACGCAAAGGACTTTCTCCTAAGCTACAATCGCATTGGGACGGTCCTTATACAATTTTAAAGATAATAAACGACGTCGTAATCCGGATCCGTAAGTCAACGAATTCGAAGCCTAGAGTCGTTCATTACGACAGGCTTGCTCCATATTATGGCCATAATTCTTAGTGTGTCAATTATCGTGTAATTTATTTTGACCATGGTCTTGTATAAATAAGTTAGTGTGTAAATAATCTTGTAAATAATTGTGTTTATTGTTTTGTAAGTGTTTATTTTCTACTATGCATTACGTTTTATTTTGTACTATGCATTAGGTGTTTATTTTGTACTATGTATTACATGTTTATTATTGCATATTCATTTAGTTGTTTTTAATCAATTGCTTTATTATTATGTTAACGTCTGATGAAGGGTTGTACTGCCCGGGACGTGCAGTTCTTGAGAGGGGGCAATGTTACGAATTTAGTCTTATTCTAATTGTTTCTACTCATTTGTGTTCATTTTTACAGTTTAATTTGTCGTATCTAATGTGATTTCAACCCTGTTTACCTGTAATATCATTTCCACTGCATTGCACGGCCCCCATGCTTTAACATTGGTTTAAATGGTAAACTCGCCAAATATTGCAGCTAGCGCCAAGTTGGCGACGGATTTGGCGACTTAATTTTTGGCGCCAAATTTGGCGATATATCGCCAAATGTGGGCGATAAGCTTGGCGACCATGGCAACCCTGCTCCTAATAACCCTGTCTGGCAACCCTATCGCGGTATTGTAACACTATTGTATTGAATGTATTACTGTATTGAGCTTTTCTCGTACGTTCCGGATTTTGCTAGACCTTTCTATTTCTCGATTATTCTGGCAAGTGCAAGAGGTTTCTGACCGAAAGGTATAAAAAGGCCCGGGCCGGCTAGTCAGTCAGTCAGATCTCAGCTTTCATGCAAGTGATACCTCTCTGAGCTTGAGAGAGACGATTGCATAGTGCGTGTGTTATTGCTTTTATTGAGTTATTATTTTTGTGCTGAGTGTTTACTATTGCTTTTGTTAGTGTATTACATCTGTGGTATCAGTATTTTCATCGATTGTACGTGACTTTCTCGAACTGTTCTACAATTTGTGGAGGACTGTTTTGACCAAGAATAAAATTGTTTTGGATCCCGCTCTTCGGCTTCAATCATTTCGAACCCCCGAAAACGCAACAATATTATTTCAAAGTTTCGTATAACACGGTTTCGATACAACACGGTACATATTGCCCTGATTTATAATTTTTACATGCAAAATTAATTTAATTAATAAATAAAAGTATAATTTAAATACATAAATAATAAAGTCTCACAAAGCACGGCATGAATTAATCGTGTTATATGATGGGGCACCTGCACACATCCGCACAAAATCATTAAACTCCCTTACCTTTTCAATTCTCTTTAAGGCATCCGACTACGTTCGGAACCGTGATTTTGCAAAAGTGTATAAATGGATAATATCTATGATATTGAGGGCTACTCAGATTAGAAAATGTATATAAAATTGTTTTAAGAATAGTATTACAATAAAAAATTATTTAAGTACAATATTTTGACAAAAAATAAACAAAGAATGACCCATTTTCAAAATATTCTCCTTTTGTGAAAAATGCTTCTATTATAATAATATTTTGCCTGTCTATAGCTCCAACCTCTGTACAGAGGCTCAACTAGAATTTTTGAAATATATAACTTAGAAGTGGGTTTATCCATGTTTTACGACAACAGAGGGGAGAAATTCTAAGGAAAAAACGCCGATAATTACTTCAATGGGTTGTAACTCTGAAAATAATGCGAATTTTTCAAAAGTTATAGTTGAACCTCTGTACAGAGGTCTGAGCTATATTCAGGCAAAATATTATTGTAATAGAAGCATTTTTTACAAGAGAACATTTTGAAAAAAGGTTATTCTAAGTTAATTTTTAGCCGAAATATTGTATTTAAATAATTTTTTTGTGCCTATATCCTTAAAACGACTTTATACATGTGTTCTAATCTAAGTGATACTAAATATCATGAAAATTATTCATTTATGCGCTTTTTTTAAAATCACGGTTCTGAACGTAGTCGGATACCTTAAACTTAGTTTTATTTCCATAGGTACGTTTTTCAAAAAATAAGTTTCATGAATGTAAAGTTTCATTTAGGAAATTGTAAATTGTAAAAATAGCTCCATATTTACCAAAATAGCACAGAAAAAGTGTTAGTAAACTCTTTTGCTATTTTCTAAAGTAAATCAAGCCGTTCTTAGTACTTATTTGTAACAATTAATAAAAAACAGATTGCTTGCATTCAATTTACGTGATATGATAATTTTATTTCAGTTCTTATTTGAAAGGAAGAAAAATCCATCGAAAGGCAAAATTTCAAAACGTTACACTAGAAGACAATTTTATTTTCTCCATTATTTTTATTTATAAGTCAGATTACTTCTTCTTCAATGGCTTGACAGCCCTGGTTGAGCATTGGCCTTCTCCAGATGTTTTCTCCAGACATTCTACTTTAGCTACTGTTTTCCAATTTTTGACGTTTAAAATATATAGGTTTTTTTCGTCACACTCAATCCATCTTAAAGAGGGTCTATACCAAGGTTTATTTCTCATGGGCTTTGCCAGAAAGATTTCCTTGCAGCAACGAGCTTCATTCATTCTAGCCAGATGAATAGCCCATTTAAGTCTCTGTAATTTGACAAATGTTACAATATCGGGTTGTTTGTAAATTTTGTAAGATCTTCTCCATGATCCACACTTGGATCCCACCAAGAATGCAGCGTAAAATCTTTCTCTCGAAAGCTCCCAAAGCTTCCTAATCATGTAAAGTCAATGGCAGGTAAAATCCTAGGAGAGCCCACACCCTTGGCGTCAAACCGAAAAAAACGCCAAGCGAAACCGACAATGGCGGCAAGGGAATATAGCGGGATAAAGTCGATGCATAATGAAAATATATGTAAACAATACAGAAATTAAACCTTTAAGATAAAAAAATATATAAACAGCACTTACTTTCTTACTGCTGATCTTTTCCGAGTGGAGGGTATAGCGTAACAACAGATTTTAAAAAAGCCTTAAAAGTATCATCGCTAAGCGAATGATCGTGTGAGCGCCGCCATATTTATTCTGCGAGGTAATGGTCTAACATGAGTTCGGTGTGACTGGTACGATTTCGAAGAAAGCGTTTTATTGCCGACCATGTTACATCATGCCGATCATTACATTTAAGACATTCATAACTCGAAGCAATCAATCCTTCCTTCATACACCATTCAATCAATTCTTTCTTACCTTTCGTATTTAACAAAGTAAAAAATTCTAAAGTATATTCCCTCACACACGCAGCCAGCCCAGAGCCCAACAACAAAATGAAATTCGAAATGCGCGCCCACAAAATACGAAAATGCTAGAAATAGTTAGGGTAGCCATATGTAGTGAATAAAAAGTAGGGTTACCAAGATGGCGCAATTATCTCCAACCAAAGTAATTCGCGCCAAGGGTGTGGGCTCTCCTAGGAGTGAACCTCAATGGCCAAGTCACTGTCACTGATGCATAAGTCAGGACAGATCTTATAAGACGTTTGTAAAGAAGCAATTTAATTCTTAATTTGAGAAAACTGGATTTTAAATAACTCTTCAAGGCATAAAAACATTTATTTGCAGTAATGATTCTGTTATAAAGTTCTGGAGCCAGCTGATTTGTATTATTTATCTTAGTTCCCAAATAAGTAACACTGTTTACTTTTTCAAATTTATAATTGCTAACTTATATATGACTAATTCGGACTTTCAACGTAAATATTTAGTTTTATTCTCGTTTACAGATAAGTTAAAAGTCAAAGTACTGTTAATGAGATATTTATTAAGTTGCTAAATATTATGTGAAAATGGGAAATAAAACTTAAGGTAAATTGTTTCTGGTTTTTCTTTATTGTAAAGAGCTTCAGGTGAGTTCAAAATTTTAAACAATTTTATATGATTCTGGTTTCAAAATTCTCCCAATTGCATTTAACTGCATCCTTGTTTGCTTCATTTTATGAAAAAGGAAATGCTGAGGGAATAAAAGGAAATATTTTGAATGCATAACCGTTTATTCTTATAAAATTTAAATTATTTACATTATTTTTTTTTGATAACTCTAATGTTAATTATGTGAAAATGTGTCCGCAATGTTTAGTTTTCTTTGACATTGCTTTCGGGAAAAGTAAGAAATTTATGAGTAAAAAATTATTTACTGAACTGCTAGCGTTACTTGAACAAAATGCAACCCATACTGCTACAAATGTGATGGTGTAATGTTCTATGGGTGCTACAAAAATGGGTATCACTTTTGTAGCACCAATAGAACTTTTGTAATTACTATTTTTCCATTTGATTAAAATTAATAATCAACAACTGAATGATTATCAGTATTTAATATTTAAAAAAAGGCTGAGGATTTCTATTTTTATACTGGGCTTGAATCAGTGGAATTGCAACCACTTACTTCAATTAGAGCAACCACTTAAACTAATTCGGAAAAATCTCTCTCCTATTTTCATCGTTGTTGATGATAAAATAAGAACTTGTTTTGTTCCCAATTAACTGCTTATTAATAACAAATTATTTCATACTGAAAGTAATTTTATCAATGCGTCCAATAACTATAAATTCATATATTTTATATAGTTAAGAATTTTTAAGCGTGGATTTCAAGAATCTTTTGCACCTATGATTATAAAATGTAATTATATGACGAAGAAAAACAAATATTATATCTGAATTTTGCTCAACAGTTTTTGTCTAAACTATATAGTTTCATATAAATTTCTTGAATAAATGAATAAAAAAAGTATAGACTACTACTGTTTTTCAACTGTTACATTTTTTTCTTAAGATGTGGTAATTAAATTTTAATATAAAACACAAGAATTTCCTATTAAAAGCGCCAGCCTTTTTTGTTTGCTTGTTTACCTTCGTAATTTTATTTTAAAATAGAGCTGATATCTGCTTACACTCTGAACATAAGCAACTTATGTTCAATTTTATCTGTATCTATTACCTCAATGCACACTCACCCATAAAGAAGCATTTATTTTCAGCTGCTCTTGATGATTTCTTCTTTCAGTAACCTTTTACGGCAGGTGGTCTGATTTGCAGCTTTAAAATCGTTTATGGACACTTAAAATGAACGGTTTGTGGTAACCTTTGGGTGAGGTTACTTTAGTGGAGGTCTTCACCTACTGAAGGCTTTAAATCAGAGAAAGCGGTGCCAGTGTTGAAATGTCTCCAGAAAATTGCAGCTTACCTTAAATTGTAACCGGTTCATAATTTTATATTTGTTATTTACTAGTTTTAGATGAAAATGAATTTCATCATTAGATTGTTTGAGGATTGATTTTATGTGTCAACTGATTATAAAAAATAAATGGCAATATTAAGTTGTAATGATCGTAAATCTAAAATATTGTTGTCGAGTATGTTGAGAAATATATAAGTGAATTTCTTTTTTAATACCGTACCAATAAGATCACGTTAAAATAGATGACATTATAATAATAATTCAATGTTGATAAACTTGTTGAAAATAAACATTCAATTTTTTTTATCTCACCTGGAATTTTTCCGCCATTGAAGTAAAACAGTACTGCTATTTCACATCTAATTTGTACAAAGCTTCGTATGAAGTTTCTTCCTATATGGCATTTGCTATTGCCGTACTATACAAGGGCACGTGATCTGCTTATTCGAAAGATTCATTATTATGACTGTATTTAAGATTTTTTCCCGATTTAGTGTTAGATTAATATTTATTTTAAGAATTGTCAATGAATATAAAATAGAAATAAAAATCAAAATTCAAAGCTATTGAATATTATTATTAAAATAGATGCAATAGAAAAAGAATACTTCGTTGGTTTTAAAAATTATCAGCAACCGGTAAGATTTTGGAACTGATATTTTAGAAGATGAAACATTGTATTTTTTTAATTTATTCAGTTTCTAGTTTATTTTTCAGTTATTCTACTAAAAATAATTTATTAGATTCAAAGTTGAAGTTTTCCTAATTCAGTTTTAAAACTCAAACTAAAGTTGCCTAAATTTCCGAAAATTGTATATTAATTTAATTTCCATTGGAAAAAAATCGTTAGAAATTTTTAAAAATAATTACTTTCATGCATGTTTTTCTAGAACAGTCAACTTAAGAAATCCCAACAGTTTAGAAACAGTCTTGATTTGAAATGTGTATTTAAATGTAACACAATTATCTTTGTTTATATGTTTCGGAAATTGATTTTTAATTACATATTATAAATATTTATTTAAAATATATGAAAAAAGGCTATTTTAATTCATGGTCAAGGAAAAGGTAAAAATAAAATAGTTAACTTAATTCAAAATAGAAGGTATACACATAATTATTCACTTACGTCATACAAACTTTTTAAGATAATTGTTACTCGAAAGCTAATTGTTAAAAATATGATTTTCTTGAAATGTTCGTGAAACAAATATGATGAAATTTTTGTGTCCGTAAAAAAAATAGTTAATAAGATCCTGTCATCCATTGGCCTTGATAATTCAATATTTTAAATTGTAAATACTAATTATTATTTTTTAAAGATTTATAACTTAATTTCATTCAGAAATTTCATTTATATTGAAATGTTAAGTTGCGATAAGTGATATATTTGGATGGAGCTATCACTTATTTCAATTTTGATGTTAATCAAATTTCAATTATTTTTAAGCAAAGTTGTTTAACTAAAAATTACCAAGTTTTTTTCATTAAATTCATAGGGATTTATCGCTTTAGAAGTACCGTGGTCACTACTTACACGAGCACACACGCGTACTTGCAAAATACCAAAAATTTTTGATATTTGGTCTGTAACACTAATTGCTTAGATGGGCTAAATTCATGTGAGGTAGTCACATAATAATGATAACCACCTGTTTCTAGCGAATCAGTTTAAAACTCACGTGACGTCATAGACACACGATAAAAGCAATTATGCGTTTCCAGCTAATCAATTTATGCGCTTCGTTGTTGCCAACTTTTGCATTTGGCAAAAACTTTCTCTTAAAAAGTACATTTTTGTACAAAATGCATTTTATTTAAAAGTACAAGCATGAAATAGGATTCTTTTAAAAAAATTTTAATCTTTTTGAAGATTTTTTTCCATAACATTTAAACATCTTCAGAATTTATGAAATTTGAAATGTTATCTCAGTTTTACAAATAGAATAAGTACTATTAGTTTAATGTCTGTTTTAAATTCCATGAAGAACACATGTTTTTGTCTTTATCACGTGGTCGTTATGAATTGAGCCCATTGCATAAAAAATTAAGACATTATCACTATTGTTTGTGAAAGCTTTTGAAGTTAATGTATTGAATAACGGTATTTTTTTGGTTTTGTAATAAATAATGCACAATGCAAGAATTCAGCGTAGAAACTAATTTTTAATATTAACTATGAAATAACTAAGTATTTCCAAAATCAAGAAACTTTAATTTTATTTATGACTCAATAAATATGTAACTGAACTACATATTAGACCAGTATTTCTTAAACTGTGGGTTGTTTAACCTGCAGCTGGAGTCGCCAAAAATTTTTGGATTTTTAATATAGCTTGCAACAATTTATATGTCCAGCAATTTCTGAAACCTGCGGTACAGTATGTTTTACTTTTTTTTACGTCTTATTTATGTGAGACGACATTTTCGTTTTTAATAACCATAAAATCAAAGTACATAAACAAATCTGTAGAACATTGAAGAAGTATTTCGTTCAGTAATGTCGATTATTATTCAAAGATTTAAAAACATAATTCAAAATAATCATACTTCGTTCAGTAATGTCGATTATTATTCAAAGATTTAAAAACATAATTCAAAATAATCATACTTCGTTCAGTAATGTCGATTATTATTCAAAGATTTAAAAACATAATTCAAAATAATCATACTTCGTTCAGTAATGTCGATTATTATTCAAAGATTTAAAAACATAATTCAAAATAATCAAACACATTCTTTCTAATGATATGTAGCTGTATCTAAATAAACCAGTAATAGCCACCAAACCATGACAATCGTTTTGGCGTGTTGGCTAAAATACTCGTTTTCGGAACTGAAGATGCTAAGATCGAATGTCCCTACATTGGTGACCCGGACGTGATACAGACACTTAAATCTTGCATATGCCGTTTGTTAAATGGTGATGATCTCAGAAGTGTACTCAAGATGACTACATTTTATAAACAGATTATAATGTATGCATATTTTACCGTGTAATTAATGTAACGGGTTTTTTATTTTGTTACTTAATTAAAATTTTTATATCATTATATTAAAAACTTATTGCGGATGTTTATTCCTGCAAAACAATGATAAAATATAAATAAAACACATTAGTACCCAAGCAGGTGTAAACTTTGCGAAATGCTTATGAGGGTACACAAATTTTTGTACACATTTTTTTTGTACAAATTTTTGTACGCCATCCCGAAATGTTTAAGAATCATTAAGCCTATTTAGATTTATGTTACCTAAAAATCATTTGATGTTGAGAAGTACCTATATGAAACACATTAAAAACTTTGGTTAGACTTTGTGTATCGCATTGAATGGTAAATTTACGTAGTAATTATATCCGTAAGTTGCAAAATACTTTTCTGAAAATTAACAGTCGTGTTCTGGATGATATGAACACGAGAGGAGAGATTAAAGTGGGACCTGTGCCTGGAAAAGAGTTTTAAAACTTAAAAAAAAAATTCGGTGATGTAAGTCAAATTGGGCAAGTTTCACAGAGAAATGAAGGGTTGCAATTTGAGATTTTAATTTTCAGCAAAATTTGTTGTATTAATTAATATGAGGTGCTGTCTTTTGCTTACAAAACTTTTATGAAGTTGATGTGGAGATTGAAAAGTAAAATATTGTTTTCTTGTTCTCTTGTCTCTTATTTTTAGTTCAGATATGAAATTCACTTCAATACTCACTGTATGGCAATGGGCTATCCAGGAGGTCTATCCTCTTTAACTCGGTTTTTTCCCTCCATTCAAATTGGCCCTTTGAGCTATAATAACTCAACTCCACAAATGAAGGTCACTTACTAAATAGCATATAAATAGCCGGTAAGATAGCGAATAGATATTATATGTAGACAATTTTGCCATGCTAGTGAGTTCCTGAATTACAGTTCTGAATAATACTCGCTATAAGAAGATATTGGAGGATTTCACTTTGGCGAGTTTCAGAGATTGCATCTCATTTCAGATAAGTAGCTTTTATTGTTTAGTTGTCTTCTCTGAATATCACGTACTTAGTTCTAACGCTTAAGGTACTCGACTACGTTCGGAACCATGATTTTTAAAAAGCACATAAATGGATAATATTTTTGATATTTAGTGTTACTTAGATTAGAACACATGTATAAAACTGTTTTAAAGGACATTTTGATAAAAAAAATGATTTAAATACAATATTTCGGCTAAAAATTAACTTAGAATAACCTTTTTTCAAAATGTTCTCCTTTTGTGAAAAATGCTTCTATTATAATATTTTCCTGTATATAGATCAGACCTCTGTACAGAGGCTCAACTATAACTTTTGAAAAATTCGCATTATTTTCAGAGTTACCACCCATTGAAGTAATTATCGGCGTTTTTTCCTTAGAATTTCTCCCCTCTGTTGTCGTAAAACACGGATAAACCCACTTCTAAGTTATATATTTAAAAAATTCCAGTTGAGCCTCTGTAGAGAAGTCTGAACTATATATACAAGTGAAACATTATTATAATAGAAGTATTTTTCACAAAAGGAGAATATTTTGAAAATGGGTCATTCTATGTTCATTTTTTGTCAAAATAGTGTACTTAAATAATTTTTTATTGTCATACTATTCTTAAAACAATTTTATATACATTTTCTAACCTAAGTGAGACTAAATATCAAAAATATTATCCATTTATATGCTTTTGCAAAATCACGGTTCCGAACGTAGTCGGATACCTTAAATTAATAAAGGTAAATTATTCTGAATGTCTTTGCTATCACTTCGTGTCAGATTTAATGGCTTCTCAGTCCCTACTACGTTGGGATCCCGACAGGAACTTCAACGATCAGCAAGATCTCCACCTCAACAACACGAGAAGGAGGTACCGCGACAACACAGAGATGTTATTCAACCAGTTGACAATAAGGGCGAGTATCTAAACTCGTTGGATGCTCTTTCTTTAGAATAATCCATCAAGTAAAGATGCTCATGCAAATATTCTCATGAACTGTTGTCTAAGATGACCATTGCCATTTAAAAGGAAAAATACAGTGACTTTTGAATCTGCATCCGTCGCACACACGTTTTGCCATCGTCCTGTCCGTACGATCGTTTCTCCGTGGAGGCGTATAATTGCATTTTTAATAGACGCAGATACAAACACCTGTCACGTTTACATCTCTTCTTACTTTCCGGACCTTTCACAGAGCCACACGTTACAACAATAGCCATAAAACATTACAACGTGGATGCACAATTAAAGGAAAGGTATTTCCTCCTCACAGCGGTCAAGGTCTTCGGTCAATCCGAGGTTCGTTTTTGTGAAGAAAAAGGATTCACCCACCCTGCGAGAGGTTTCAGGATATGGTTTGGAGGAAGGACAACACTCAAGGGGCGCACCCATGGCTGTTTCAACAATGGATGTCTTCCTTTTGTGACGCCCAGGTGTCAGTGTCTTGGAGACCAGGGGCTCCGTGGGTGGTGAAGAGTTCCGCCAAAATTTAGATTTTTTTTTCTTTTTTGAATTAGAAATGTAATTTCGGACGGAGAAGCCCATTTTTATGCAAATGCAGATCTTGGGAAATTAAATTGTCGTGGCGTGGAAAAGAATGGGTATTTTTCTAATTTGGATTGTTGAATATTCTGTCGCATAAGTAACTTGTAAGGATAGTAATGAAAAAAAATGCCTGGAAGAATGTTTTCAATCAAATCTTGGTATCCCTTTCCAAAAAGAGTGGGTAGTGCAATAACAAATCTGGGAATATCCTAAGGAATTTTGATAGGATGTTTACCTGTTATAATTTTCATTGGTAGTCATAAAGACGGGTTTTTATTTTTTTAGATTCGTGATAACTTTCGTAAAAAACGAGTTTTTAACATGGTTTTTCTTTCAAACTTCACACTTTGGGTGACATAATTTTTTTATAACTTAAGTTTAAAGTGCGAAAAGGAAATTGAGTCGAATTAAATTTATTAAATAATTAGTTTTAGTTGTTTAATTTTACGAGGGGGTTGTTTAATTTGCTGGCTTCAATATTCAAATGTTTCCCGCAGTAGAAAATTGGAATTATGAGTAAAATTTAATTCAAATAATTAGCTGTAATCAATCAATTTTTATTAATTATAGTTAAATTATCGTATTGCTATCCAAAACAATCGTGTATAGAAAATTTCAGCTCAATTGAGGGTCTTAAAAGGTAAGAAAATAGCTTTTAAAGTTTTAACCTAAGTAGCCCTCTTGATTGCCAAAAATGATCCAAACCCGTGACAGTAACCTGTAATTCTTTAAATAATTAGCTTTAATCAATTAATTTTCATTAATTATAATTAAATTATCGTATTGTCATCCAAAACAATATTATATAGAAAATTTCTGTTCAATTGAATGCTTTAAAACGTGAGATTTTTATTTAAATTTTTACCCAGACATAGTAACAGTGTGAGAAGAGAACCCGTCAAAAAAAAAAAAAAAAGTAAAAGAGAGATAATCCATTATTTTGAATTCAAACTCGATCAATCTGAAATCAAATTCGATGTTAAATTAAGTTTTTCTTAAATTTAATCTTATTAATATGTCAGCATTTCTGAACTAAATATCAATGTAGACAGTCATTAAAACTGTACCATAATTGAAACACAATGCATTAAAAATATTAAATGAATAAAGAACGTACTTAGTTGAATTTTTGCAAGGTTTGACCTTCAAATGTAGGATTTTTTTATTTTTAATGAATAAAATGTGATATCAAACGGTAAATGGGTGCAATTAATGGGAAAAATACAAAAAATTCCATAGGAATTTTTTGCATATTGATGCATTTTTACATCCGAAAAAAACCCCCACTATTTTCTAGTATAAATTTATCAATATACGCAAAAATATAATTATTCGTTACTCTTAGCTTGTTTCAATCCGAAAACGATTTTCCCTGTATGTTTTTATTACTTTTTATATAAATAATTGTAATTCGTAACACACCTGTCGAAATGAAATTGTACTCAGAGCGCCAACAATGAAAATTGTCGCAGATAAAGAAATAAATCGTCGAACATTCTAGTTGCATTCGAAAACGATAAAAAAAAATTATTGGTAAAATTAAAATAAAAAAAAACACTATGCAAAGAGAGGTATTTAAACATATGATGCAGATCTACATCGTTCTGCATTTAAGGGTTAGGAAAATTGTTGGAAGGTATAAAAATAATCGGTACTCTTCCGTTTTCCCGACGCAAATCTCGCCAACCAGGCTTTATTGGCAATAATATACACATAAAAAATGTTATATAGTTCTCATTATTTTCTCTTATCTATTTTAAATTATGAAAAAGACGTTGCTGTGATAAGAAAAGACCGCGACTTTTGAAAATGTGATGATATGTTTCAGCCTTAAAAAAAATATTCCGTTTGGCGTCGGTTGTATCATTTTTGGAGACTTTATCGCTTGCACCGGCGAAACGGGAAAAGTACCAAAAAATCTACTTCATACTAAAATTACACTTTCCAAAAATAATAATAAATCTGAACTTAATACCCATGCTTTTTGAAACTTATGTAGAGAGAAAATATTTATTAAAATTGTGAAAAAGTTAATTTGCTTTGATATTCTATCTGGTGATTTCATTAATTCATTTTTGAACACTGAATTTGAAAACCAAATCTTATACTTCAAAAAACATCATTGAAGGCAGGAGAAAAAGATATTTTCGTCTGTGCTGGTATTCCAAACCGAATTTTTTTCCATCCAATGAGAAGTTTTTTTTAAAAAAAACCTATTTATATTTAAAAGCTGTAAAGGAATTCTTGTAGTTCATCAATGGATTGTTTCATTAGTCATTCGGTTTGTTTAGATTAGTTTGCGTAAAACTCGGATATATACATCATTAACATTGTATTCTGTTTAAAATACCGTTCGACAAACTAATGTTTAACATTCCCATGTGTCTCTTTGTTAAGAAATAGAAGAGTTTCTTAAAAAGCATTAAACATAGTTGCAAAAAGGATAAATTATTTCTTTATTTCATGCGTAAAATATTTGGAATTCCTTAACATAATTTGAGGCTTTAATAAGAATTTAAATAAAGTTCGTTAACCCTGCAATTTTATTTGTGATTAGAATAATAAGAGTATAAAACTTTTAATGCTTTTTCTTAGTTTTTCTTTTTTAGAGAAACACTTTAACAAAAGTAGTTTCGTGTCTTTTTCTAAGTATTGTATATATGCAACTGTTTAATATTAGTGACTTATGCCTTTTTTATCCATTCCTGAATCCTGAATTGTATCGAATGGTATAACACAGAACCTATCATCTTTTATGTACTTAATATCCATGTACTAAGCATTCGAACAATGAAAAGGGACTGCGGTAGCCCAGTGGTCAAGGTATCAGATCATGGCAGGCATGTCATGAGTTCGAGCCCAGTACCACTAAAGACCCGCCGTGTAGGGCAGCGATGCACGTTAAATCTGTCGAGAGCTGAAACGTCCTCCCATTGGTGTGTGGTGTGGTAGGAAGAAGAGTTGGGTGCCAGTTCAGGTGTCGTCCACGTCTCTTGACCATGGTTCAAAACAAAATTACGTGGTTCGTCGCCAAAAGCCCTCGTGTAGCTGAACAGTGCGACGTTAATATTCACTCACTCGAACTATGAAAAGTAATTTTACTATACGAATTTCAATTATTATTTTTAAATGAAATAATCATCATAGAGGGATTATTATTTTTGATAACTTTACTTTTCTTCAACACATTTTAATTTAGGCTTAGCCTATTTTGTTCAGAGAAACTTATTTTATTTTAGAACACATTTCAATTAAGATTATAAATTTACGTTTAGGTACCTCAGTTCAGTGGGCCACAGACCTGTACAGGTACGTGGATCAAATAGTACCGGGCCACCAATGGAACATTAAATTACTTCGATTTTATTTACTATGATGTATTTCTCTCTTGGGTTTGTGAAACTTTCCATTGAAACCACTTTATATTTCATGCTAAACCACTTCACATTCATTTTTCGGTGTAATTGTATTTTATTCAACAGGAATATTTAAATATACTTAAATTAAAATTGTCAAAACTATCTAAAATATAAACAATCCACGTTTCCCCTCCTCCAACCCTTCTCAGCGGGCAGCGATAAAATTATCAAGCATTGACCGGGCAGCGGCGATAAAATGATTGGGTATATAGTACTCTGTGTCTTAGTTAATATTTAAACAGTCTGCCAGTAAGTGTTTGCAAGAAATTGAATTTTTATTATTTAAATAAATAATTCAATCATGATAACTATAAAAAGAATATGTTGTCAGGAAATTTTTTGTGATTATTTTCTGAAAAACTAAGCATATAAATTAATTTATTTTTACAATAAATAAGTTTAAATTCCTTAAGAAAAACAGTGTAAAATTAATCCCATTTAAAATGAAAACACGATTACAACATAATATTGATAACAATTAATATATTCAAAATTGATTTAAAACAGTTTCCATACATTTTTAACATCGCTTTCCATTATAATCGTAAAACATTCTATCAACTGTTACGGTAAGCAAATTACCAACTAAATAATAAATGTTAATTTTTAAACGATTTTATTAGATAAATAAAAATATGTACCACACACACACAATCTTCGCTTAGTTAAGATTAAAGGATTCGATTCTAAAATTTCATTGCGTTATTTTATCATTATTTTCAGTTCAGAATGTGTTGCATGTAATAATAATTTAACAGTTCCATTGAAAAAATTTCTATTGAAATACAAAAAAATATTTTTTAAAAATATTGCCAATATTTTTTTAGTTCCTTTTTAATTCCATGGCTATTATTGTTCTCTTTAAACCCACCTGCTTAATATTTTTTTCTCTGTCCTTTCTATTTTTCTTTCCCATTGAATTTATTTTTATTTTCCCCCAAAAAACATATTTTGTAGCAACGATTTCTATTTTAATCCCACTTTTTTGTCAATCACAATTTTTATCCCCTCTTTCATACTCCTTTCTTTTAGTTTCTTAAGTTTTTACAACCTTCTTTTTTTTTTCCTTCTCATGTTCTTCACTTCTTCTTTTTTCTTCAAAGAACGATCTTTACTTTAATGACCAGAGACACTGAGATTAACTCAAGCGTTCTTTCTTTTATTCTTTTTCCCGCCTTCGAACCGTTTTTCGTTGATTTCCTGTTCGTCAGGTAAAATAGATTTTAAGTGATTATTTTTTATTCAATCTTTTTTCTTTCTCTTTATTGTTCACTAAGACCTTTTATTGCCTATTCATTTCTCGTTTTACTATTGTGTAATCATTTAGTGTATATTGTTTTATTTTTTAATTGCTGCATACAAGTAACTTCAAGTACGTTTTGTAATATTTGGAATTGCCTATTTTAAATGTTTCTTCGAAAAATGGCGTCGATTATTACTTTTTGAAAACAATCAGTGGAGATAATTAAACTTTAGCATTGCAGTGTAAAAAGATTAAAACGCGCGATTCACATAAAAAGGCTCACTTTTTAACCTTAATTAGAAGGAAATATTCTCAGTTTTGAGAAAGATTAAATTTATTTTATATTTCTTTTCTCTCCGTGGTTCTGAAAGTAATTTTTTAAAATTAAATAATATCTCTTTCGCTGAATTTTTTTTCGATCTAAATGCAATTAGAGAAAATAATTTCAAAAGATTCTGAATGCGTTTAATTTACGCAAATGGCTCAAAGCAATTTTTTCTGAAAAATAGGACAGCTGTAACTTAAATTTGAGGTTAAAATTTTCATGTGAAAAATTGACTTTAAAATAACTTTACTTGTTGTAAAGATAACCTTTAATAATGAGTATATATTTTCAACATAGAAAGAATTAATTTCTTCTTTATTGACTTTTTCTTTTCTTTATTTATAAAAAGTAAATTTTAAAAGGTTTTTTAAAAGAATCTGTTTTTACTTTCAATTTTTCATTTTTATATCGCATTTGTCTAAAACATATTAATAGTGTTATTTCAACTGAATCTCTAATTGCCTTGTGTTTTAAGTAATTTGTTTTTCATCAACTTAATGATATTAACCCCTTAACTGTCGATTAAAAGTTACGCGATTCGCTACCCTGTGCCACCATTTTTTGCGTAGGCGCAAATATTCGGTGTATTGAGAGGAGGGGGGAGAAAAGACATAAATAAGAAATTTTTTCTCTGAAATAAATTCTTCCATATCCTTAACATTTTCTAAGTCATTTTTTTGCATTCCAAAGCATTTGGAATAGTATGACTGATAGCAGCGCAAAGAAAAGGATCACATTCGGGGAAGACGTATATATACGCCTACAGCATTAAACGCACCTTTTCAGTGAAACGTATATATACGCCGGTGACAGTTAAGGGGTTAAATTCCTTGTATGACATTTAACATAGCTTAAAATCAACTGTTTTTCATTCTGAAAACAATAAGATAAAAACTTTAGGTTATTTCGTCCGATATTCACTGTTTTTAAAATAAAATATTATCGGTTATTACTGTGAAAAAATACAGTCACAATGTTTTCTTTAAAAAAATTCTAAAATGCCTTAAATTCTAATAATTAATTTTTTTAAATACATTTGCTGAATTCAAAATACAATTTTTTAAAATCATTTTTCACTTACTTATTTATATAAGTACTACATAATTCTTTTAATACCTTTAAATTCTTAAAAATATTAGATTTAACAATTTTTTTTAAAAAACACTTTTATCGAATATTTCAAGTACATTTTGATAATTATTGGCAAGCTGTGAATTGAAAAGCTAATAAATAAAAATTCACCCTTTTAAAATTAATATATTTTTAGGTACTTTTATTACCTTTGTAAATTTTGAAACGTAAATATAACAATTAAATGAGTTTGAAAATAACTAAGATATCGACGAAAAAGACTTTAAAAAAATTAGCTTCCATGTATATTTACCTACACCTTCATGCAGATACATAATAATATCAAGACTTACTTATACTTTTTTTCTTAAACTCATATTTTTTGTTAAGGAATAAATACAAAATATTTATTGAAAATTTTAAAGATTAACTATAAGTCATTCTGAAAAATAACTATTTCTAAATCTAAACACCTCATTCTTTCATTCGAAATATATAGTATTTTTCAATAAATAAAATTATTTTTTGAAAATTGAATGCCAGTTCGCTTTCTTAAAAAGTTAAAATATGAAATCATTTCTATTTGTATAATTTGAACTAAAAGAAGGAATTCATTATTATTTTTCGAACTGAATTTTTTTCCAAGATATGAAAATAACTCGTAAATAATTTATTAGTGTTTTGCGTAATGATTTTGGAAAATATATACAAATAATGAATTAGGTATTACTTTATGAAATGTATTACTTTCATATTTACAATATTTTTTCTTGGAGTTTTACTCAATGTGCTTAACCTTGCAAGTTCTTAATCGAGTATTACCTAAACTTCCACAATCAGTTTTTTTCTATGCTTTCTATTTTCCTGAAAAGTTAACATTTTTTGTAATACCCTGTTACAAAGTAGCCTTGATGTCATCTTTTTACAACTTGAATTTTCCACTAAATTTTTTTTTATTTCACTTGTGTAATGAACGCATTATTAAACGGAAAAGACATTTTTGAAAAACCCAACTTTTTCCCTAATTTCGTACTACTAAAAAAAAATTTAAAACAAATTGGAAGTTTTCAGAAAAAGATAATAATGACTACCAATGCTTAACTTCATTCACCAATAAAAAAAATTAAAAAATTAAATAAATACATCTAAACATAACAAAACGTATTTTGAAATACTTTCGTGAGCTTCGAAAAAAATTATTGATCTTCAAGGTAATTTTGAAATAATGAAAAAGAAAACCGTGGAATTAGTTTTCGTTTTGTATTATTATTAAAAAATTATTTTCTATAAATATTTTTACCTTAAACATATTTCCCACTTTTAAGAGATATTTGTAAGAAATGTATTCAATATGCATATCATGTATTTCTTTAAAAAATTATAATTTTTCAATTTTAAATATTATTTATATCTTTTTTTTCTCCTGGTAAATCGCTGACTGAGTAATAATCACTCTTCATAATATAATGTTTCCTACATATTGCTCAAAATCCCAGGCAATTCAACGGCTTATTTATTTTGTGAGGAAATAAACTGCCAAAAATAAATAATAATAAAATAAATTGAAAATATTAAATATTTCTTTTTGAGGTAAATAAAATTTTTTTTACGTAATACTCCTTTATATTAGTCGTTGAAAGGGGTTATGAAAATAATTTGTAAAAGTAAAAATAACGACGACTATTTTATTCTTTTTCCTTCACTTATAAAAATATTTGCATGTTTATTTCAATAATTCTTGAAAAATGTTCAGATCTTAGGAAAAATATTTAAAAATACTTGTTAAAATCACAAATATTAAACAAACATTCGATATTTTTACTGCACCACCAAATACACACACACTCTCTCTCTCTCTGTCTCTCCCTATCACATTCAAAATAAAAATCAATTATAAATTAGATAGGATTAACATGGTATTAATTCAAAATATAGCTATTGGATGCGAGTTTTAACAGTATTCAGTATTAAAAAGAGTGAAGGACATTTCTGTATTATATATAGCCGGAAAACACAATTAAGCTGTAAGACCGCTTTATAACAGACTATTAACAGACTATTTAAAGATGCTTTATAACAATATCTAAGCTAAGAACAGGTCATGACAGAGGAATGAAGTGTGATAGGGATGGTAGAAGAACTTATAGGAATTGTGATAACTGTTCAAATACAGAACTAACACCTGCCCATATCTTTGACTGTCCAGCTGTTCTTGCTGCCCTACAAGAAATAGGGGTCCTGTTTTCATCAACAAATCTCTATGTAGATAATATTGAACAGATTTTCTAGAACAGTCTATGACGAGGCTTTTATCGCGATTTCTATTAACTGTCCTCTTGGGGTTCTTTGGGGCCAGAATGGCAATTCTTTTCAACCAACGCAAGAAGAAGAACGTGTATATGTAAATTAGGAACCATATATATATGGGAAGTTTAACATTCGCAAGGTCGCTAAGTGAATTCGCTAGGTGTTTCTAAGTAGAAAGATAGTCGCAAGGTGATATGAGATATAATCTAGAAGAGGAATCTTAATCCTTGAAATTAGCCTAACAGTGCCGGTAAAGATTAACCAAAAGTAGGTCCGAGTATAGCCGGATTAAAGCCAGAACAGAAATGATAAGGACCGTAGCTGTTTATCTAGGATATAACGGTATGATTGATAAGTTAAACTTTAAATATATAGCCTTTACTAGTGAGATAGCATTTAATATATAAAGTTAGATTCAGTAGTTAGTTGTGCTTTTGATTGGTAATACGTGCTGCGTCTTCTAGTTCTTGATCATACTCCTTAGATTATTCTTGTTGTGTATTGTGTTTAAACTAAGATCTTAATAAACAGATTTTAGTATGAATGACTTTAATAGTTCTTCGTTCCTCCCCACAGACACAGGTCTTGTAGAAAGTGTAGAACGGGGTCCCGAACGGAGGGGACCTCACAAGTCTTCTGGGCCCATGGTACTGTCTGGATACTATCATAGATACGTCATCATCAACACAATTAAGCTCTGACATAAATAAACGAAATAAATTTAGAGAAAAAACTAATTCAAACTAATGATTTTGTGTTTGTAAGTTAAGAATTCATAATCATCAAATAGTAATTCTTTATTACCCAAAAAATATGCAAGCAAAAACATAAAAAATGAAGGTATCCCGAAATGATTTATTTCCTCCTTTTAAAAAAATTGGTACATGTAATTCAAATGACATCAAATATTAAAAAAATTCTCTCAATCGTTCCATTTTATTTTCTTGCAATCTTACGTTTGTCAAAAAGTCTGAAAATGAAACCTTAACTTCTTGAAAAAATGACTGGATACTTCCACACCTGTCCACCCCATTTCAAATATTACAGTAACTTTATGCCACATGCGAGACCATAAATTCATCATTTCGAGGGATGAGATGTACCGATAAGACATAACATCACGAGAGAGAAGACATTGTTGGTGACAGTTCGCCCACCCTGCGTGTTCTCCCGCAAAGTGGCCTCCCTTTGGAATTCATTTGGTGTGTGGTAAGTACACACCAAATACATTATGCAATACAATTGTTATTTCAAAAATTATGCGGTAATCTGTGGCAGCCTGTGTGTCCCTATCTGTTTTGGATGATGGATAGTTTGCTTTATCCCTTGTGTTTTAGTGTAGGTAAATAAAAAGATAAGAATTTATCACTCATCTGCAGATTAAAAAATTTCATCCAGATGATTCATCAAAATCAAATCATCCATATTACAATATACATAGCATGCAATGTAGGAATAAACATGCGTTTCAATTGTTTGTTTATAGCTATATCAGTAACACATACAAGTGGGGTTCCCGTGTCCGGAACCCCTCCACCCCCCTAGACCTTGATTTCTTTTTGATTGATTATAAAGTGAGTAAAATTCAATTATGTACCGTAAAATTCGGTGTTTTATAACGCGCACCTAGACTTTCTAGCTACATTTTCGAACTTTAAGGTATATTCGCCGTATAACGCACACCCTCTTTTTTAGAAGAGACCTGTAATGTAATTATGCATTGCTCTTATATTTTGAAGTCATTTATTCGTTGTATTACCTTAGGTTTTTTTAGTAAAATGGAATACTTATAGAACTACAATTCTTAAAGTTCATGGGGGTATGTCATTTCTTTTAAATAAACAGTATTTAGATCTATGTAGAAGTCTAATTTCTTTTATGCTCATCTTTTCTTTAATTTTTAAAAGCTATCACATTTTCATGAAAGGCGTATAACGCTCACCTTGAAATTTCGATTTTATTTTTGGTGTTAAAAGTGCGCGTTATACGCCGTATTTTACGGTATTCGTTATTAATAATTTTATTAATTAATGCCAATTATTTATTCAATAATTAATTCTTTTCTGTTTTTTTTTCTTCGAAAATCTGTGACAAATCTATACGGAACTTTATCACTAACCTTCTGAGTCGTCCTTTTTAGGGAAATTTAATTCCCTACCTATTTCCAATCAACTCCAAAAAGCGGACAGGATTCCTTGTTATGCAGATTAGATAAAGTATTTAAGTCAAACGGAATAGTAAAGTTGGAGCAGTAGGAGATAGAGATTGAAGCAGAAAGTTATAGTGAAGTTAAATTGAAGATTTCTTGTTGGAGATAATTTAACCTCAAGAAGAGTTGAGATTCCGTTGGTAATTATTGCTTTATAATTAAAGTCTCATTAAAGTTTTAAGAGTGAGATTAAAGCTAAATGTTCAATAGGAACATTATTAAATATAATTCTGGGATCTCTTATCGTGGTAATCTCTGCGTGATCGTTATTTAATTGTTAATTAATTGGATCATTAATTCATTAAGTTAATTTAAAGGATATTACCTTTAAAACCTCATAATACTAGTTAGATATATTTGTTAATAAGTCTTTGATTCTATTTGGATAAGATAACCAAATAAAGAAAGTTGTTTATAAAAATGGCTTCTGGTTCTTACATGACTCCTATTTATTCTCGTTCTCAAAGTGAGGTCCAAGGAGAGACCTTCACAAATCGACAAAATCAAAAGAATATGCTGGGTGGCGTGTTGAAGCATGATACGAGAATGGTGGACTTTCGACCCTGCCTCCCCCCCCTTGAAAATCTCTGTGTACGCCATTGAGCTGTATGCAAGCTTTGTATTGTTCTAAATCAGAGGAATACACATTTAGGACGGATTGAAAAAATTTTCAAAATTTCAAAACCTATCTTAAAGGGAAAGATGTTTTCTAGCGTATAGATGAAAGGGAAAAGAAAAATAATTTATTTATATGTTAATTATTGCCATAATTGGAATGAAATTTAGGTATTAGTTTTTTTTGTGGTCAAAAGTCTAAAGTAATTTTTATTAAAGAAAAACAGGTTTTTTAACATGTACTGCCATGAGAGGGCACCTACTAAATTGTTACAAGAAAAAAAAGCATAAAGTACATTTTGCAGCTTCTTCAGAGTAAATTTTTTAAAGAAACCTACTGTCGAAATAACAGTGCACGATACAGTGGGGAACGGAAAAAAGCCTGTATCGGACTGATTCCACGATGCTGGATGAGATAGCTTTGAGTATACAATGTTGCAATGTTCTTTGTACTGTTCACTATTCAGTATTCACTTATCACTAATCATCTTGCTTTTGGTTTTTTTATACTATAGAAAAATTAATTTTATTTTGAGTCTAAAATCATCTAATATTAAATTACTGTAAAATCCGGTGTATAACGTGCACCTATACTTTTAAGCTGAATTTTTTTTAAATTTTTAGCTATATTCACCGTATATGTATCGTGCATCCGATTTTTATGAAAAAATTTGAAATATTAGTATACATTGCACTTATGTTTTGAAGTCATTTATTCGAGGTATTCTCCCAGACTTTAGAGACAATAGAATAGCTCTAGAATTACAACTCTTAAAGGTCATAAGACAATTGTTTCTTTTAAATAAACAGTATTTTGATATATGTAGACAAATTTTCTTATGCTCATCTCTTTTGTTATTTTTAAAGCTGTCGTTTTTATACCCGGCGTATAACACGCACCCTAAAGTTTCGATCTTAATTTCGTGTTAAAAGTGCACGTTATACGCCAGATTTTACGGTAAGTTTTTTTCTAACTTTTCGGAAATTCAATCTCTTTGTGGAAATATTAAATTTAGTAGTAGCCAGTAGCCTAGTGGTTAGGGCCACTAGATTAATTAGATTTTATTTTGACCCTTTATCTACCGACGGTACTTATAAGTAGCACTCACTTTAAAATTACTTAGAATAACCCTTTTAACGAATACTCTGATGCTACTTAGCAGGAAAATTCTTTGAAACCCACTCTTCCAAGATCCACGGGTTCTATGATAAGTATTTTAGCGGGGAAGGTGAATAGTTTTATCGTGGAGATTGCGTTTTCAGCTGACGGCGTTTTTAGCGGATTGTGAAGATTGTCATTTTTGTTTCGAAAAAATAGTTAATGTCAAAAGATAAGTATCGTATTTTTTTTGTATGTTAATGAAGACCTTAGAAAACGATTTGACTCTTCATTTTAAGTGAACAGTGTACGTAATTAATTTTACAGTGGAATATCTTTAATTAATTAATTAGCTGTAACGGATTCAATTTCCCAAAGTGGAGTATTTTGTTTATGTATATCCTTTAATTTTCAATGTAGTGATTCAAAAAAATGTATTGTATGAAAAAAACTGCAGTGAATCATAATGCGGTAGATAAAGGATGATGAATACGCAACACTCGTATTCTCTTATAGTGTGATGTTAATGAAATAATCGCTCATTCACAAGCCACAATAAAATTGAGTGCTGGTGTTAGCTTATCAACATAATTTTTACGCTGCTTTTTTGCTTTATATTTAATCTTGTAATTAATTTAATTTCACCTTCAAAAAGCAATAAATATAAGTCCATTAATTTAAAATTGTGCATATTTTAAACGCTTATGTCAACCACTTTTCAGCTATCTTCATCATCCCAATTCATCCAATGTTGTTACATGCGCTTCAAATTATTATCCTTGGAGTTATTTGTTGATGAAGGAGCCTTGATGGTGGATATTTGCATACCAGAAGAATGAAGCGTCAATGTAGATGCGGAGAATGCATTTAGCCATTGAGGCTGATGGAAATATCCTTTCATCTCGGGAAGAACGGCCTTTGTGCATTTCTGACAGCACTGCTCATCTTTGATTTATAGGGCTTTTAATATACCACAAGATTAAAATTCACTAATTTAACTATCCTCCAAGCAAAATTGTATCCCAACGTTGCTCTGTAAATGTGATTATTATTAAGTATGGCAAACTGATTTACGAATTTTTTAGATTTTATTTTTGATGCAAATAAAATCAAATTTGGCTGAAAAAGAAATATGTACCGTGTAATCCGGTGTAAATCATACACTTTTAATATAACAAGTAATATAAAAAAAATTAAGTCAATTCTTACTTGAATCAACAAAGAAAAATTTCATTTTAGCTACTTTTTATTAAATAGTTACAATTAATATAAATATGTATATACATAGGACAGAATCACAACATTAAGTGGTAATTAATTATTATTAATTATCATTTAAGTATCGTATTGTCATCCAAAACAATCGTGTTTATAAAATTTCAGTTCAACTGAATGCTTTAAAACGTGAGGAATAAACCTTTTCATGTTTTGACACAAGTCGCCAAAAGGGTCGCTAAGTCGCCAACGTGGCTGTATTTATAATTCTTTAAATAATTAGTTTTAATCAATTTGTCATTAAATTATTGTATTGTCGTATAAAATAATCATGTATATTAAATTTCAGCTCAACTGAGCGCTTTAAAATGTATTTTATTAATGATTGAAAATTCCACAAAGATAAATAAATATAGATAGAGTGTGAGCTAATAGAAGGAATTGAAAAAGTAAGATCGAAATTGGATGCGCGCGTTATACACCAAATATAAAAATAAACGTTTAAAAATAAAGAGAAGATGGGCATTATATAAAAAAAGAATTAGATTTTTACACACATGTAAATACTGTGTTAATTTAAAAGAAATGGCATAAATTATGAACTTTTATTATTGGATAAAATGAAAAGTTCATCCTATTCGCTTTCTGTTATGAGCTACTTTTCCAAAAGGTACGGGCTATTTCTAATTTTTTCAGTGTTGTGGTCCACTTAGTGGCGTAGGCGTAGTGAGCGAAAATAAAGGTCTACAATATTTTTTAGAATTTAATAATAAGTACGGAATATGTGTGTAACTAACTATGTAACAAAATAAAAATAAACAAACTCTTTAAGAACCGCGTTTACAGTAAAACGTAATATACAAACAAAATAATAGCCACAAATATAATATCAAATGATGCATCCATTATCAAACGTTTCAAAGTACATTAAAAATAAAACATATGTGTTCATAGTTCTCGCAGTTATAGTCAGTAGAAGACTTAGTCTGCATATACTGTACGCAATCTTGAATATCTCGGAATATAATTACTAACGTATAATCTTCAGGCGGTCACTCCAAAATGTTTTGTAAGCCCACCCGTCGATCGCGATCAACTTAATGCCCACCTTTAATTTAATAGATTGAAATAAATCTTTATTCGGAAAAAAATCAAGTATTTGACAACTTAAAAATCTATGCATTGTAGTTAATTTTTAAAATTGTATGTAGAATCTAAAAATTTGCTAAAGAAAGACAGTTGAATTAAATAGAATTTTAAAGTAAGATTTTTGCTATATATGGTCATCAAAACCATTCTTTAAATTCTATCTATTTAACTTAAATATTTAATAAGAAAATAAATAAAGGCTCTATCACCATAAAATAGCATTTGTTGTACTATTAAACTAATATTGTCTTATGTTAATTCAGTTCAAGTTTATTTACCGTTAAATCCGGCGTATAACGCGCCCTGGTGTATAACACGCACCCCTTTTTTTACGACTAAATCTGAAATGTTAGTATACAATGCTCGTGTGTTTCGCAGTTACAGAGTGTTTTTTTCCAGGTATAGAAGTTTAAGTTGGCATTACTTTCCAAGATGGCGACCGATTTAACAGCTGTCAAGTGATTTATTCTCAGTTTGGTTTGGCAATTCATCATGAATAGACTCACGCCTGAACAACGCTTTCAAATTGTGCAATTTTATTTCGAAAATAATGGTCGATTTTCATAAGCGAATTTTGTTTAGCGATGAAGCGCACTTCTGGTTGAATGGCTACGTCAACAAACAAAACTGCCGCATTTGGAGTGAAGCTAATCCATAAGTGTATGTCGAAACACCGTTACATCCAGAAAAACTGACTGTTTGGTGCGCTTTATGGGCTGGCGGAATCCTTCTTCAAAAACGATGAAGGCCACAACGTTACAGTCAATGGGGATCGGTATAGAGCCATGATTACTAACTTTTCATTCCTAAATTGAACAAGCATGATGTCCAGGAGCTGTGGTTCCAACAAGACGGCGCAACATGTCACACAGCTCGTGCCACAATCGATTTATTGAAAGACACGTTTGGTGACCGCCTAATTTCACGTTTTGGACCTGTGAATTGGCCTCCAAGATCTTGTGATTTAATACCGCTAGACTATTTTCAGTGGGGCTATGTAAAGTCATTCGTCTATGCGGATAAGCCACAAACGCTTGTCCATTTGGAAGACCACATTCGCCGTGTTATTGCCGATATACGGCCACAAATGTTGGAAAAAGTCATCGAAAATTGGACTTCCAGATTGGACTACATCCGAGCCAGCCGTGGCAGTCCTATGCCAGAAATCATATTTAAAATGTAATGCCACAAGATTATCTTTCGAATAAAAAAAATTCATGTCAATCGAATAATACATCGTTGTTTTATTGCAATTTAAAGTTCTATACCTCTCAAAAATACACCCTTTATTTATTCGAGGTATTATCCCAGACTTTAAAAAAATAATGTTTCTATAGTTCATAGAACATGTCATTTCTTTTATATAAACTGTATAATGAACTATTTTTTTTAATACTCAACTCTTTTGTTGTGCTTTCAAAGCTATCATTTTTATACCTGGCGAAAAACCTTTAAATTTCGATCTTATTTTTGTGTTAAAAGTACGCGTTATACGTCAGATTTTACGGTATGTTATTGTGTCTATTCCAAAACTACTGTAATTAAATTGATTGCAACATGATAAACAAATTTAATCGATTGTTAAGAATAAAATTAATTCCAATAGGGAAAAATCAGATGTTTTGCCAGTATCTCGTTGTATTGATTTTACATGCTTATCCAAAAGAGACAAAAAAAAGGGCAAAGAATTCATTGGAATGCAAGTAAAACTCATGCAAATCAAAATTGTTATTTCAACCATATGTACTTCCGAACGAGGATTGTTTTCATTACAAGTTACAGAAGGGGGAAAAAAGCATGTTTCGCGAATTTGAGAGTTTTAAAATAATTCAAAGTTCGTCAAGCGCATCTTCAGGGGGCATTGCATTGTTATTGCTCATGATGTATGTTTATTTTAACTGCAACTAAAGAAAACAACTTGACTCTGAAACGGGAAAAAAATTGTTTTTGTACAAAATCGTTCAAAAATACAACATGTGAAAGAATTTGTTTGTCATATATTGAATCTTGCTTTACGGAAAGCAACGGTGGCAATAACACAAAAATGCAAACCAAATAGTTAGAGAAATTTAACAAAGAATTTTTTTTTTCTCTTTTGAAATTGAATAACTATTAGTAACATTCAATATAAATACCCAAATATATAGTACATTAGGAATAATTGCGGGATAAATATGTATATTAGAGTAAATCGAATTTTCCCCCCAGAATTTCACTATACATGCCAAAAAGATGTTCTCCGGTATATAGATAAACGAAAAAATAAAACACAAACTACTTTTGTGTAATTTTTTACAAAGTGTAATTTTTATATTAAAAGTACTGCCACAAGGGAAATGGAGTTTAGGCATTTTACCTTTTTAATGGTAAAAAGCCAAAGTAATTTTTGTTAAGGTATCCGAACACGTTCGGAGTACTTTTTGACAAAATAGCATATAAATGCTTTTTTAGGACTCAGTACCAATAAATACCAATATTTAACTAACAATATTCAAAATAAATTGACTAAATTTCACAAAAATCACAATTATATGTGAAATTTTAGCAATATTTTAGTAAAACTTCAAAGCAATTAGAGAAAAAAGTCATATAATCTTATATTAGTAAAAGTATTACTAAAACAAATTAGATGCATTTATCTAGAAAATGTACTAAATTTTTAATGTTTTATTAAAATTTTGAAATTTTAGAGCTGATTGAGTAAACTATAAGAGAAAAGTCACATTCTTTATGAGACCATTATTTAAGTAACAAGCCATAACTCAAAAATGATTCATACAATAAGAAATATTTTAGTACATTCTCTAGAAAATAACATAAACACCAGGTTCAAAAAGTTTTATAGAGATACATTCGTAATATTTTGAGTTATGAGACTCGCCATGATAAATTTTGAACATTTTAAATGCCCACTTCTAGTAGATCAAAGACACACTTTCCAACTTTAAAAAATTGATTGTAATTTGACCTCTGTAGGTAGAGTAGAAACAAAACAAAGTATGTTTTGTAAAGTAAAAAGATAGCCCTATTTAATAAAATAAATGACAAAAATATCTGTCTTGACCGAATTTGGTCATTTTCAACGTGTTAAAGTAAGTGTTAACCGTGTTAATACCTTAAAGAAAAGCAGGCATTTTAATACTTTTTAACGTTTATTGCGATGGAAGGACACCTACTACATAGTTATATGAAATAAAAACACACACATCGGATACATTTAATTCCTTCTTTAGCATTAAATTTTTTTAAAAAAACCCAGTGTCGAAATTTACAGTGCACAATAGTCAAAGAAGGAAAATACTTGGATCGGACTAACTCAACGGTGTGGCGAGAGAGAAGCTAGGGTTATATGAAATGTCGGAACTAGTTTGATATCACGGGGAACGTGCCAAGTTGTTGTTTATGTCCGCCGCGATGGGCGATAACATTACAATACGGTTTACTTGACATTTTTGCAGTTTTTGGAATATTGCAAGTTTTCAGTACTTTTTAATTGGTATTCATAAAAATAATAATATATATTACGTAATTATTTTATTAATAATATAATATAAAAATACAAATATTATATGTAGCAATCATATAATATTCGTTAGTTATAATATTTGTTCTTTTCATTATATTTATTTATAATATTATTACAAATGTTATTTATTTATAATGTTCTTTATTTATAATTATTTTTTATTCATCTGTAATTATTATGTTATTTATTTATAATTATTGCATTACGTGAGTATTCTTATGAACAATTTTTAAATTACAATACGATGATTTTATTCTTTTTTATAATTGCTATTTATGGTTATTATTATATATAATTATTATAAGTAAATCATACTGTATGAATATTATTTATAATTACTATTAAATTATATATTATAAGGTTATTATTATATACTGCATTATATTATTAGTACATTTTTTGTTATATTATATTGTTATATATTTATTACTTATTGATTGATCTAGGTTATTCTCAATCTCTTCTTTTGAAATATATTTCAAAACATTTTTTTAAAATTATCTTCCTGACGATTTAATACCGCTAGGTCGCCATCTTGGATTCCATTCCAGCGACAACAAGCGCTGCTTGGCGTGATTCCTTTATCGCGTCCCGTGGCGTTCCTTGGCGTCATGCTCCGTGATATCAAACTAGCACCGGTGTCTTTTTTCAATCGATTGTGGATTAATATAGAGGTTATGAAATGTTGCAGTGTACGTTGTACTATTCACTACTGAGTATTCACTTATCAATACTTTATATTGTAGCAAAAAATACTTTTATTTTGAATCTAAAATTATCTAACCGAAATTAATTCCCCCCCCGAAAATTCAAACCCTTTGTAACAATATTTTTGAAATATTTTTTAAAATTATTTTTCTTCTCATCTCCATACCTTAGAACGTCTTTTCAGCATAGATAGGTTCTGATTAATATAATAACCTTTTCCCCCATAGATCCGCGATTCACATGATATATATGTTGTGCGAAAAAATACCGGTTGATTCATAAACAGTGTGACAAATTTCAGAAGATCATAAATTTTTATTGAATAGAGATATTTCCATGAAATTTTCAATGTGATTTCCTCTAACACAATATACTTTTCGTAAGCGTTTTGACGAAGATAAAAGAGTTTTTTCGATCATTTTTAGGGTATTTTTCCAACTTCTTCTTAAATTGCTTTTTGAAGAAATTGAAATGCTCTTACTTTGTCTATTTAATTGTTTTTTTAAGTATCCGCATAAAAAATAATAGGAAGTAACACAGACTGGGGATAGCAATAGTCATTAATCAAGAGGCAGAATATTTACTTTTTAATCTTCAAACCATTTTATAGTTGATTTTACAGTATGACTTAGTGCAGAATCTTGGCGTAAAAGTTTCCTTGAGGGTAAAGACGTTTACTTTTTTTGATCAAGTGTTTCAAAAATTTATTCTGATAGTATTTAGCATCAATTTTAAAGTTTGGTTCAGCAAAAAATGGTTTTGTTAAACCTTGAGAGGATATTTCCGTCCATACCATAACACCTGACGGCGAACTTGTATTTTTCAAAACAGCTGCGTCTTTGCGACGTTTTTTGCTGGAGATATATTGAATCGTCGTTTTGCCAGTTAAAGACAGATGAAACAATGCTTCATCAGAAGTTATCCATGCTTTGTATCTATTTTGCGTAAAATTAAATACAGATGCCAAGAACGTTTTCTTTGTTTTTCTACGGTCTTAACAGACATTTGACGACAGACGGGGGAAAATTTACTTTTTTATAGCCAACTTTCTTTATCTGACGATTAATTGTCGATTGCTATATCTATAATTTCTCTGCCATAGGGTTTTCAGACAAAAGAATCTTCTATAGCGATAATTCTTTTAGACTTTTCTTCTCTTTCATTAAGGACTTCCTTTCGTTCACATTTTTCCCCTGGAGCTTTTGATTTTACCAGCAAAGTTTTACTTCTTTTTTAAAAAGTTTAGATAGTAATACAATAGAAAAATGTCTTTTTTAATTTTTAGATGCTTTATTATTTACAGAATTTGAACAACCATCCTTCAAAAGCTGTAAAATTTCGTTCCGGATTTGAGGATCTAATTTCAGTACCGTAATATACTCCCACTAATAAAAATGGTTAGATAGGTAATTTAAATGTTTCGTTTTTAAAATAAAACCAGTAGTAAAAAAACAAAAGAAATTCGTCGTAAATAGTTCTATGCTTTTAAAATTGGTCACACTTATTTCGAATCAACCGGTAATACCGGGTTCAAAGCTACAGGAGCCCTAACATGTGCAACCTTTAAATAAGTTTTATTAATGTAATCGTTTTTTATTTATTTTCCAAAAAAGAGCCCCTAAGAGGTTTTTTTTACACCCAGACTAGTTGAGCCAGTGGTCTGTGTGTGGGTAGAAAACTTTTCAGACATAACTTTAGTAAATTTACAATAATATTTCGGTTTTACAATATTCGAATTTCTGTCCATTTCTTTTCAAAGTATATGTATTTTAACAATTTATTTCCCTTTATTTACACTTTGTGGGTTTATTATTTGTTACGTACTCTGTTTTACTTGGATATGTATTGGTATATGAGCTCGTCATATAATTCCGATCTTTTGAGTTTTGTATAAATACAAATGCTTATTTTGCAAAACATTCATGTTAAGTTAAAAAAATGAAAACCGAATATTGCTATAGTTTATACCAGGGGTGGGCAGACTTTTCCGGGGTACGGGCTACTTCTAATTTTTTCAAGGTGTTGTGGTCCACCCAGTGGCGTAGGTGTTGTGAGATAAAAAGAAAGTATACAGTCGGACCTCCATTTTACAAGCCTCTATTTTACGAATTTCTTTATTTTGTGAACTCTTTTTTTGGAACCAAGAACATTTTACTACTTAGTTAAATAGCCTCGAATTAGCGAAGTACGTTTTCTATTAGTTCTTTTAAATTTATTTAAATTTTGTGATATCGATAAACCATTTTAGACTATTTTTCAATTTTCACATAACCTTGTTGAGAATTTGGGGCGTGGCCACTGTTGTAGCTAGCTCTGAGAAAGGCTCTATATCAAAATTTCTTCGGGGCCCTTTTTTAGATATGCGAGTCTTGTTAGTGGAACTGTAGTTACACGTGTTGGGGTCCCGTATTATTGAAACGGCGGTAGCTACGCCCCTGGGCGTGGCTTAGAATCAATGGTGGCCTTATTTCGAATAAATACGGTATTTCTAGACCTTCGTATGATAGAATGATTATTAGGTCTTAGTGAAGGCGGTCACCCCAAAATGTCTTGGCAATCCACCGGTCGATCGCGATCTACTTAATGCCCACCCCGGGTTTATACGATTTGTAAGAAAATGTTAATTATTTGAATTGAATTTTATTTAACTTCTGTTCTTATTCTTTATAGAGTTTGATGAAACTTGGATTTAGTTACTTCCACAAGTTTTAAAAATGAGTTTTGACTTAAATAACCCATCCAGAAATAAAGAAAACAAAATACTTAAACTTCAATCATTCCCATACTATGTCTGTGCTTTGTTACCTCCAAAGACATGACTTTGTCCCGTCTTCAAATCCTTTGACTCTTTCAAAACGTGACGAACTTAGATAGAAAGTTCTGGCGAGAGAGAGAGAGAGAGAGATTTCTCTCCCATCGAGGCTAATAAGCAGACATTCTAACAAAAGTACTAAACACATTTGGATTAAGATAATATAAATCCTTGATTTAGGAAATCTTCTATTCATCCTTCCTCTAAAAATATTAAATGGTCTTTAATGCATCTACCACCGTCATAAATTTAATGGAAAACATGCTAATTCTAGTGTTTATTAAGGTTGGTCCAACCTTCCATTCTCTGGGTGCATTGTTAGGGGATTATACTGGAGAAAGGCGACCCTTTTGTTGTGAAACTTCTATTGAAGGGTGGGAAGACTAAATCTTCTGCTGTATTTTAATATTTCCTCCGCATAATCTTAAAGACTTTGCCTGCAGTATCTTAATCTAAGGGATTAGGTTTAAACACTATTTTATTTTCCACAGTCTCCAATTGCGCAGCGAAAATTCTTGAATTAACCAAAGATTATGGTTTTCTCGTATAAGCAAGGCGAGTTTTACTAAGGCTTCCACAATGTAAGGGTACTTTGACAAGGTAATCTTATCGAGTCGGACATTACTTTGTTGAATGTACAATTAATGATAAGATGATGTGTATAAAAGTATTATTCTCACTCTGTTTGGCGTAATAAAAAATTTTAAACATATATATTGTTTTAAAAAAAAACAAAAAGTAAAGTTTTTTTCTTTCAAATATATATGATTATAAATATATATAATTTTAACCAGTGGCGTGCACAGGCTTCTTATGAGGGGGTCGTTACATTCCAAAAAATGCGAAGATGAAAGTGCGTAGGGGTAATCTCTATGGTAAAAATTGAGTCTGTTGGGCTATGGGGACAGGGCCGTTTTTAACTCCCCTGCCTCCCTAGGCACTTCAAATTTTTACGCCCCTACTATTTCCTGAGAGCCCCTCCTTCAGTTCTTACCAGTTTGGGCTCGAGAGAAATTTTCCTTTAACTGTCTTACTCTTTTCCTTTCTTTGTTTTAGCTTTCTGGGCAGTCTTTCCATTATCCACCAACTATGAACCCCCGGAAAGAATAGTGGCATGGTTTGAACACTCTTATTCATTTCTTACTTTATGGCATCACTGACCCCCCCCCACACACACTCTTTTGTGCACTAGTACAGTAAATTTGTGAAATTGTTTGCAATTATGGTACAGAGAAGGGGTGGGCAGACTTTTACGTAGTACGATCTATACTTCTAATTTTTAAAGATGTTGCGATCCACTCAGTGGCTTAGGTGTGGTGAGCTACGAAAAAGTTCAACAATGTTTATATTCTAACAATAACAAATACAGAATGTACACCAATCTACATAGTTAAAATTTTAAAAAAACTTACTCCACGTTTTAAGTAAAAGTAAGATACAAACATAATAAATATACCCCCAAATTTAATGATATCAGATGATGCATTTATAATATCAAACAATTCAAAATACATTGAAAAATAAATCCTTTTCATTTAAAGTTCTCGTTGAATTTTATAGTCTCAGTAGAAGACTTAGTCTGCAGATACTGTCCACTCCAATCTTGAATATATCGATATATAATTACTAACTGTTAATCTTGCACTGGATTCCAAGTGGTTGTCTGTGAAACGGGAATGATATGTTGTATTAATTATATTTATCATTAAAAATGCAGATTTACACAGGTAGGTAGTGCAAGAGAATGATGTTACATGAAATACAGCTTTTTTAAATTAAGATACTTTGCTTCTTCCAGTAACCGATGTATGTCCTTAACACGTTCGCTGCCGAGTGTCTTCTATCGCAGGATGTAATATCAACACATGAATATAATCCCACCGAAGCGTGAGCTTTGGGGTGATGTTTCAAAAAGCAATCCCGTGTTATCGCAGGAAGAGCTGGTCAACATTTATTTTCCTCTTTAGTTTGCGTGTGGGGGAAAACACATTTCTACGGCCTGGCATCGCGGTGATCGCATTTTTATAGTCGCAGAGAATGTATTAAACGCCATCGTGTGCTTTCAATAATGGTACATTCGTCGGCTACATATAGTGGCATGCATTCTGAAGAGCGATACTCCAGTCAAACTGGCGTTGGTGTTCCACATATATATTTATTTTAGTATGCGAGTCTAGGGTTTGACGTGATGGCAATCACCCCAAAATGTCTTTTGTGGTCCACCGGTCAATCGCAATCGACTTAATGTCCACCCTAGGTATAGAATATACATTATTGTGTGAACTGCTATCAACTTGTTAAATATCATCACTTATCGCCTTACTATATTTTTTTCTTAATATCCAAATCCTTTTTTGAGTCACTGTCATTGTACTTGTACAATAAAGGTTTTCTTAGAGCTTTGTCATTGCAAAATCATTAATAACATTATTGTAATCAATTTACGTTGTAATATCAGTTTGAGTGCATAGAAACATAAAACTGTTAAGATTTTTATTTTCCTTAGTAAATGTTTTTCACAGTTCTGCGAACACACAACACACAACGCATACATGATTCGTCAGGCAGTGATTCGTTCACTGTAATTTTAATTTTTTTCTCTTTTTCGCCCCCAAATCTTTTGCGCTCTAGGTACGCGCCTTAGCGGAAAAGCGGCCCTGTAAGGGGGGTCGAACCACAAAACCTTCTTTCCCTTGTATGCGCCATTGATTTTAACATTCTCAAATTTGACGGTCAATGAGTGAATATTAACGTCGCACTGTTCAGCTTACACGAGGGCTTTTGGCGACGGACCTCGTCATTTTGAACCATGGTCAAGTGACGAGGAGGGGAGGACGTTTGAGCTCTCGATAGATTTAACATGCATCGCTCCCTTTCGTCTTTAGTAGTACTGGGCTCGAACTCATGACATGCCTGCCATGATCCGATACCTTCCTTGACCACTGGGCTACCGCACCCCTAATTTGACGGTCGGATCTCTGGTTAAACTGGCTAATCTTAATGAAATTTTCCCATATCAGTAACTTTGGTGTTTCCATGTTCAATTTGTTGTTTTTCATTCGCTTTATGTTTCTCAATCTTCAGATTTATAGCTAAATAGAATTATATAAAAAATCAATCATTATTTTTTAAATTTGCTATTTTTATTTCTTGTTAAATTTTCTGCTACTCTTCGTACTACTTTTATGGGAGGGGTTTACATTTAAAAAATATGCAGACGAGAGAGGAAGCGCCGAGATGTAATCTTTATGCTAAAAATTAGAAATCGCTTTGTATATACGGCTAGGGTTTGAGCCATCAAACCCCTTCTTTGTGTACACCATTGCATTATTGGTTTATCTTCTTATTAAAGATAAAGTATTAACTATATTAAGAAATCGTAACATATTTGAGTTATTAACTATTAATAAAAAAATTTCTTCCATTAAGTAAATTTATTTTTTCAATTTGAATTTAACTGTGAGGTAAACTTGAAATTGTCTTAAAATCGTATGCCTTTTACTACCTGTAGTGTTGGGCAATACAAATGATTCACCAAATTAAAAACATCAAAAATAGTAGACTAGATTTATTTTCAAGATGATAGGGAAATTATCTCGCACCCGTATACACTTCAAAATTTACTCTAAAAATATTCAGTAACTCATCTTTATATATCGCATAAGAATACGATTCGTAGCTCCACCATCTTGAAAAGAAATATGGTTTCAACCATAAGCAACTTACCCTATTCTTTCAAAACAAAGTTATTTATATATAAAATATACTTTTTTTCCTCTACTAAGGTAAAAGTTTTCAAATGCTTAGAATTTCCTTTATATGTGTTATTGTAATATATATATATATATATATATATATATATATATATATATATATATATATATATATTAATCATTTTAAGATACTTTAAATTAAATTTAATAGGAATATTGACACAATTGGATTAATCACAGGTATATACAACTTTCCCCTTTTTCTCTCCAAAAATTATGAGTTTTTTTTATAATACAACTAAAGTATTGCCTTTTCAAATCCGAGAATATGGGTTAAAATAATTTTTTGGTTAAAATCTTTAAGATTATTCAGCACGAAAATTGTTTGTTTAAATGTGAAATAATCTCATTAAATTTTCCAAAGAAAGCTTTTCTTGGTCGTAAGCATTTGATATTTAAACATCTTAGTTTAAATATAAGCAGATTTATTCTCCATGACCCGAATAGTCTTGGACATATTCACTTCCCAATCATTCAGGCTATTAATTTCCCCACCCGAAAATGAAAACTTGCTGCTATGTTGACTTCACCAATGCAACAAGGGTATTGCCATTGACCCTTTTTAACAAAACACAAGACCATCTCCGTCTCCAGTAAACATATCCGCCCATGCCAACCGTTCCCTTTTGTCCACCACCACAACAGACCCGAAGCAGACCATACCCCCTTTGTTTCTGGGTCTCTCTGCCTGTCAGCATTGTCATTGTGACCAACAATGGCCTTTTCCATTTAGCAAATCGGGTCAGGAGTGGGAAACCATTGTACCACTGCCGACAAAAGGTCCCCATGGGTTCCTACAATGGCGTCCCTCTCTCACTGTGTGTCTTTCTCCCAGAAAATAAAAGCTTCTCTCTCTAACAATACAACAGGATGCCACTCGTTCAAAACTCAAATATAAACTTCTCTGCTCGCGACAAAGGCCCGGAATCTGGCCCGTTTTGCGTCCTTTTCTGTCTAGCCTTGTGTTTCACTTGGGGCCCTCCTTCCCCACCATTGTCTTTTCGGGAAGGTCTTTTGTGTTCGCCGCTTTTTCCCTATCACTGACGAGAAATTTTCCCGCTTTTGTTTTCCCGGATTCGATAGTTTGGACGGGAAATGGCTCGGATTGAAACTATGATCATTTGGCTGGCATAAATTCGTAATTATGAAAATAGAGTTGCGTAATGTTGTTTTATTCGACTGTCCAAATAAAAGCTGTTTCAGTTATAGAGTAACAGCTTTAGTAAATTATTTTCAATTAAGGGATTGATCGTTTTTAAAAAGTTTAATAAATTCCCGCAATTTTATTTTTTACATTTGACTTTGCTTATGAAACATTGCATTAGGATCATATATTTGCTCGCAGAATCTTCACACTTTCCCCTTTCCTGTGACAAATAAAAATTCCCTTGGGGGAAATAAATTTCTTTTATTGATTCACAGTAAAATTTTTGATTCATTGTTCTGAAGACAGTGGTAGCTTAGTGGTTAGGTTCACTAACTCGTGGTCGGAATATCGCGGGTTCAATTCCTGGTCCTACTCAAGGTCCACCGCGTAGAGAGGGCCAATACACATTAAATCTTTCGAGCGTCAATGTCCTCCCGTTGGTGTGGTAGTTAGGAGAGGGTGATTCCAGCTCAAGTGTTCTTGTCACTTGACCGAGGTTCAAAGTTACGAGGTCGTTTCTCAATAGCTCTCTTGTTCTTTTATAGTGAGACGTTAACATAACTCCTCGCTCATTGTGAAGAAAATTGTGTGTTGTTTTTTCTGCTTAAAGAAGCGTTTATAAATTAGCGTAATAACATTTTGTTCATCATATATCAGTCTGCCCAATTAGTCGCATTAATAAAGTCTTCTCATACGGAAGAAAAAGGTCACGTGGCTCCAGTGCCGGTTTATGGATTGGGCACTCAGGGTCCTGCGACCCGGAGAGGCTCAGAAGGCCTCGGATAAGCTGGTCTTAACCAGATTTTCTGGTTATAAATTTCGATCCTCCGGTACCAAGGGGCTAGTAGATCTTCTGCGCCCAGAGCCCGAGATGATCTTAAATCGGCACTTCGTGGCTCAATTGCCATGGCGTTATATTTCCTGATCAACTTTTAAATTGAATCATGGATTTAAATCCTTTTCTATCAAAGATTACTGAGCGGGATAATGACTGATACCTGTTAAACGGAATTAAGCTTCAAAAGCTTAACCTGGTCTCCTTTCAGGAGCTTACATCGTAAATAAAGGAATTAACGACTCACAGTCCATGGATAATTTTTCTCTTTCATGTGGCTTGTGTGACCGAAAAAGCTTAGTGGTCATGGTCACGAACCCGAGGTAGGTGTTATCAATCTGCAGGTTCGAGTCCTGGAACTACTGAAGCCCTGCTGCGTAGTTTGAGCTGATGGACTTAAATATGTCCTGGCTTTAAATCCTCCCGTTGGCGTTGTGTGGAAATTAAGAGGGGGAGCTTCTAGCTCGGATCATGATGCTCTTAATTTTAGAGCTCACAATCTCGTCCCTTCCATATAATTTCCTGTTGTTCTAGTGCAAAGGAAGTTTAGCTACAATGAGCCATAACTTCCATAATTTAATTTTCAAGAGTACGCTATCTGAAATTTTGCTTGCCTTGCACATATTTAATATTTGAATTAAATAAATGTACCACCTAAATTATGCATTTGACATATAAAAGCCAGATGCATAAAGTGCTTCATGTTCATTGAACAGTTTCTTTTTAAATGAAAATGATTAAATCAAGAACTGATTAATATCAGTAAAATCATTTTGGGGCAAGAAACATGTTTAGATAAAACTACTTCAAACGCACCCAACTTTACCGTTCTGAAACAACTATAAACTAATTTTAAAGTCTCTTTTAGTGTCTTTTACATTACACGGGAACTTAAATAATAAGATTTTAAAAGTTAGCTATATATAAAGTATTAAAATTCAACCCAATTTCAATTCCTCAGCCCATCTATTAAAAATTAAAATCGACAATAAAAAAAGAGCAAAAAGTATCTAATGGATTCCTGGAACAGATTTACATTAAAAAATATATATATACAGTAAAAATCGCTTAACACGAAACTGAGGGGACTGAAAAACTGTTTCATATTCTAGGATATTGCAAAAAAAAAAAGAAACATATAATCAACAAAATTTAGTTTATTAGAGTACATTTTATTTACATATGCATGTATTTATATGCATGTATGTATCAAAAGTCCATGAAACAAAAGCATTCACAAAAACTTAATGAAATTGAATTAAAAATTTTCAAGTTTTTTGTAAAACAAACATTTATTGTGTTTTTTTGGAAATTAATCCAATATTTTTCTTTTAGCATCAAATTATCAACAAATCATTCGATGCCGTCCATTATTTTGTAATACATTTCATCATTAGAATGGGCGTCTAAGTAATTGCGCATTTTTTTCATAATGTTCTTCATTTCGGATAATGTGGGAATATTATTTATTTCATTTCCGTCGTCGGAATCTGCATCAACGATTTTTTTTAGATTTAAACAAACTCCAAAATGCCTTTGCCTTAATTGGGGCTGCATATACATTAGCAACGAATTCTTCCGACGATACAGAAGGACCTTTCAATAATACAGAAACTTTCTCAATCTTCGGTTGGTGTTTTACAAATTTTTTCATTCCTAGAAGGGAAAACTTCGTGTTAAGCGATTTTCGTATCGTGTTAAAAGAAAAAAAACGCGTATGAAAATTCATAGTTTGTCGTAACCGTTGTATTAGTTCATGTTAACCGATAAGGCGTGTCTTAAGATGTTTTCACGTCAAACGTATTTCACTGCATACACATATGTGAGTGTGTGTATGTGTGAGGTGATACATATAACCCTGGTAATATCTAGACTAAAATAGCTCCCCCCCTTTTTTTTCTATGACTATTTTTTAGCTGTCTTCTCCATCAACTCTGTTCTTACTACTATTCTTACAAATCCTTTCTTTTGTGCGTTGATTACCGCCCTGGGAGGAAGTAGACAGGGACACTTACTGTGGTGTCAGTGCCCGGGTTCGAATACCAGAGAAGGCATGGATGCTTATAAATGTATAGGGCCTGTGCGGCACAGGAGCACTTTAAATATTCGGGCAGCCGAAGGTACTGTCGAGAAGTTAGTGAAGTGGAGTGGGAGACCCCGAATTGTTCTCCCCAAAACTTAGCGATGGATTGGAGCTAAACCGCAATATCACCTGCTTGTTGCTCAAAGCTACGGCCAAAGCGACAGACGTAAACTTGCCCCTTGCAACGATAAATCTCGTGGGTCTCGATTGGATTGGGCAACAGCACATGTTTAATTTGCGCATTTGCATTAAAAAGATAAGGTTAGTTAGGTATGCCAAAAAATAATTAGGATAGTAAAAAGTATGACAGCATATTTGTGAGCTATACATAATTATTAGTTTATATCTTAAATTATTTTAATACTTAAATATACTTAATGTATCTAATAAGTCAAATCAATATTTAATTTTTCCCTTTCGTATAAACGAATACTCAAGGAATCTATGGACTCTAGTGAAGAATTGTGCTACCGATAGAAAACTATAAGCACATTTGTACAATGTTTACATGAAAGTTGTTTGGTAAAACTTTTCTTTAACAATGCGGTAAGATGTTAAGAACCGAATAAACAGACAAGTGAGCGATCACAGAACGTTACAATTTACATTGTTCGGAACGGGTTCTCCCCTGGATAAAAAGAAGAATGCAAGAAACGTCAATTTCTTTCGGAGCACATTATTTCCTAAAATTGGAAGGGGGACCTGTCCAACCCCCGTACTCTTTTCCAAAGGCCTTGGCTTGCCTTTGTAAGCGCGTCTTTTCAGACCGAGACAGATAGAGGGAACATGGTGCCAAGCAAATCAAAGAACCGCTACTGTGTGGAAGTAGTCGGCCCAACAATAGACCACCAAAGTGTGTTGTTCCTCGGCTCATTGTCCGGCTTCCATTGTGCTACAGGCGGATAGTAATGGTGGATTTCGTGTCCCTTTTCATTTATTTACTTCCTTCTTCTTGTCTTTATTTTCTGTTCCCCCTTTTGTCATTTACAGTTTGTTACTTTTTATTCATTCATGGTCTCTCCCTGGAAAAAAAAAGGGAATTTCTTATCGAGCTTCGCCACTAATGGAAAATTTTTCCCACTTTTTTTCCCTCTTTCGGACACATGGCAGTTGCAAAAATGGATGGGGGAGGGAAGACAGACTGTGTGCAGTTGCAGACATTTCGAAAGGTGTTTTTTTCCTCACGTTTTGTGATTGGCTTTCGTTTTTATTGGGGATTTTCCTCTTCCTTTTTCCATTTTCTTTTGATTAAAATCTGTCGAAAATTAATTTTATTTAACGCATATTTATTGTTATTTTTTTTTAAAAAAAACGCTTTCTACACTTAGTGATATGGCAGCTGTTAAAAATGTGCTGACGTCTAAATAAAAGGGTTGTTTAATTTTTATATGGACTATTGTTAAAAAACAAATTCTCCAAATTTGGAATGCTTTTTCAAGGTGGAAAATTAAGAGGCTATGGTTGTTGTAAAGGGTGTTTTTTTAGAGGTGTAGTACTTGAAATTGCAATAAAACAACGATGTATTATTCGATTGACATGAATTTTTTTTTTTCGAAAGATAATCTTGTGGCATTACATTTTAAATATGATCAAGCAAGGCGTAGATTCGTCGAATGGGCCCAAAACGAGATTGCCGTTGTTCCCGATTTTCATAAGCGAATTTTGTTTAGCGATGAAGCGCACTTCTGGTTGAATGGCTACGTCAACAAACAAAACTGCCGCATTTTAAGTGAAGCTAATCCACAAGTGTATGTCGAAACACCGTTACATCCAGAGAAACTGATTGTTTGGTGCACTTTATGGGCTGGTGGAATCATTGGTCCGTACTTCAAAAACGATGAAGGCCACAACGTTACCGTCAATGGTGATCGGTATAGAGCCATGATTACTAACTTTTTCATTCCTGAATTGAACAATCATGATGTCCAGGAGCTGTGGTTCCAACAAGACGGCGCAACATGTCGCACAGCTCGTGCCACAATCGATTTATCGAAAGACACGTTTGGTGACCGCCTAATTTCACGTTTTGGACCTGTGAATTGGCCTCCGAGATCTTGTGATTTAACACCGCTAGACTATTTTCTGTGGGGCTATGTAAAGTCATTGGTCTATGCGGATAAGCCACAAACGCTTGACCATTTGGAAGACAACATTCGCCGTGTTATTGCCGATATACGGTCACAAATGTTGGAAAAAGTCATCGAAAATTGGACGTCCAGATTGGACTACATGTGAGCCAGCCGTGGCAGTCATATGCCAGAAATCATATTTAAAATGTAATGCCACAAGATTATCTTTCGAATAAAAAAAACATTCATGTCAATCAAATAATACATCGTTGTTTTATTGCAATTTAAAGTTCTATACCTCTAAAAAAAACACCCTTTACTTCATCCAGTGGTCAGAGCATCGTCAATTACTATTATATTGGAAGGAAATTCAATTTAAAGTTCGTCGAAATAATTGTAATTTTTCATTTTGTAATTTTTTTTCGTTGTACCTTGTATTTTCTTCATAATTTTTCTCTTATTAGTCTTATTTTGACTATATCAACTACAAGCGTATTTTTGTTATAAACTTCGATCTAAAAATTGCATCTGGTTTTCATTACAATCTGAAACTATATAAGCATATGTGACGGGTAATATTCGTTTTTTTCTACTCATCTTCCTGGGGGAAATATTCTTTAAATTGGATTCTAGTTTAAAAACCGCTTTCCATAGAGATGACGATTTTATGCAAATGTAACTACAATTTAAGTATCTGTCGTTGAGCATGTGTTAATGGTTAATCGTTGATCGTTAAGCGTGAAATCCAAGAATTAGAAAAGGTGAACAGAGACTGGGTTGTAGCGCGTTTTGAGATTAATAGTCGACTGAGAATCCACCGGGAATTGTGGAAGTAAACAACCTTGGAGTTGACCAAGCTATCGGGGTTCGAGGAGGATCATAACAAGGAACTTAAACTCCAGATAAGTGAGTTTCCATAATCTAGTATATCCGGTTAGGGTCAGGATTTCCGATTGCCAAGAGTAAAGTTATAAAATTATATATTTCATAAAGTGCTAAAGATGGAACAAAAGTAGCCATTTTAATGATCATGTCTGCTTCTCCATCGAATCCTCTCCTTCCCATAACCTTCGGGTCGCAGCAAGGCTAGACCTTAAACTTTTCAATGGTTTCTTCATTAATATTTGTTTGGAATGAGTGTAGATAGGTTTATATGTGTAAAAATGGTGATAGCTATCCAATATTGAATTTAGCTTGGTTTCAGAATTTTCGCAAACTAATGTGGGAAATTGGAGAATGGAAGGTTCTTCATGCAACGATCTGCCATTCTAACAATAAAATTCTTTGAACATCACTTCTGTAATTTTAATTAAATGCAGATTTTATTTTGTCTTATTCTAAAAATGTAACGGATTTTCAGCAATTATTTTGATTTAAATGTAATACTTGTCAAAGTTTTAAATCTTTTTAATTTCATGCACTGAGGAATAACATAATTATTCACGCTATCCTCTTAACAACTTGTTGATAACTGTATTTTCTATTTTTTTCCCTGTAACGTATTAGTGCAGAATCACGTTAGTAATTCAAACTCATGATTTTTATAATTGCTTTTAGTTATTCTTTATATACGTGAAACTAAACAAGTGAACGCATAAAAATAATGTTCGCGAAATTATTTTGTATACAAAATATTAAAGACGAAAATATAACCACATTTAAACAAAAGTTTTTATTTAAAAAAGGAAGTCTACATAAAGACATAAAAAAAAATTCACTATTTGTTTGACTTCTATTAATTCTGGTGTTTAAAAAAGTGAGATTATCCACGTGTGTATATACAAATTGTACAAATAATTTTAGTAAAATCAATTCCATATATTTTAGCGATACACAATCAGGAGGAAGGTATAATAGTTCTTTCTCTCGAGAAACTATCAAATGTACCATCGACTTTGGCAATCATGAATTACATGAGTGAGTGTGATTGTTTATGAGTGTTTATTAATGTCGTACTATAAAACGAGAACGAGGGCTATTAGCGACGCGAACCTCACAATTTTGAAACTCGGACAAGTGAAGAGGTCGACACCTGAGTTGGCACCCCTTCTAACTATTACATCATTCGGCCTTTTTAGATTTAACGTGCATCCATACTTGTACACGGCGGATCTTTAGTGGCACCAGGACTCGAACCTCCAACACGCCAGCTACGAGTTCTTTACTCTAACCACTAGTCTACCGCGGCCATGCTGCATTACACGAACTTTTATGCAAAATTATTACTTCAAAAATTGGCGAAGTAGAACTAAATGCTTTCAGGGAATCATAAGATCATCAGTATTATTGGTATCTTTAATGTATTTTTCAATTTCTACGATTAGCTCACAATCTCTATATATTTATTTATTTGTCTATTTATTTATTTATCTTGGTGGAATTTTCAATCGTTAATAAAATACATTTTGAAGCTCTCAATTGAGCTGAAATTTTGTATACATGATAATTTTGGATGACAATACAATAATTTAATTATAATTAATAAAAAATAATTGATTAAAACTAATTATTTAAAGAATTACAAATACAGCCATGTCGGCGGCTTAGCGACCATTCTGGCGATTTGTCTCAAAACATGAAAAGGTTTTTTCCTCACGTTTTAAAGCATTCAGTTGAACTGAAATTTTATACACACGATTGTTTTGGATGACAATACGATACTTTAATGATAAATTATAAAAATTAATTACCACTTAATGTTGTGATTCTGTCATATTTATATACATATTTCTATATTAATAGTAACTATTTAATAAAAAGTAGCTAAAATAAAGTTTTCTTTGTTGATCTAAGTAGGAATTGACTTAAATTTTTTTTTATATTATTTATATATATATATATATATATATATATATATATATATATATAATATATATATATATATCTTAATTTAAGATTAATTGTAGTATTGGCAGCTAAACAACAAATAAATGCGCATTTCTCTCAATTGAACAATACTTCCTTGTTTCATACAAAAGGCTTAGGAATTGCTTGACAAAAAGCATATCGGTACGAATCTTACGCCATTTCATTCGACTGTATCCGTATTCGTCCCCAATGTCACAACAGTTTTAAATCAAAACCCCTTTTTTTTTTTACTTTTTCCCAATATATTTTTCTTCCTGCATCTGTCTTTTAATTCAATTCTGTTATCTCTTCGAGTGTGGCTTCAAGGTTGGTGCTGAGAGCCGGTCAGTCGACATTGTTGAATATCTATCATTGTTATACCTTTCTTTGTCTCTTGGTAACCATAGCCGCGGGCCCTGGTGTTGACAAAAGGCTGGATAATATAAGATACCCGTAAGGCTACCTGAGGAATTGTACGGATTCACTGTTCCCCCAGGCTCCTTAATTGGTCCAAAAAACAAAAGGTGCCTTTGTAGTCAAATGTCAATTGTATTCTAGTGTCTGTCTGCCTGTCTGATTTTTTAATAATCGCAATTAATTCGTGATTATTCAAACCTTTTGTGCAAAGTGATGTTGTAAGATTTTAACAGGAATCGCTGTTTCTAAGTATCTATGGTTTGTTCATTCAATGTTAAGCTTTAGTTAATCGTTACTTTCGACAAATCAAGGCCATTCACTGAAATTTCAGGGTAATTATCGTTCTTGCCATGTTTGTGGAGGATAGAATATTTAATAATTCTAACAGATACAATAGGATGACTGCAAAGACTTGTAAACATAAAAATAATAGGATCTAGCTTGTGTATAAAACTAGTTGAAATACCTTGTATTTCACGTGAGGTGATTGTTACTTAGTAGATATTTGTCTTGTAATTAAAGCAAAAAGTTAAATTATAAATAATTGTTCATTATATCAAATACAATAAAATATGAAAAATATAAATCTTAATTTAAAAGAATGTCTAATTTTTCACTTACAAACAAAATTAAAATTTTTACCTAACTTTTTTTTTCTTCAAGTTGTTCAGTAAAAAAAATTGTTTCCTGAATTAAAACGAAAATACTTAGAGTGAGGTGTATGTAATATTTCTAATTTGATTTTATTAAAATATTTTACTAAGAGATAGAACTGTTTTAAAAAACTAGAAGCACACACAAAGTAATGGGGATTTCATTGTAACATCAAAATGTCGTAACTCCGGATACGCCAAGAAAGAAGACAAGTTAAGTCTCGAGAGAAAAAGGTTATTTTATAAATGTGTCTTAAAATTCTAAGTAGACATTATTTTTGATTATTTTTTCGATTCCTGAATAAATATTTGTTTAGTAAATAAGTTATTATTAAAGAATTACTACTGAATTTTGAAATTTTCCATATTTTCTATTCAATGATTTTATAGTTCTTATTTTTCATAAAATGGTAGTGAGAAAGTGAAATAATTTTTCGTATTCGCTATAAAAATAAGCAGTAGAATAAACAGTAACATTTCAAAAAAATTTAATTAAAATTGTTACTAATAACATTTTTACTTTTTGCTACGGTTTAAATATAAAAGTATTCCTTTTGATTTTCATTCTGGTATATAATAACCTAAATTGACTTATAAAAGGTTTATGTTATACCAGAATGAATAGCAATTTCCAACACGTAAAGGGAAAATTAAACATTGTTATTCAATTCCTACTATTAACTCACACTCTCTCTATATTTATTTATTTATCTATCTTGGTGGAATTTTCAATCGTTAATAAAATACATTTTAAAGCTCTCAATTCAGCTGAAATTTAATGATTATTTTGGATGACAATACAATAACTGAATTATAATTAATAAAAAATAATTGATTAAAACTAATTATTTAAAGAATTGTAAATACAGCCATGTTGGCGGCTTAGCGACCATTTTGGCGATTTGTGTCAAAACTTGGAAAGGTTTTCTTTCTCACGTTTTAAAGCATTCAGATGAATTGGAATTTTATAAACACGACGATTTTGGATGACAATACGATACTTAAATGATAATTAATAAAAGTTAGTTATCACTTAATGTTTTGATTCGGTCCTATGTATATACCTATTTATATTAATTGTAACTATTTAATAAAAAGTAGCTAAAATAAAAATTTTCTTTGTTGATCTAAGTAGGCATTGACTCAATTTTTTTTATTTTTGATGGAATTTTAAAACAAATGAAATTGTTAAGTATATATAAACATCAATGAAATTTCAATTAAGTTATAACTGGTATATGTACTTACAATGTTTATAGATATTACTTTTAATCCTAATTCTTCCCTAAAAGTTTTAAAATTGAATTATGAGTCAAAGAAGAAAAGTTCAAAATATTTTATTAAAAGAATATTTTTAAGTGTGTAAAAGTTGTTTCATTTTTGCACATTTTCTTCAGTGAAGTCTTTTAACTTTTCATTATTAACTACGGTTAGGATCTGCAACCTTTAAAACTCGAGAGCTATATCAATAAATCTAAGATGAACCGCAGATCACAGGACTGTCGAAAAAATAATGTAGTCAGGAAAAATTTAAATAAGAAAGGGAGGTAAGTCTTACCAGACTACAAACGATTCTAAGGGAAGAGAGGGTGTTGCATATTTGTGTATATATACATATATCGATCTCAAAAACGTTAAATGTAAGTCGAATTTTTGAATATTATAGATAAAAGTCAACTTTTTCTTCTGAAAAGTTCCAAGATTTTATGCACAGTAATATTTTTTATATTTAAAATTATTTAAGATACAATGAAATTTTTGAAAAATACGTCATTTTAAGAAAATTTTACCTCAAACAGATATCCAGTATATCAATAAAATGTTTTAAACATCAAGATTAACGGAACAATTTTTCCTGAAATTACCTCATATTAAAATGAAGGGCCACTAAAATGCCTTCAGCGGGCCACAGATTGAAGACACGTAAACTACGGCATTTTTATTCGCCAGTTTGCCAATGTTTTAGAATAAGTCACTTGGAACTCCCCTTCTTTCTTTCAAAAGTTCCTTTTTTTTCCTCTCATTTTTCTAACCTTTTATACTAAGTTTAAATATTTGTCGTTAAAAAAAAAGAAAGTTTCTTTAAAATTATTACACTGAAAAAAACTACTCGGTAAGTTGCTCTGTTTGGATCTAATACCTATGATTGAATAATGACAAGGGCTCCACCACAGAAAAGCGAACTATTCTCGAAGATTTCATAGAACTTCATAATAAGAAAGTTAAGCCCTAGGTTGTATTTAAAGAGCAACATCATTTATTACATCAACAATTGTTCCTTAAACCTGCAAAAAAATGATATCCTTAAAATAAACTAAATAGAAAAATTTCTCAAAGGGTTTATTTCTGTAGTTACATTAAATTACTGAAGATAAAAATCAACTTATACAAGAAACAGGTTTAAACTCTTTTCTTAACAATGTGAACCAAATTGTGCATCAAAAAGAGATTGAGAGATAAAAACAATATATATATATATATATATATATATATATATATATATATATATATATATATATATATATAATATGGAATTAGAGATAGCCAACAGTAAAGGGGCAAAAGGGGGAAAAATTCCCAGCATATGTGCCCTTTAATGTTTACAAAGGCATCAAGGCTCGTGGCTTTTTACAGACTGACAGATAAATGAAAACCTTACGGACCTTAAATATCACACATAGGAAACACTAAGGGATAAAACGAACTAACAAAAAGAAATACAGACCTTAGTGTATATTCAGACTGAAAAGGAAGCCAAAAGAAAAACAAGACGATGTTTTCTGTTGTGGGGGGCGATGAGGCGAGGGGGGATCGTGCAATCCTCTTCGCTTGAAAATAGTGTAACTTGACAATGGACGGCGAAAATAAGATTTCAGGTCTTTCAGAATTCAGGCTTTGCTTCGTGCAGGGATTGAAATTTTGTTATTTTTGTAATTCCCCTCTTTTTTTCTGATTTTTATTTTTATTTTTATATATTTTTTTTATTCACTCGGCTCTTTTGTTGATTCGTTTCGACGCCTTTTGTAGTCCAGTCTTTTTTTTTTTAACATTCTTTTTTTCCTTTCTTTTCTTCTTCCCCTCCCCCCCTTTTGTTGGAATGGACTTTCGGCTTTTGTTAGAACGTTCGGAGATGTTCATTCCGCTGTACCGGAGCCATTAAGTTTGTCTACGAATTCATACCATTCCAAAAAGGTAGAGCGAAAAGTTTTTAGAGAATATTTTTTTCTCTGTCGTCCACCCCTCCTTCTCTCTGCCCATTTCTCTAGGAAAAAGTTGATGGTTTTTGTGGTCTATAAGCCCAGAAATGGAACTAGAGATGGGGGTGGGGGGATTTAACAGCCATACCATAGCCGAGAAACTTTTATGTTTTTAAAAGAACTTATCATTATGTGCTTCGTCTGTACCATATAAAAGTTGTCGCCATTTCAGTTTGAAAACGTGGACTATTTGAGAACAAGTGAAAGGAGTGTAACGCTTATTGGTCGGGAGTTTCGTTTTAAATGTCGAATTTGGGATCTTCTATTTAAAGAGTTCTCTTTCTTTTCAAATCGAAATATTTGATCTAACACACTTTAATTTGTATCGGCTTTGTTTGATATTTAGCGCAATAAAAAATATGCTTAAGGTATCCGACTACCCTAAAATCATGATCTTTTTAAAAAATTGACATTTTTTATGATTTTATTTTATAGGCTATCTTATTAGCTTTTTAAAAAACAAGTTTTTTTTTATTTTCCATTCACTAGAACAAAAACTACAAGTGTTTTAGTAAAAGCAGACGTGCCGTAACTTTACATATGATGTGACGGATCTGTACGGCACTTTATCACTAATACTCTTAGGCGCTCTTTGGGGATTATAAATTCGCGTATATTTCCAACCAGATCTAAAAGAAAAAACCGGGATATGCAAATTAGTCAAAGTATTTAAGGAGAGTGTTGTAAGTTAACAGCAGGCTATTACGCCATGAGATAGGTTGACGGTGTTCTAAGAAGATTCAAGTTGATTGTGCGATTAGCGTCTCGCTGATCATTAGGTAGTGATCTACAATTGGAAAGTTTGATACGCCTGGAAAGTGAGGTAGTAAAAGGACAACGAGATTTAAATCTAGATTATCGGATCATAAGAGTAAATATATAATAAAGTTAGTGGGAATTTAATGAGTGCTAGTAATTCAAATTGCGTGTATCTCTCGGTCCTCTTACCCCGGTAATCCCGTTCGATATTGAGTTTAATAGTTTATTAGTATCATATTTCGTGATTTAATATAATATTAAGGGTCAATCACATTGACGTAGACATATTGATTAATATTTGTACTTAGAAGGTTGATAATTGATTCAAGTGAATAAATATAATTTGTTATTGTAAAATTGTCTGGTCATTCTTTGCCTCAAATCAATCTTGGTGTCCAGGGTGGAATCCAAGGGGATTCTCACAGATGTCAAACTTTACAATGTGTTTTACTCGAAATGTGTTTTTTTCCAAAAGCTCAAACGGGGACAGCGATTGCTCAAAAAGTTTTTAAAATAATTTGCTGAAATTTTGTGTGTATGTTCTGTACAACAGTAGAAGAGTTGTAACTTTCAGATTTATCAATCACTATTTTATTACAAAATTTACAGTTCTTTATGAGAATATAATCACTGTTTTTTTAAGCAATTTCGTATAATTACTAAGATAAAGTGCTCTAGTTTTTGCAAAAATTAAAATATCTCTTATCCTGAAGGTCATTTCAAAAAGGAATAGCAAAATAATACATCACAATTGAAAAAAATTGAGAATTTGTTCATTTATTATTTGTACAGAGCGGGCCCCGTTTATGTAATTTTTTGTCAATTTTTACTCATTTTAGTAGTAAGGATTATTTATTTTTCTCTTCTTAATTTCTGTCTTTTTTTCTTAAAATGTACTAAATAAATCTAAAAACCTCAAAAAATCTTCATACATCTATTTTTTTTTAAAAAAAATTGTCGCAAGTAGTCGGAAGCTTTAGTGTGTTAGTTTGTAAAAAGGAAGAAATAGAGGATGCAGAGATGCATAAACTATACAATCTGTGGACCTTAGTAAATAAATGTTTATTAACGTGTCGCAGTATAAAGCAATAACAGAACTATTGGCGACGGACCTCGTAATTTTGAACTAAGATCAAATTACGAAGTTGAGACCTGAGCTAGACGCTCCCTCCGAACTTCAACATCACGTCAATAATAGGACTTTGAGCATTAGGACTCGAACTCATGACACGCCGGTCATGTGACCATAATAAGGCTACTGCGACCATCCATGAACCTTAGACAGTCTCCTATTGGCTTAAGAGCAGACCGCTATGTGTTACATTTGATTGCAGTAGCTTTTTTTTTTATCTTCAATAAATTTGAATTTTCCCTAACTCATTTGATTTTGGATAATTTTCGTTTTAACATCCCCCCCCAATTTCAAAGAAAATTTCTGAGACGTCCAGTGAAGTAAAAGTTGGAAAAATTGATAATGTTATATCCTCCTTCAATGATTGTTTTTCTGATTTAATAAAAAAAGCACATGAAATCCAATGTTAGATTTATCTAATATTTCTCTTTCATCATTTTGCCCTAAGCTCCTTTCGGATACATAAAACGCTCAGAATTCACAAAAAAAAATTATGCAACTTTCGTTATTCATTGCTAAATAATTGTAAATAATTTCTAAGTAAAAAAGCTTCAATTTATTTTAAAAATCCTATATTTATTAAGAGGCCTATATTTATTGGCCATGTATATTAACAATTCTTAATGTAAAAACAATAGAATGATAAAATTTAAATTCTCAATTTCAGGTAACAAAATCCCAGTGACAACAACTTAAGTTCTCAGCAGTGGCATAACGGAGAATATTAGGGCCCCCCTGCAAAGTCAGGTCTGGGGCCCCATGCCATGCTTGGCGTCAGTCAGGCCTTGGGCCCCCGAGTACTCTATGCCCCTCCCCGTGTTGCGGGGGTGTACATTACGCCACTGATTCTCAGTGACTGTATCTTATTAGTGTATTTTCATTTATAAAATTTTTTTTCGTAATGATTTCTGAAAAAAAGAAAATACTGGTACGATACCTCATTTTCACTTGTTAGTGACAATATTAAATCAGTAAAAATTTATGTTGTTCTTCTGTACGCCATAGGTAACATAATATCATAAAAAACATATTTACAAACCTGCCATATAAACATTGTATATAATTTAATACCTGCTTTTATAAGACTTATGTTAGCTGCTATTGGAACTTACCTTATAATTTTGAATCACGTTTAGAACACCAATATATTGCAATTTTGAATCGTAGTCAGATGACGAGGAATAACATTTTGATAAAGTATACAATTCATGTCTTTATTTTTCGCCAGCTCATACGAGAGCTCTGAGACTCTGTTGAAATTAATTTATTCGAGCTCCCTCCGTTCGTTGTTGGAATCTAATTTTTAATTCACAATTAACCACCTATGAATTTCTCTACTTGCCCGAAGAAGATGATACCCTTGTGATTCATCGAGTGAAACATGAAGTGAAGAAAAACTGAGATTTAAGAATGGAATGGGAGCAAAGTAAACAAATTTGACGACGAAGCAAATTTAAAAGATAACCAGAGTCTTGACGATTGTTCTTTGTCTTGTTTTTATGAACTTGCTTAGGGTTCATACCAAACACTCAAGAAGGGAATAGATACAGAACTAAATGGTTCTTTCAATTGTAAAAACTTATTTAGAACTGTTCACTCGAGAAGAATATTTGGTGTACCTATGATTTATTTCCTTTGTTGTTACCTTCCTGTTTGTGTTTTCACGTAATGATGATTTGGTTGAAGTAACTTAGTGGTTATGGTCACAATCGCAGCTGGAGTGTTGCGGGTTCGAGTCCTGGTACCACTGAAGACCCGCTGTGTAGGGGAAGTCGATGCTTGCTTAAATCTGTCGAGGCTCAATGTCATCCTGTTGGGGTGGTGTGGAAGTTCGAAAATGAGGTATCAACTCAGGTGTCATCCTCTTTACTTGACTATGGTTCAAAATTACGAGGTCTTCGATGAATAGCCCTGGAGTTGTGCTAATTTTGATGCAAAGTTAATATAACTCTCACTCACAGAGCATTGGTAGCGCATGCGCGCATCGAAGAAAATTTTCTTTAATGTTAGAAATCTGTGTGTTTTTAAATATCCTCGAATTTTTTCTATTAATATGTATAGCTATATTTCCAAGACGACCATACCTAAAGTAGGTTAAAGTATTTACGTAATTTTCTAAATTTTTTGTTAAAAAAATTTCATTTTTACTTAAATTTCGATTCCTGAATTAAAAAAAAGATGACTTGATAATTACGAAGTTTCGAGAAAAATATTTATTTCAATATTGTAAATTAGTTTTTGTTTACCTTATTTTTGGAAATACAACTATTGAAAAGAGTCATTTACAAATATTTCTTCATTCAAGTTTAGACATTTTATTTGATAAAAAGGATTTACTTCCAGTAAAAATTTTAATAATGTTATGAATTTAAGTGAGCTTTATTCACAGAAAATCTTCGCAAAGAAAGATAGATATCAATTTCATTTTGTTATTTCTTGTAAATATCCATACATCGAATACATTACAAAATAATCAAATATACCTCTTTATGTTACAGAAGATATTTGTGAATTAAAATAGCTTTACATTTTAATTTAAAATTTTGTTTACTTAAAGCCTATATGAAAATAAATTAGAACTATCCTAAATTTTTATATTTTGGGGTATTATATTTTATCAATAAATAATATTTGATTTCCTGAATCATATTATCAGTACGGTCGCATAATTTCTTTTGTCGAATATCTTTGTTGAAAAAACTCTTGATGGAATATTTTTAAAAGAAATCATAAAATCCTTTTATAATACAAGAAAAAAAATTCTTTCTATTAATCACAATTATTTCTTAAAGAAATTGAATCTATTTCTTCCGGAAAAAGTTTTTGGCGATCTGATCTTATTTATTTAAATTAGTTTTGGTCCATCTTTCAAAAATTACTTCAGCATCAGAATAAATGAAAATTTGAATAGAGAAATAGAGGAGAATAGATTTATATATCGGCATACTTATATTAAAAATTTGTATACCTTATTCTCTCTCTATTATATTTTATCTTTCTAGCAGTAAATGGTAAATATAGTAAAAAGATCAAAAATCATTTATCATTAAATATCAAACATCGAAAATAGAGCAGTCTGTAGATTCTTTCTAAATTTTAAAAGATTAATGTAAATACGTATAAAATACTATAAACTATAATAATAAAATGTAAAAACACTTTTCATTATCGATAATAATACTTTTTTTATTATTTGAAATGGAGTTTGTACTTTTCTTAAAAAAAGAATAACTAATGGTTAAGGGTTTTTATAATTTTAGAATTATAAAACTTTAAAATTATTTTAAACAAAAAAGGGCTATTTTTGTGTACATTACGCTTTTATTTCAATCCTAACACAAAAGTGCATTAGGTTAGGCTAATATTAGCTTATGTTGATTTGGCATGTTCATTATATATTTTATTAATTTTTCAATGACATTCTTCATTAAAACTTTTTTTATTCTAATTAAAACAATTATTTTTCAGAAGAGCCATCGAAATTGTATTCTTTGAAAATTCCACTGCTTGGGAGTATAAGACGTAAGTTTTTTTATTATTAATTTTTCTTTTATTAACTATACATAATCATATACTAAATTGCCCCAAGTCTAAAAAGGAAAATCAATTAATATTAATGTAACACAATGTTATGGGTCAAAAATAAGATAGCCTCGGTAGTACAATAACAAACTTTAAACCTTAAGAACTGAGATTGCCAGGTTAAACATTGTTTTAAAGTCAGCCAACTTTCCTCTATGATTGCCAAAACTACTGAGCTTCAAGAAAACAGTATTGAATGTGTATATATATTATTTTCCTAGGTTGTATTTAATCCAATATGGTCTATTTAAATTATAGAAAAATAGCGTACAAGAGAACTTTCGGTACTTACGTATTATCGCAACCGTATTGGCGACATTATATGAAGAGAAGCACATGGTTGCCGATTCAGCGTGTGCGACACATGCGAAATCCGGATTGCCAACTTGGCGAATTATCTTGAACATTGGCATTGTTGCGATAGTACGTAAGTACTGACCTGTTATTTACATTTTAATTTAATGCTTATTTTTTTAAAAGATTTTTTATTAGATTACCTTTCTAAAACTTAATTCGGATTTTACATTCTCAAATTAATTTAATGTGGTTTTAATGGATTATAAGGAATTTAATATGGAACTTTCATATGAATTTTTAAATCTATATGTTTAAACAAATCATTTTTAATGATATATTAACTGCCACAAAGAAACAAATCTTTTTAATGTTAAGTTAAATTAAAAACAAAATTGAATTAAACAACTAACATATTTTCCTGAAGTAATTTTGGTTTCCTTTCTGAATTTATATTTTTTCCTAGCTGAAATGTTGAAATTCTTATGATAAATAAAAATAAATTATATATCGAAACCGGTTAAATAACCCTTGAATTGTTTTCTTATGTGAATTATAACCAACGAGAATTTTTTTTTTCAGAATTATATTGTTTTTATCAATAACCACTTCCAAAACTTTTGTCTACTAAATCATCTTATACGAAGCAAAATAACAAAATTACAAACTTTACTTATAAAGAATGATTTTAATATTTAAAAACAATTTATTTATGGAACTTTTTCAAAATTTTAATTTTAATTTTATCATTTCCTTCGAGTTCCTTAATATGTTTGTATTTTTAACATAATTGCATATTTATCATTTCGTCGTGTATAATATTTTGCCTGTATATAGCTCAGACTTCTCTACAGATGCTCAACTAGAATTTTTGAAAAATTCACATTATTTTCAGAGTTACCACCAATTGAAATAATTATTCGCGTTTTTTTCTTAAAATTGCTCCCCTCTGTTGTCGTAAAATATGAATAGACCCCCTTCTAAGTTATATTTCTCAAAAATTCTACTTGAGCCTCTCTAGAAAGGTTTGAGCTATATACAGGCAAAATATTATTATAATAGAAGCATTTTTCACAAAAGGAGAACATTTGGAAAAAAGATTATTCTAAGTTAATTTTTTGCCAAAATATTGTATTTAAATCATTCTTTTTCGTCAAAATGTCTTTAAAACAATTTTATGCATATATTCTAATCTAAGTGACACTAAATATCATGAAAATTATCCATTTATGCGGTTTTTTAAAATCACGGTTCCAAACATAGTCGGATACCTTAAAACAATTTTCTTTTTTTTTTCCAACGAGAAAAAAATAAATATAGCTGAATATTTTTTAAAAACATAGATTATATTAATATTTTCCTAACTTTGGAAATATCCTTGTTTAAATTCTAAAGAATAACTCACACAAAAGAGAATTGATGTGTCCTTTAGAACATATAAAAAGGAGATTTTCTCTTTTCTGATTCTTTGTACAAAGACGTTTTTTTAGAACATTCTTTTTTCCTTCTAATATTTTCTTGCACGAAACATGTTTTTGTTAAAAATAACGTGATAAAATATCTACAGATTTGTAGTACACTTTTTGCATTGTTATATTTTTGTGTATAAAATTTTGCTCTAAAAGCTAAAAAAAAATTCTTCAAACTTTTAATAGAAATGTAGTTTTTAAAAATACTAAATATATATATATTTATTTACTGGGGAGCTTATGTGTTGTTTTATTTAATGCTTAGGAAAACAATATATTAAGAATAAGACCCATAAAACATTTCTGGAACAATAATCAAAAAACACCATTGATCTTGTTTTTCTTTTCGAATACTGAGAGCATTTTTTTAAAACTTCCGTAGCATTAATTGAAGAAGAAAAGGTCTAAATAATTTGTATTGCTTATATTTCTCCCTTTTTCAATTCTTATGAACAATTCTTGATTCGCGAGTTCAAATTTAAAAATCACAAGAAATGTTGATTATTACAGAGCTCAAATATGAAAAGATTATTATTATAGAGTCTTCACTATTTTTTTTTATTTTTTTTATTGAGAACATTTATAAATCGCCGTGTATCACAAAGTATCACACGGGGGCTTACAGAAGTAAGCATGAAGCAAACATTACAAAGAACACATTACTTTTATCTTATTTTAGTTCTGCATCTTTTCCAAATATGTGTCCAAAAGTTTATAGCTCTTGCTACATTATTTGGCCAGTTATTTAACGTTTTAAGGGATGTCAAAGGAAATACCGAAACCAGAATATGTGACATTTGCATTTCCTTGTAAATTTTAAATTAATTTTTCTCTGGTTTTTTATTTTTCACGATAATCTTGTATTTACACACAATGCAAGGCTTTTTATAAATTCAATATAAAGTTTCGAAACCTTTTATGGTTATTTTGTATAGTGTGTTTGATGATTATGTACATAGAATAACGATGTATGTGAGTAGTTATTTTTTGAAAAATTCACAAAATTATATATAATGTGGGTTTTTTTTTTTTTTTTTACTGTTTTTCTTAATGTCCGACACGAAAAAATTGCAAAAATAAAAGTATCGCAGGTAACAACAATCTCATACACAGAATGGTGAAAAACGCGTCTAAGAATATTAGAAAAAAATTGTTCAGACGTATTAAAATTTGCAGAAATAGGTGGAATTTTAAAATATTGAAATCTGTGTAATTTTTTTTAAAATTAAAAATAATTTTTTGTTCAAAAAAGGTGTTTTTCTTCTGAAATGTGTATTTCATGTGTTCAAATAGGGCAGTGCTCACCAACATTTCTATCGCCGCGGTCCAATCAACGTTTGATAATTTTACTGCGGTCCACTGAAGAAGAGATGTTGATTATTTATATTTTAGATTGTTTTGATTTAACAAATTTAATTAAATTATATTGAAATATGCCTTCAGAATTAAATACAGTTACACCAAAAAAATGCATTTAAAGCGATTTTCATGGAAAATCACACAAACCCTAAAGAAATGCACCCCAGTAAATAAAACGAAAATAATATATAATATTTCTTATACTGCCCGGTACTATTTGATTCACGGACTGGTACCAGTCCGTGGTCCAGGAGTTGAGAAACACTGAAATAGGGCATATGTAAACATTTTCATATAAACAAAAAATTCGTATGGGGTACCGTGTCCTCTTAAACTGTTTTTTAAATCATTTCCAGATTAAAATTTATAAGATATCCATGCATATAACAAAATTGTATTATATTAAAAAAATTACTATTAATTTGAAATATGTTCTTTCACAAGTATTGACGATCACTTTTGATGAAAGAGCATTATCATTTTTAGGATCTACTGATTCGTTCGTGTCTTTTTTTTTTTTATATTATCTTCGTTACTTTTTCCTGTATGCTTGTAATGGGAAGAAAAAATTTGTGAATTCAAATAATTTTCTCTAATTCAAATCACGTTGTAACTGTCAACAAATAAAGTTAGGCTAAAATAATGCATTCAAAATACCAAAATAATCATTAATCAAACATCAATTTTGTTGTTCTACTCATTCAGTCATGTTGTATTTGTTTTTTTTTATTTCCTCTAAAATGAGGGGGAAATTTCAGCTTCATAATGCTCAAAAGATTAGCTCGAATTTGAATTCTGTTATGACCATTAACAAACAAAGGAAGAACATAACCGCTCTTGTTAGAATAACTGAATGTTCCAAGTTGCAGAAGCGCCCTCTAGCGACCACACATCCTCAGTAGAGGCCAGTTGAGTAGACAACGTGATAGCTATGAAAAGTCATCCATGTTATTTGCCAATTGTTTTTGTTAACGTTAATTTGTTAATTAATTAAAAATTGCTACACTAATACACACTTAGTATTGAACCCATCCCTGAATTTACCACTGTAACGTTTCCCCGCCTCGCAACTGCAAGATCGACTTTCCTTTTTAGATAACATTACGTAGCTCATACCCACACGTGTATCCCTAAAATATTACAGGGTACTTTCATCTGGCATCACACCGACATTCGATGTCAGTGAGAAAATCCACAGCTGGATTTCCACCTGCTAGCCGAACCTCGAGTGTAATTCAAGATGTAAGAAGGGATCGCCCCACCCCTTAGAGAGTGGAGGGGGACAGTCCGCTTGAAACACTCAAAAAGAAATGTTGTACTTGCCTCCTTCATCACAAAGAACATATTCTATAGTATTGAAATACTTAATAGTTTGAATAATTTGTATCTAAATATAAGTATTGTAATTAATAGCTGTAGAAGTTATAAATCAATATTTTAATTTCTTGAGTCTTACCCATCAGTTATAAATTGCCACACCACTTATAGATTAAACTTTACCGTTCAACGCTCTACAAGGGTAAAAAAATTAATTTATAAAAGGAATGAAAATTTTTAAATTTTGAATTAAAAAAACTGCTGTATTTACGTAACAAATATTAATTAGCATGTTAATATTTTCAACCCCCTACACAAAAATTTCTTTCTTTAAATAGAAAACCTCATTAACTGTTAACCAAGAATGATTCTTACCCATTATCATTTAAATTATTCGCATTCTTAACACAAAACCTTTTCACTCAATGATTTCATCGTTGAACTTTTGCGGACTTTTTATTTCCCGCATTAAAAAATAACCATTTGGAAAAAAACCATTTTTCACTTCCACTCTCAGTGTGGTGTCTTTATCAATTGTTATCTCGTAAAAATTTCTTTCGGGCATGCTTTAAAATCTGATCCTTGACATTCGCATTGACTGTTTCTCAGACTGTGGTAAGGTCGCCGGATTACTGGGATGTCTCTTTCTCAAGAGAGTTGTCTTGGTTCGATTCAAGAGGGATTTAATTACTTCCAGCCAACTTGTGTCATCCATATTAATAATGCCTTTTCACCCCTATGAGGCGGTTAATGTCATTTTTCACGAGGTATTACAATAGCATATCGTTAGACGGCTAACAACCGATGAAATGTGGTAATTTTTCTGGTAGATTTATGAACATGTTCCCGTGAAAACCATCTAATTTCTGAATTAGCGTTTTTCCTATTCTTTGTGTGGCCAGAAGTTCCGGTTTACGCCTACGCTTCAGCCGATTTGTATTTATCTAAATTTTTCGTTTTTTAATTCTCTATCGTTTTTTCAGATAAGAATCAAATGGGGTAAGGTTTTAGTATTTAAGGAGATATATACCGTAAAATCCGGCGTATAACGTGCACTTTTAACTCAAAAAAATAAGATCGGAATTTACGGGTGCGAGTTATACGCCGGGTATAAAAGCTGAGAGCTTTAGAAATAAAAAAAATAGGAATGAGCATAGAAAAACATTAGACTTCTTCATAGATCGAAATACTGTTTATTTAAAAGAAATAACATTCCTTATGAACTTGAAGGGTTGTGATTCCAGAAGTATACTATTTTTTTCTAAAGATTGGAATAATATCTCGAATAAATGACTGCAAAACACATAAAAGCATTGTGTATATACATTTCAGGATTTTTCGTAAAAAAAAAGGGGGTGCGCATTATATGGCGAATATACCTAGAAATTAAAAATTGCAGCTTGTGGAAATATAGGTGCGCGTAATGTGACGGTACGCATTATACGCCGGATTTTATGGTAAATAATACAAATAGAAAATGGAATTATTTTTAATGCCAATTTACAAATTTTTCGAAATAGCGCGCTTTCTCTTTATGCATTTTTATCAATGAATACAATATTTTTGTAACGGCTATGGTAAGCTAGTGGTTACGTCACAGATTTGTGGGTCAAGCCTAATGGTCAAAGTGACGGATTCGTGGCCAGCGTGTCATGAGTGCGAGTCTATTACCTCTAAAGACCCGACGTGTAGCGGGAAGGAGGGGGGCGATGCACATTAGATCTGTCGAAGCTCAAACGTCCTCCCATTGGTGTGGTGTGGAAGTTTGGAGAGGGGGTGCTAGCTCATGTGTCGTCCTCGTCACTTGAACATCGTTCAGAATTACAAGGCCTTTCTTCCAAATATTATATATTGAAATTATATTGATTGAAATAGAATTTGTGTTACAAGACATTTTTTGGAAAAGTTAAATGAAAATAAACATGAAACGTACGAAAATGGACAAAAAATCTCTGAAAAGTCCGCATGTTGGCTAGTTCTCCTTGGATGATATTGAGGGCTTCAAATAAGGAAGCAAATTCTCATTCTAGTAGTGTGAAAATAAAATTATGAACGCAGTAGGAAAAGAGCGATCCTAAATATGTAAATGTGTAACTTATAAAAATGCTAAGAGGCATCTGTTCCTATAAATTAATATTGTTTTTATTCATGGTCTCCATTTCGAATAAATGTTTTAAATTTCATATTAGAAAATAAATTGTTTAGTTCTTATATGCAAAAATTTTGGAAGAAAAATACTCCTGTTTATTGTTATCTCATTTATAAAATATTTTCTGCACTCTTTTTTTTAAAAAAGGGGGAAATCTTTGCTGTACATTTATATTTCACTGTTGAAAATTTCAGTTGATAATGTCTTCAATTACTCAAACTTATTTTAAATAGATTAGAACAGAGAACTAGGTTAAAAATGAAAATATATTCTATCCCAAGTATTTTTTATTTTTGAGAGAGAAGAAATGTAATTGTAAATAACTCCAAGTATACCTCCAGTCGAATAATTTTTCTTTTAAATATGATAACTTAGAAGTAATATGTGTAAAGTAATCGAATTTCTTGTTGTTCGAGTAAAGGAAAAAAATATATAAAATGTTAAAAAATTTCGAAATAACTTTTTTTTATCCTAACCAATTATTTAGAAAATAGTTAAAGGTAATTATGTCTCAAATAAAAAGCGTATGCGTTCAAAGCGGCAGTAATTTTTATATTTTAATACAAGAAGAGAATAAATTTAACAAAATAGGTTAAACTTTTATAAAGCCGCGGGAAGAGTATGTTTGTTACCCCAACTCCATTAATTTTTAAATGTCGATGGGAAGTTATTTCTCCGTCTATGATATGTGCCTGCGTAATGTGCGCACATCATCGTTTGAGCGGACACATTCCCCCCCATCTTAGAACAGATAAAGGGTGCAGATAAATAAGGAAATAAATACTTTTAAAAATCACGAATATAATTTAAAACAGTATTTTAAGTGGCAAATCTCTTTCACGTGAGATAACGGTTTTTTCCCCAAAGTTTTCTGTTTTTACACTCGATTATCGAATTACAAGGAAAAATACATTTTTGCCAATCAAATTTAATTATTTATACTGAATTGTCAAGATATTATAGTGTGAACGCATTTTAAAAATAGCCAAATGTAATAAAAAAATAAAGTTTGCACTAATGCCCACTTATTAGTTAAAATACTAAACGAAGAAACACAAAAAGTTTCTTTTAATGTAAAACCAGAGAATTAGGTGACCCCTAGAATAAAAACTGGAAAACTGGATTCCGGCTTGGAGCCCAAAACTTGACTTTGCAGGGGACCCTAACATTTTGTTACGCTACTGATTGCTAGCACAGCTGATTTCTGGATTTTCAAATCGTAAGAGCACTAATGACAACCCTTAAGAATCCGAAGTAGCAAGAAAACTGTTTCCTATTACATACAATTGACAACAGTTTGTGACTATTCGCCCTTTGCAAAAAACATACAGATGTTGTCTTTTGTGTTCTACTAAAGCATATGAGAAGAGAACAAGATACGTTTGCAGAATTTACTATGTCCCGCAGTGTGTTGATCCCTGTTTTCTGAAATTTCATGAAAAGTGATACGCATAAATTAATACATTTTTAATACAAAATATACCTAATTTGTAATTCTTTTTGTATGTTTTAGTATTTGCAAATTATATTTTATAAATATTACGTAAAGTAAGGGGCTTCAACCTTTCACACTGGAAAGCTCAATAAATAGTAAATTTAAAATGATCCGCAAACCATACGACTGACAAAAAGTTTTTGAAGCGATTTTGAACTAATTCCTCATAAGAAGATCGAAGTTTTGTATTACGAAGAGTAGCAGTGAATTAGGTATGTGCATCTTGAAAATTTCTCCATATGTACAGTGTGAAATTCTATGTCTTTAAAATGTTTCCATGTGTACGTTAATTATTAATTTTGTTTGAAAGCACTTTCTCATGTATTTCACAAATAACTGATGTATTTTCTAATTGCGGCTTTGTTTATGCGGTGTCTCTCCGCCGTATAAAAGAAATCTGTAGTATGTCGACAAATTTGTTATGTGTAGGTGTTTATGTAATTTCAGAATTTTTTGTTTTTGTGCGGCTTCTTTTATGTAGTCCCTATCTACCACACAAAAGCAGATTTAACTGTACTAGAAACAAGTAATTTAAGAAAAAATATTTAATTCAATTCCTACTTAGGTCAACAAAGAAAAATTGTATTTTAGTTACCTTTTATCAAATAATTACATTTAATATAAATATGTATATACATATGACAGAATCACAATATTATTAAGTGACAATTTTTTTTATAAATTATTAAAATAATCATAAAGTATTACAATTATCATAAAGTATTGCATTGTCATCCAAAACAATCGTGTGTATAAAATTTCAGCTCAACTGAATGCTTTGAAACATGAGAAAAAAAATCTTTTAAAGTTTTGAGCCAAGTGGCTAAAAGTGAAACCAACGTGATTGGTCTCTGTTTCTGTGATTGTTTAAATAATTAGTTTCAGTCAATTGATTATAATTATAATTAAATTATCGTATTGTCACCCTAAATATACGTGCATAGAAAATTTCCGCTCAAAAGAGCGCTTTAAAATGTGAGAGAAAAACCTTTTATAGCTTTGACACAAGTCGTCAACATGGTCGCTAAGTCGCCAATAATGATGCCAACGTGACTGTATCTATAATTCTTTGAATAATTAATTTTAATCAATTAATTTTTATTAATTATAATTTTCTTTCCGTATTGCCCTTCAAAATAATCGTGCATATAAAATTTCAGCTCTATTGAGCGCTTTAAAATATATTTTATTAACGTTTGAAAATTTGAACAAGATATGTATAGGGAGTTAGTGAACTACACTGCTGGACAATTGCTAAGGATGGATCACAAATTGCTATGTAGCATAACATTAAGCGAGACATGAGGCCTAGTAGGATAAAATATAGTTGCCACACTGTTCAGACATTAGAATAAAGAATATTTATTGTTCTGGAAAGTACAAAAGCTGTGAAACATCTGAAAGAAAAAAAAATGTTCATTTGATCTGCGTACGGAGAAATGGAACAATGCATCTAAAAGTCAGCAGGCACCTTAAAGAAAGGTATAAGTACGCGGGATATGTCCACCGTGGAGTATGATGCAACATTCCACACGTCGTACCATACTTTGCACAACATTATCCAGCAGCTGTTGAGGCAATTTATCCCATTCCTCTGTGAGTGCACGGATGAGGGTGTTCTTGTTTGTCGGAGGATAGTTTCGACCAGCAACTTGCCTCCCCAAAGCATCCCACACATTTTCAATGGGGTTTAAATCTGGAGAACACGCTGGCCATACGAGACGTTGAATACCCTCGCTGTCTAGACAATCCTGAACAGCGAGTGTTCGATGACATGTTGCGTTGTCGTCCATAAAAACAAATTTATCACCGACAGCACCACGGAAAAGACGAACACGAGGAAGTAGAACTTCGTCAATGTATCGTTGGCCCGTCATAGTCCCATTCGCAACCCCATGTAGGCGCGTGCGGCCATTGATCATGATGCCGGCCCACACCATGATACTGCATGTCAGTCCTTTTCCTGGATATTTTCTGGACGATAAGCAGTACCACTCTCGCGCCAGATCAGTTGGCGTCTACAATCCGATGACAGACTGAACCTACTCTCATCTGAGAATAGTACGCATGCCCAGTCCTGTTCAGTCCAATTGCGATAATCACGACACCATTGCAAACGGGCAGTACGGTGCTGTCTCGTCAATGGGACACACACAACAGGTCTGCGTGCGTATAGTCCTCCCCCCTCAAACGTCTGGCAACAGTTTTTCGGGAGATCTGCTTTCCTGAGGCAGCAAGAAACTGATTTGCCACCTGCTGAGCTGCGGTGCGCCTGTTCCTTTTTGCTGATAGGACGATATATCTGTCTTCTGCAGGCGTCGTACTTCTAACACGACCTCCCCCGTGCCGTCTACTACACATTCCAGTAGTTTTAAATGACTTCCACATCCGTGAAGCAACGCTGTGAGCGATGTCGAACTCCCTGGCAACATCTGTTATTTTTCGCCCTTCTTCGATGTTTCCAATAATTCGACCACGCATAAAATCATCTATGTGATGTCGGGAAGACATGCCAAAAATTTTAAGTTCGTCTATTAAATCTTTCCTGTGAAACTTTGACTTGAAACAACAACTGTCCCCACGCGTCAAAACCTTTAAAGCTCTTATGAACGCTATCACGTTATGAACAGACGTTGTGAAAAGAAATTCGCATATACTCATACTTCTTTCTAATATCCCGCACTTAATCTAATTTTCCACATTTTGCTTCCTTTCATTTTTGTGGTTGCTATGGATGATAGTGTTATCCGTCCTTAGCAATTGTCCAGCAGTGTAATAGTAGGAATTGAAAAAAAAGGACCCCTATGAAGGGCTAAATTCGGTTGAAATTCTTAATTTCTCAATGTGATTCTTGAATAAAAATTTTAGAAGAAACACACTGCCCAAAATATTTTTTAAATCATTACACATTTATATAAGGAAAAAAAAAACTTCCTGGTTATCCGTCTTTATTTGAAAACATTCCACAAACGTTTACTCCACCAATTCATCTGACACAATAGACTCTTTACACAACATTCGCACCTGACAGAAGAAATATTTTTACCAAAAAATAAGAAAGAAAAGTTCTGTAGGGATTTTTTTTCAAAATGTTAGAAGGGGGAAGGAGATAGAACTTTACCTTTCCCCTCGGGTGGTGGTTCGGGGATGCTGGATGGTCAGTAAGGATATAAAAAAAACAGACGAAGGTGAAAGTCTATATATACAGAGAGAAACAGGAAAATAAAAACGTTTTTCCAAATTCTACGATGGAGCCTTCAGCTTCACCAGCAACCAAACGGAGAGATTTTCGAACAAAAACGCGTGCATTACCGTTTCGAAATGGAAGAGAGAGAAAAAAAAAAGAAGCGAAAAAGAGAAAAAAAAAGAAGAGAGATGTATAAAACGGGAAAAAGAAAAAAGAAAAGAAAAAGCGAGTGAAAGAAAGGGTACGTGTGGTCTTTTGTCGGCAACCGGCCGGCCGCATGTTGCTGGAAGACGGACCAAACAATAGCCTGCCCAGGGAAATGATCGTCAGGGGCCTGGACAATGAGGGGGCGCAAGTACAATGGGGCACCGGCATTCCGCCCCTTCCCTCACTCCGTCGCCCCTGTACGAAATGGAATTGGTGGCGGCGGGGGTGTGGAACGGAGTTCGAATGAAAAATACCGCCTTTTCGTTCGTCAAAATCTTTTGATGCCAGTACTTTTTTTTATTCCTATTCCATTTTTTTATTCTATTCAGTGGACCAAACCATTGCTTTTGTTGAACTGGTGTTTTTGTCCCTTTCAACTAAATAAGCTTATTTCAAGTTTTTTCTATTTATTTATTTATTTTATTTTTGATTTTTATTATTATGATTTTTTTTCTCTCTCTGCTGCCTATCCCTTTTTCTTTATTTTCTTCTTTTATACAGACACGCGTAGAATCGTTTTTTATTTCTAGGGTAAAAGGTATCTGTGGCTTTTATCGTTTTAGATTTGGAGAGGATTTTACTGCTATTATTTCTATTCCGTATTGATTACAGGTATCAAAAGGAGAGGGGGAGTTTTTGAGATTTTGCATTGTTTTTGAAGCCTTTCCCTTGCACCACACTAGTTTGGTACCTACTTAACAAAACTCAATGTAGTCAACTTTTTTTTTCCTCTTCCGCCATTCAAAATGCAATTCAAATGAGTTAGAATAAAAGAGGAAAAACGTTTCCAACTTTTTTTTTTATTTTCCTCCTCTAACATTATAACAACGTCTCTCGAACTAAAATATTTTATTCGATTTTTGTGTTTTGTGCAAAATCTTTGTTCTGATCCTCTCCAAGACTGCTTCAGAATTTGTTATTTTAGGGAAAGGTGCTTTTCATAGGGATTTTTTTTTCATGAGAATGAAAGGAGAAAAAATTGAAAAAAAGTACTGGAAGGAAAAAAAAGAACTCATTGGAATTTGAATCAGAATTTCTTTGTGGATTCCTTACAGTTAATTCGCATTCCTCTACTTAAAACTACAATTGCTTTTAACGCGCTTTATTTTATTGTTAGAAAAATCTTATAAGTAGGTATTTAAAGAGAAATATTCGTATTAGGGTCACAGGTGTGTGTTGATATAGTGTTGGTCAGCAAAGAAATTACTTAATTTTTTTAATTACAATAATTTTTTAGCAAAAGAGTTTATAAAAACGAACTTTTTTAACAACTCAAGTATTTTCTTCTATAAAAGATTTTCTAAATGTCTTTTTTTAAATAAATAGCTCTGTCTTTTTTTAAAAGTATAATTACATGGATAAGATAAAGAAAACTTTAAGGCTATCGAGTTTTCCTTATATTGATATTTTTTTTATGAAAGCTTAAATTTGTTTGAGTTAAATAGGAAGAGAGAGAGAGAGAATAATAAGAAATATCAATAAATCAATATCAAGATTATCACTAAAAAGGAACAATATAAACTAAAACAAATACTTTTGTTTGTTTCGAGTATTGTAATTAGAACAGGAAAAAGGCTTATGGTATTTTTTTAACTATCCAATTGTCCTTTAGCGGATCTTTCTCGCAAAAACTTTGCCTCAACTGTTGAGTAATTAATTATTCACCTGAAGAAATAAGTACTTCAGAAATTCTATAACAGCATTTGATATTTGATATCTTACAATATATAGAGTAATGATCGTTAAAGATGAAACTAAAAGTGGTAAATTCGAGGTCAATTAAGTGGCCGCGGTAGCCGAGTAGTCAAGGTATCAGATCATGATAGGCATGTCATGAGTTCGAGCCCAGTACCACTAAAGACCCGCCGTGTAGGGCAACGATACCCGCTAAATCTGTCGAGAGCTGAAACGTCCTCCCGTTGGTGTGGTGTGGTAGAGTTAGGAGAGGGGGGTGCCAGCTCAGGTGTCATCCACGTCACTTGACCATGGCTCAAAATTACGTGGTCGATCGCCAAAAGCCCTCGTGTAGCTAAACAGTGCGACGTTAATATTCACTCACTCACTCGAGGTCAATGAAGTATTCTCTTGTGTGATATTTATTTATTAATTTAAGTTAGGTCACACAAACACAACACATATTTTTTACAAAAGTGATGGGTAAAGAACACGGACGGTTTTTCATAGCGACCGTATTCTCGCCTCTCTTGATCTCTACTGAAGTTATGTGGTCGTTAGAGGGCACTTCTGCTGCTTGGGAGAAACGGTTACAGTTATTATGACAAGAGGTGTTATAACATTAATTTAATTCAATGACTCCATTTTAACCTTAGATTCTGTCTTTAACTTTTCTAATCATTTGTTAAAAGAGCATGTTAATTTTTCGATTTAAAACCCATTTCATATTATGTAAAGGCGACTAGATCTAATAGATTTGAATATTTCGTAACTTTATGCATTTTGAATTCCTCCCCATTGAATTGATTTGAATTTTGTGTTGAATCTAAGGTATTTATGATACTATACATTTCGTGGAAATATCTGCTAATAGAACTCTGAAAACTCGAAGATAATTTACAATGGATTCGGCTTAGATTCAGTATCCAATCGTCTTTCAACTACGCTAGATTTTGTAATAGCTGTTGTGCTTGTACATTGTAATTTTCATGAATTTTTACACCTTGATTCGCTTATGATTCGATAACTAAATTTAATGTGCCTGTTTCGCGTTCATTTTTTTAATTGTGAACTCATTTATGAATTTTTTTATTCATTTTTAGCAAGCATTTGTGTTATTATTATTTTTATCAGTTGTAAATAGATAGAAATTTTAAGGATCAAATATGAAAATACCATATTACCAATAGCAAGAAAGACCCTAGTCTTTGAACTATTTTGGGGACGACCCACATTTTATCAGATTCAATTGGCTAAATACAAGACGGCCACGTGATAAATACAATCACATGTTCCCCATTGAATTCAAAACTGACATTAGACTTGTACTTCTTGTTCTACTGGTAAAATTTAGATAAAATTTCAAATTTATCTCGTAAAAAGATGTTCCAGTGAAAGATTTTTCAAACAGTTTCTCAAAATTTTGTGAAAATTTCGTTTGTTATATCTGTATTTTTAAATTGTTTTCATTTTATCTATATGTGAGTTATTAATGCTAACGAATTTGTACTTTTTAAAATAAAGTTGATGTAAAAAGCAAAAGTTGGCAACAGCGTAGCGCATGAACTGATTAGCGGAAAACACGCGATTGCATTTATCATGCGACAATGACGTCACATGAATTCAGCCCATAGGAAATTACAACATATAATAAATCAAAGAAGCTCAAGTTTTTGCTTTGTTCTGAGCTTTTATCATACGAATATTATCCGGGAGATAACTAATGCTTTATATTCATGCAATGATTCTGTGACTTACTTAATGGTTATTGAATGGCTTATTTTATGAATTATTCTATACCTCATTTTCCATTCTGATTCATTTTAATTCATGTAATGATAATTAAACTTTTCAAAAAGCATTTCTTATGTCTTAAAAATTTGATCTTTATTAATGAATACCAAATAGATATAAAAATTAATTACTTCGAAGATTACTAGCCAGATTACAAGTCAGATTTTTATGTACGTGCAAACATTAGAATAAATTAACTAATTATGAATAATAATGCAATAATGCATATTACTCAGAAAAATTTAAAACATAACTTTTTCCGGTAAATCTAATGGTCAACTTATGCAAGTTAATCACAAAGTATAGTAGACCGACTTATAAAGGAATTAAACTTGGTTTTTAAATTCCATTATCATCTCTCATAAGGCCAAATAAATCACTTGAGCTCTGAGTCATGGATTTGACAAACTTCAGTGATTGGTTAATGATTTTAAATCCTTCGAATTAAGTTCAAGCTTCTTTTTACAGACACTTTATTTTAATCTTTGACTGATACTGATTAATGTAGAAATTAATTGAATTTTTCGAATCGCGCGCGCGTGAAAGATTTCGTGATTCTTTTGCAGTTGATATTTAAATATTATAGAAAGAAAAAAAATCAAATCTTTAGATACCCAAAAAATTATGAATATCAGTGTATTTTTTTTTCTTTAAAAAATGATTTGGAACACTTTTTTTTTTTTGGATTTATACTTTTAATTATGCGGCAAAAATTATTTTTAGGAATCGTTTATATTTAAATTATAATAATAAAGTAATTCTAATTTTTATTGTTAATGTAAGGAATGTTATAATAATTGAAATTAAATTTATATATGTTCGATTTTTTTTGCATCAAACGCAGGCATTGCGTATATTTTACTAGCAGTTGCTTACATATCTGGAAAATATTCGTATTGTACAAATAATTTCAATAATTAAATTGTTTTAAAGTTTTCTTTCGTTTTCAAGTAGTACTAGGTGATTCTAATTAATTAATTAATCAATCAATTTTAATGCAAAATGAAAATGGGAAGAAAACTGCGAATTTTTAATAAGTTTGTTTACAATAATCTAATTTAAATAAGAGAAAGAAAATTTTCTGCGGATACTTAAAAATTTATTTCTAAGGTTTTTATGCCTGATTTTAACGGCTAAATAATAACTACTTATTATTTAATAAATCAAGTTTATTATTACTTAATTATTTTACTTAAAGACAAAAAGTATTTTATTTCAATATATAAAGATATAAAACATTTTCTAAAACAGAGATATGAAGACATTTTATAAAAAGATAATCTGTTCACTGAAGCATATTTATATTTTTAAAAATTAGGGGAGGGGGAGAGAGGGAGGGAAAGGATTACTTTATGTAATCTTTTCCATAAGGTTTAATTAAATTTACTTTTATCGCAATTTTAACTGCTTTATTGATTATATTTATTGATTGTTTATATTGATTTTTCTAAATAGCGATTTAATTAGGAGTTATGTTTAGGGAAGAAATGAGTGAACACACACACATTCAAAATAAATTCTCACTATATATTACCTAAAAACAGTTTGATGAAGCTGAAATAAGTAGTCTCCGTATTTAATTAGAAACAATTCGCAGTTCTAGCAAATCATTTTGTTAAATAAAAATGTATGAAAGCAGCAAATGAAGCAAAAGATCATTTATAACATAATTGGAACTGTAGTAAGTTTAAAATTCAAAGCTTTTAAATTTTTTTAGATAATCCGATCAATTCAGAACCAAAATCTAACCATCTAAAAAAATCTTCAATATTTATAAAACAAATTTTTAAAAAAATTATCATTTTAAAATCTTATCATGGATGTTATCGCCCTTTCTGCATCCCCCTATAATAGTTCATATATTTTTATACTACAGCTCTGTTTTCATGTAATTTATAAAAGTCATTCTAAATTCTTTTTCAAAGTACATTTTGAACAATGCTGAGTTTAATTAAATATTTGATAAACTTAAAAAAAAGTTCACACAAAGCTGAAAGTTTTTTTTTCCAACAGTTTTTCAGAAAATATTAAAATTTTAAAATACAAAATAGCAACAAAAAAAAGAAAAGAAAATGAAAAGAAATAAATCGCCATTTATATTATATTTTGAAACCAATTAAAACCGCTTTGCTCTCATTCGATTTGAAAACTGTTTAATTTATAGATTTGAAGCAGATTAGTAGCTCCATCTATTAGATCTTATCGCAACTATATTCATTCACAATGCTTAAACTGCCGACACATTCAAAATAATTAAAAATTCTAAAATCAAGAAACATGAAATTATGCACCATTTAATTTGAAACTGGATTTATAAAAAGATTGAGAGAGAGAAAATTAGAATGGGGGGAATGAGATTTCAAGCGATTAGTAACTATCGCCTGCTTATATGTTAAAATGATCGTTGCATTTAAATGGGTTGAAAGGAAGAAGTGTAAAGGATCATTAAATATGGTTAAATAAATGCTAAATAAGATTTTACTAACTTTTTTGTAATATTAACAGCAAAAAGGACTGTTAAAATTGATTTCCTTGTCCTTTATACAAGGGTGGTCTCCATTTTTCGTATAGTAGATCGCAGTAGCGCACACAGACCTTTCTCATAGGAGCTTAACTACATTCTAAAAAACGCGTAGATGAGAGCTCCGAGGGTTAACCACTATAGTAAAAATTAAAAATCTGGGGTTGGGGTTGAATCCCCAACAGGTCACTTGTACATCACCTTTTTCCTATTTAAATGTTCACAATTTTTACATTGGGATCAGTACGCGATGCCATTGCTGAGCAATTTGTAAGTGAGAAAAAAAGAATACGTGTAAACACATATTCGAAAAAACATTTTTAACATGGTCTGTTGCCCCAAAATGACGGAAACTAAGTTCTGGTCTTAATTCATGTATATTGTTAGTTTATATTACTTGGCAAAGTAATTTAATGGTTAGTAATCAGTTTATAAGAGTGATATATATTGGGGGGTTTAGAAAATACTTTTTTTTTATCATGTAGTCTATTTAGTGACTGATCTAAAAATAAGTTTCGAGATCGACATATTGACCACCTATGCTTTAGTATACATACAATGTTAATGATTTAATATTTTACTTAAGAAAACCCTTTCCAAATAATTTTTTTCTTTTTTATTTACTAATTGTGATAGCATGTAGAATCTAAAAGATTTTTCAAATTTTATTTACAGTTACTTTAAGGAGAATGTAAAACAAAGCTAAAATCTAAACCTTAAAATAAATCTATTTTATACTTTTATTTTAGTGTTCTGATAGATATATCCAAAAATATATATAGGGGAAGGAGGAAAACGGAACTATATATTTTAAATATTCGTAAATTATTTTACAATAGGCGAATAATCTATTCTATATTTCGTTTAAATTAAAAATATCACACAGTATGTGTGAAGTAAAAGTAAAAATAATATTTATTTTTAAGTAACTTGAGTAAATTTTTAGTTCATTAATGAATTTTTAAATTTTCTACTGCTTGATTTTTATAAAGGTAATATTTCAGATAATATCTAAAGTTTCAATTTAAAAAAAAAAAACTCTGAACTTTTTTGAATTTATTTGTGTTATGTAATCTGTGTTTTTTGAAATGATTATTAGAAATGTGTGTCTTTAGTTCTTTCTATCTTTTTGAAAGTAAAATGATGAAAATAATTGTTGACAAAAATTAGTTACAAATTTATAAATATAAATTGATTTTTATGAGAACTATAAAACAGTAAATCATCTCGTAGAAATAATCTGATTAAGAAAATTAAATCAATTTTAGTAATACACTTAATTTTCTCTAATGCCTTAAAAAAATTCTTATTTTTTAAAAATATGATAAAAGATACCAATTTTAAAGACATGATTTTTTTTTATAATAGCAGACGATTTATGCATCGGTAAATAAAATAAGCAATTAGATAAATTAAACTAGAGGAAATAAATTCTTAAATTGAAGCAGACGATAATGATACGACAGAACAAAAATGTGTTTTGAGAATCGATGACTTTCATCAGATTCAATTTGAAGCTAAAAATTATGTTGAATTATTAATTAATTTACAAAATCTACGCTTTTGATTTTTCAAAATAATTTTTGAATGTGGTAAAATTGCGTAAACTCTTGATAACAGAAAACATTTCTCAAATTTTAACAATAAATATTGCCTTCAGTTTAAAGTGAGAATTCTTTTAAACGCGTTTAGTTAACAGCTAACGAATATTTTTTTAAAGAAAGATTTTGTTGAAAAAAATATTATCGAAATTAATTTTTATATTTTATTCACGAGAAGTATTGTTTATCATAATAATGAATTTATACAAACAATGAATGTCTGTTCATTTTCTAAAGAAAAAATTGTATTTAAAGCATAAATTGTATTTAACATATAAATACCAATAACAAATTATATGTACAGAAAAACATCATTCAAAACATCATGCTCGATATCAATTGTTATAATTTCTTACTAGTTCTATTCCGCAAGTGTAAAAATGTAATACAAAGCACCCCACGCTTTATTACAGTGACATGTATTTTCTCGTTAGTCATTTTATTCTTATATTAAGAAATTATTTGTTACTTTTCAGTTCGGTTCACTATAAAAAGCGTGTTTTTAGTTTTTTTAAACTATAATCTATTTTATAAACTAACCGTTACCCACCCGATTTACTGGGTATTTCATAACACATTAAGACTATACATTCTTTCTTTTTTAGGTTATTGTTATCTAAGTACTAGCGTTAATTGTATTGAAAAATATTCTTATAACGTTCTCATCTGTTGATTTTTTAATCTTTGAATTATATAATCATTTTTTAATTTAAAATTTTGAGGAAGTTTAATTTTCGTTTACGCCGCTCTAGCCCCCACTAACCCCTCGTAGTTTATTTCTTTATATACCTTTTTTGGCAGATTTTGACCCATTTAAATAAACATACTTTTTTGCCAAATGCCTAGTCCATAATTTTAATTGTTCAAAAATGAAGTTTATTTTACCTATAATGCACCGTTATCCCTTGCAAAAAACCCCTTGGGGGGCCAATATCTGTAAAACTCGTTCTTAGTACTCAACATAAGAAATATGTTTGCTAAATTTCAAGTCTGTAAGTCTAATAGTCCAAAAACAGGGATTTTTTTTGCCTTGGGATTCGACTTTCGTTAAACTCGTCCTTACCATACCTCTACTCATTATATATAAAAGGAATATCCCTTCCAAATTTCAAGATTGTAGGTATAATAGTAACAGATATCCAGGGGACGTCTTAAGGCATAGGCTAACTGGGACCGCGCCCAGAACCTTGGCTATAATGGGGAGCCTCATCTCATTCTCGATCCATCCTTGATAAAATAACGCTTCTAATAATTTCAACGGTCCAATGTTATTTTCGAAAAACCGAACGATATGTCAACTGGTCATGGTCAATGTATTGGCCTAGGCCTACTACCATACACTATTATTTCTCATTCAGTCAAAAGGCGACATTCAGTGGAGTCAAGTTGAGAGATTGTAAACCATGCATGCTTATTTGCTTCGGGTTATTGTTTGAGCGAGTATTTGACAACGCATGTTATGTACTGTCTTCTTTTATGGGTGGGGTGTAGGGACCCAGGGCCTCAAGAAGTCTTAAGACGTCCCCGTAAGCCCACGAACCCTACTCTTGAATGCACCACAAACCAATAGTAAGAATCTCAGGAACGTATTAAGGCATGGGGCCAAGTGGGCCCAGGGCCTCACCCCCCGGTGGAGGCCTTGTTTCGTTCTTCACTCAGTCTTAATAAGATCATGATCCGCATAATTTTAATGGTCAAATATTATACCCGTGCATATTCTCCGAAAAACAGGAAATTTCAGACAGCATGTCAGCTGGCAAAAGAGGCCAGACTATATTATGTGATGACAGTTATCCATGTCTAAGCCTTTGCCCAGTGGCATAACGGAGATCATTTGGGTTCCCTGAAAAGTCAGGTTTGGAGCCCCCAAGTGGGATTTTACAAAGGGTAGGTACTTGGCGGCAGTCAGGCTTTGGGCTCCCGCAATGTGGAGGTTGCAGGGGTGTACGTTACGCCACTGCCTAGGCCTACCACCATAAACAATTATTCAACTCATTTAGTCGGAATGCAACCATCGGTCCAGCCGGGTCGAGTACGGTCCAGCCCAGTCGAGTTATGAGTCGTGTACGTTAATTTATTTCAAATTACCGTTTGTACGAGTATTTGACTATGTATGCTATATACTGTGAACTTTCAAAGATCACAAGTAGGTAGGGGCCTACTTTTGCATAGGAAGCCAGGGCCTCAAAAATTCTTAAGACGCCTCTGCAGATATCTTGTGGTGAGTTATTGAGTGAGTCTTTTTTCTGTTACGTAAAAAGATATTTATCAAATTAAGGGATGTTTTTCCCTCACAGAGTAAAAGAATTTTTGCGAACAGTCAAAAAGTAAATATGTTATGTCATTTTCACAAAATGTGTACTTTTGTTTTCGTAGCTTATCTTTACAAATTTACAATGCTCATAATATTAACCTTAATTCTACTTAATTGAACCAGCTGAACTTCTTCCTTTCAAAATCAAACATTCAAGATTCCATATGCCTCAACTGCAATTCGAATGAACGATGAAGAACAAGATTCCGAACAAATCAAACTGACCTCTCTTCCTCATGGCTGAACGACCGTCTTCATCATAAACCACCTAATTTTCCATTCAAATATATACTTCCCTTAAGTGGAAAATTTGACTTTCAACCCCAACCGTTTCTTCGTCATCGAAATTCAACGCACAGAAGAAAACCACCTGTTTGCGACCGCCGATGATCAGTCGAAAAAAATAATAATCATAGGTTTTTGTCGGATTATAATGGACTTTCAACTAACCTTTCTATTGCTCATGAGCGCAGTCGTGACTAGGGGGATGGATCTACACGAATCGATTCTTTTTCCACCCCTTCCACGACCCTTTATCGTTTTTGCGGGCGGTTGCCTCCCGCGCACTAATCTCTGAAACCTGTTAATGAACTGTTTCCTTGTTTTTGATTGGCCATCGTGTTAATTGCTGGTAAATTAATGAGTGGTAATTGAGAAATATCTTTTTGTTATTGATCTTGATTGGAGTTTGAGGGATGGTTCCACATAAATCAGTTCCACCACCCCTTTCCACGAGTTGAGGGTAATTGCCTCCTGATCTTTTAATCTCTGAAGCTTCTAAAAGAAATTTCATTCTGATCGCAATCGGCCGTTTTGTTGATTGTCCTTTAATTAATGAGGTTAAAAAGGAATGCCTTTAATGGTACTGGAAAAGACAAATAAAAAATGTTATCTTCATTTTTTATTTATTTATTTATTTTATTTTCGGGTTAGGATTTCAATATCATTTGCGTTTTGTACTCTTTTTTAATTTAGCACAACACTGTTCACTTATTTGATTTTTTTTCTTCAACAAAGAAAAGAATATATAGACCAGGGGTTGCCAACCTACGTCACGAGTGCCACATGTGGCACGCGGAAGAATTTTCAGTGGTACTCTTCAACATTATGAGATCAAGTTAAAAACCTCTGTCTAACCTTTCTATATGCCTCACGCTTAAAGACTATTTCTCGCTTTCAATTCTTTGCCATAAAACGGTCCTGCTGAATCTGTTTGAGTGTAGTTTGTGTGATTTACGCAAAAAAAGACATCCTTTGTATAAATGTGATTTATTCTTAGCGTTAAGTATCATCCTATGTGTTCTAGGGAGGAACGAAATTTTTTTTCATAATTTAAAAAATTACCAATGCGGGAAAGATGTTCTCTGGTACGTAGATGACAGGAACAATCAAATAAAAAATTTATTTATATTTTAAGTACTGCCACAAGGGGCATAAAGTTAAGGCATTTGAGCTTTTTTTGTGGCAAAAAGTCAAAAGTAATTTTTCATTAAAAAAACGACATTTTGGTACTGTTTAACATTTATTTGAATTAGAAGGTGCGGACTTTTTTAAAGTTAACTCGACTTGACTCTCTTGCTAAGATCGTAGTTTTACATAAAAACTTTTTCGTGAAATCAGTAAAGTATAATAAACACAAAAAGAGGACACAAATAATTTCGTTTACAAAAATTAACGTTGAAAAGGTCGAAAAAATACTTGTATTTATTTATGATATTTTAAGTATTCTGGAAAATTTAATGTGGTGTACAAATAACGTTTTAGCCCTTATTTTATAAAAAAATTGAATAGCTACAAAAAACAGGCAATGATTTACACTGATGGACTGCTAACTAACAAGGCACCTACTGATTTCAAGCGAGTTCTCAATTCGTTTTTAAAACACACGATTTCTTCAACGACCTTACCTATCAAAGACTTATAAGTCGTGATGCGAATGGATGGTATATTTAGCTCCGCCTCCAAATTTTTAGTTTTTAATTAATTGGAGGTCCCCATTCCATACAAAGCGCACATATAATGACAGTTGTTGAAAGAGCTGGATGGGTTGGCCGCGTTGGAAAATCATAAATAATTCCTCCATAAATAATGATTTCCAACAGCTCTCACGATCAGATACTGCTGGAAATTATTTATTGTTGTGTATTCTGTGTTTATCTCACTCACGATTACGTCAAGACTTGTTGTGTCTATTGGATCATGTTGCTGAAAGTTACCAGGACACCCAGTCAGGGTCAGTCTGGTTTTTTTCATTCGAAACTGCTATTGATTTGTTGAATATAAAACCGAGAATAACTTGGGGTTAATTTAGTGCTAATGTATGAGTACATCGTTCTCCTTTTTCTCAAATGACCACTTATCTAATTTTATTATTCTTTGAAACTTTTTATTGTTATTTAGGTTATGTGAGATAAAACCGTAGATGGCATCAAATTGCAAGCTTTTTTTTAATGTTAAACAGTTCGCTGTGTAAAAGAATAACTTTATGGTAACTTTATAAAAGGCATGAAGAAGCAGAAAAAACAATTTATAGATTAATGTATAAAAAAGGAAGTACAAAACACGGTAACTAATAGTAATGCTGAAATACGGTTACTCTTGAAATATGTTTCTAAGATGAAGAATATATTGTCTTAGTCATGTTTTTATAGAAGAGACTGTAAGCAAATATTTATATGATTTGGTTAAGATTGTATCAATTTTTAGTATATCTCGAAATATCTTGATCAAATTACCTTTCAAAATATTCAACATTAATACTTGATTGTACCTTTCTTCTTATTGGGGCTCTAGCTTGTGCATTATATGACTTATAACAGGAGTCGCCAACCTTTGGCACGCGGTATAATTCCCAGTGGCTCTCTACACTACTTCACAAATTAGTCAATTTTTGAGTGGGGAGTTGATAAATTTGCAATTGACCCTATTTGACAAACATCTTTAGAATTATGGATATATGTAATAGTACGAAAAAAATCTGAGCGATGATTCTCAAAAGATAGATTTACAGCTATTTTGTAAATTATTGATTGTCATTGCTGGAGAGTTTTAATTGTTTGAAGAGAGAAAATTGGATGTACTCTGCTTTCCGCTTTCGGTTCGACGTATCAAAGAAAAATTATTTCCTCATACTTAAAATATTTCGAGTCCGCAGAGAAATTGTTTAACAACTGAATGCTCAGAATCTTGTCAAATTGAGTCGCACATTATTCCCATGATTTTGCGATAGGAAAGTAGAGAAATGCTAACACTAGGTTCGCATTAAATTTGTATTCATCTTTTTATTTAACTATAATGAAGGAAAATGCTTATATTTTATTTTGTTTGTTTCTTATTTTAATAAATATGTTTAAAAATGCATAATATAGGCACAATTTTAATTCTTTTATTTTTGTTGAAGAAATAATTACATTTTATGCTGTTTATTTTTATGTTAAGAAATATCTTTAAATGATGCAAATTTAATACATTATAAAACTGTAAATTTAAATATTATTGACCTCAATTTCTAACTGTGCATGCATTATCACGAGAATAGAATTGTTTTAAAAATACTGAATCGCTGAATCATATTAATAGATTGAGTTGACACGCCACAGCTAAAAGGTTGCCGATCCCTGACTTCTGCTTTTGTTTTTTTTCCTTGAAAAAGAACATTTGGAAAAAAGATTATTCTAAGTTAATTTTTTGCCAAAATATTATATTTAAATAATTTTTTTTTGTCAAAATGTCCTTAAAACAATTTTATGCACGTATTCTAATCTCAGTGACACTATCATGAAAATTATCCATTTATGCGTTTTTGAAAATCACGGGTCCGAACGTAGTCGGATATCTTAAAGACGCAGTCAGATTTTACATTTTACGCTGGGTTATCTTAACGGCCGCGGTAGCCGAGTGGTATAGATATCAGAACGTGGCTTGCCTTGCCACGAGTTCGAGCCCAATACCATTAAAGACCCGCCGTGTAGGGCAGCGATGCATGTTAAATCTGTCGAGAGCTGAAACGTCCTCCCGTTGGCGTAGTGTGGGAGTTAGAAGAGGGAGGTGACAGCTCAGGTGTCGTCCACGTCACTTGACCATGGTTCAAAATTACGTGGTCCTTCGTCAAAAGCCCTCGTGTAGCTGAACAGTGTGACGTTAATATTCAATCAATCAATCAATCTGGGTTATCTTAATAAGCACTGATTATGAATACAGAAGTATTTTTTAAAAATTCCAAAATTATTTTCTCTTTATTTTTAGTTTTTGAACCATGTTACCTTTTACTGTTTCTTTCCTTCGCAAATTATACGTGAAGTCTTGGAATACAACCTAAATTAATTTCAGAAATATTTTTAAATCTTCACTGACATTTTAAACTTTTGTCCATTATCTAAAAAAGTTCGTGGCAGCGCGGTAAGTAGATTAGTAACATGAAAATAAATTTAGAAATTAATTTTTGGCGGAAAATAATCTGAAAATACTGTTTTAGAGTAAAGTTTCTAAGAAAATAAAAAAAGAAATGTTTCGTTGAAGATGAATTTCCATATTCTTCTAAAATATAAACTATTGTTTTAAATTTTATAAAGCCTATGAATTTTAAACTCAAAATTATTATTTAATGAAAGAAATATGTCATTTTCCCACTCTTTTATTTCATCTGATTTTAAAGTATTATAATATAACCTTAATGAATGATGATTATATATATATAGTATAATGCAGTTATTTTCCCTTGCGTAATTTCCAAGCATTACATAACTATATGCGTAATCAGTGGCTTAACGGAGAATATTAGGGTCACCCTTGCACCAGGTTTGGGACACCAAGCCGAATCTTACAAAGGGGCCTTGGGCTACCTAGAATCCTGCCTCCCCTGTGATTCGGTGTTTTCGGGGGTGTTGAGTTTCTTTCCGCAAAACATCCTTTTTACCCAAAACAGAAAAATAATTTTCTTCTTTGTTACAAATTTTGACAGTCAAGGGGACAGCCTGGAAGGAGACTTACTGGTGTAGATGAATCATGACTGTAACCTATCGCGTGAGTTTTGAATGGGATAGGAATTTCCTTTATCTCATACCTCTCCACAACGTAGGGAGTATTTAAGAGATTTCCCCATTTGCTTTCTATTTCAATTCCTACTATTAATTCACACTCTCTCTATATTTATTTATCTTGGTGGAATTTTCAATCGTTAATAAAATGCATTTTAAAGCGCTCAATTGAGCTGACATTTAATACGCATGATTATTTTGAACGGCAATACAATAATTTAATTATAATTAATAAAAATTAATTAATTCAAATTATTCATTTAAAGAATTACAAATACAGCCACGTTGGCATCATTTTTTGGCGACTTGTGTCAAAACTTGAAAAGGTTTTTTTCTCACGTTTTAAAGCATTCAGTTGAACAGAAATTTTACATACACGATTGTTTTGGATGACAATACGATACTTTAATGATAATTAATAAAAATTAAATGTCACTTAATGTAATGATTCTGTCCTATGAATATACATATTTATATTAATTTGTAACTATTTATTAAAAAGTAGCTAAAATGAAATTTTTCTTTGATCTAAGTAGGAATTGACTTAATTTTTTTTTATATTATTTTCAGAGAAGTGAGGTTTATTATACGTACGGTCTTGCAAAAAATTTTGTTTTTGAAAATTTGTGCTAAGCGTGGCAAGTTGTCGGAAACAAATGCATAGCGATTCTTATGCAGAAATTGATAATGAAACTCCTATCAAAACTGTAATATTTTCTAATTCTTTATATTGTTTGGGAGCTGTAAAAAAACTACCTCATGCAGCAGGATGTAAAGGACTCAATATTTTCTTTACTGTATAAAGTCGAAAAAGAACTCTTTAGAGTCAGGAATCAAAAATATTATCAAACATCTATTTAGAGGCGTAACGGAGAATATTAGAGTATTCCTGTAAAGTCAGATTTTGGGCCTTAAGCCGGATCTCACAAAGGGTACGTACTTGGCATCAATCAGATTTTGGGCCCCCTAGAATCCTGGCCCCCCGCAATGTGGGGATGTACGTTACACCAATGTGCGTAATATCATTACGTTAACCTTTTACACGCCAATGTTCCATTATTGGAACATCAATTTTGAAATTTTCTAGAAAATTCAATTTTATTCATGTTCATTTCGGTTCCGCGAAAATTATTTTGAAGACAAAAAATATGGAATTTTCTTACGAAGTTGAAGTGATGTTGCTATAGTAAATTGTCCCCCTGAGAAAAAAATTCTAAATCATGCATTTTTTTTTTACTTTTGATCGAGCAAAATTCAAAATTTCATATAAAATTCAAAATTTAAAAAAAATATTTTTTATTTCGTAAAAGTAATTTAAAAGGATCATTTTAACTATAGACTGCAAGATATCATAAAACATATCGTTATTTTTTTTTACTTTCGGGTAAGAAATTTCAATGTTCCAAAAATGGAACATTGGCGTATAAAAATATACTTTTTAACACAATGCAGTTATTTTGTTTACACAGTTCACAGAAGAGCGGACAGATTTCTGAATGCTAAAAATCTTAAGTACGTGTCGGAAGAAGATATTTATGACTATTGACTTTCGTTTCGGCTCCCTCTCTCAACCCCCTTCCATCCGTAATGGACAATCTCGAGTGAATTTCTCAACTGCAACCAAATTGCAAGTGAGTTTGTTGATAGTTAGATGTTGCGTGTTACTTTACTGTGTTACTTTTATGTATTGAATATCTCCAAGTACCTGGAGAAGATTTATACTGGAGCACACAGGATTCATCATTCTCGGTTTTTTCTACTGTATAATGCCTAGAAGTAGATTCAGAAGGATAAAAAAAATTCTTTCATACTATCGATAATAACAAGTTGACATCAGGAGATAAAATGGGAAATATTTCTCCTTTTTATGCAGAACTTGAAAAAAATTTTCAACAGTTCGGCATCTTTCATTCTAAACTGAGTATAAATGCATCGATGGTCCCTTATTACGATCACCATTCAGCCCAAATGTTTTCCAAAGGCAAGCCGATTAAGTAATATATAAAATATGGATGTTGTGTTCCTGCAATGGCTATCAGAATTTATTGTGGAAAAAAAACCGGAAATAGAAAACTCTCCTCTTGGATCTAGACTAGTGTGGGAACTTTTATCCAGTGCTGAAAGTCCCGACAAGCATGAAATATTCTTTGGCAATTTTTTTTATCAGATAAACTGTTAACAAAACTGTCTGAAAATAATTTTAAAGCAACTGGCAAAATTCGAGATAATTGTACAGAAAGATGCCCTTTGAAATCTCCAAAGAAAATAAACAAATGGCAAAGAGCTAATTTCGATTACTGAAGTTACGGACACAAGTGTACATTTGCCGTTAGAAAGACAGTGTTGTATAAAGTATAGCATCCAATAATGTAACACGTGACCCGGTCACTAAAACCAAGAGATTTTGCCGCGCACAAAAAAAAAAAAATTTTATATTTGTTAACCAAATCTTATAAAAATGTATAATGAGGGAATGGGAGGGGTCGATTTACTAGAATTAATTCGTAATTCTGTTCTAAATGGGTCATATGAGACATCTAACTCCTAAATATTTGAATGTTTCATTATCGTCTGTTCAGGTTGCATCAGGGGGAAGATTAGTATCCTCAAACTAGTTTAAACCCACTTATTCGGTCCTAAGTCCGAAATTACTTTTGACTTCGTGGGCTCTTTCCCCCCTTTTTTGAAAAATTGTATTACTCTTTTTCCTGTTAAATATTTGATATGTCATTTTTATAGTTGATTCTTTAGTACCCCTTTTAGAAAATAGTACCTCATAGTTTGTCATTCCCTTATAAAAAAATGCAAACATATTAGAAGTTTTTTATTCAACATGGAATGCTAAAGTTCGGTGAGAAAAAAAAAGTTCAGATATTAAGTCAAGTTATTCTTTTTCAAATAATAAGTGGGCTTTTGGATAATGCTTTGACAGGATGTTATTTTTCAAATATAAGCATTGTCAGTCGATTCCGAGTCACCACCCTGTATCTTTGTCTAAAAAAACCACGTGCGTGCCTACCCTCGGTATCTGTGTGGTCGATACAAAACAAAAACAATGAAAAAAGACCACGTTTTGTTCTTTCGGAGCGACAATACCTTATTTTGAGACACACCCAAAATGACGCGCCACACTGCCCATTATATCCGTTATCTTTTGTCACTTGTTTTCTATTTTTTTTTTTAACTAATAGTTACAGAATAGAATGGGGGAGTTCGCATTGTCTGGGATACTTTCTCAATGCCCCTCAACTCCTCTTTCGTTTTTGCTATTTCGTATTATAAACGTCGCCAAGGTGAGGGCCTTTTGTTTCTGTTTGGATGGGGGGAGGGGATGATCCTAACCTTGAGAAAGGAAGGTTCTTTTTTTATTATTTTCTCCGGGGTTGGCGAGAATTGTATTCAATGAGCTCGCCCTTGTACCAGGTGACCGGATGATAGCCATTGTCTTTTGAGCAAAAATTTGTATTCGTTTTTGTTCTCTCAAAATGATACACTTTGGGCAGTGTGTGTGGTTGGTGGTCTTATTGTGTGTGTGGGTGTATTGTAATCCCCATTTTGTTTTCTGTTACTGAAATATTCATCTTAGATCGTGAGTTTTCAGATCCTTTTCAGCTTTTTTTGTTGTATTGCTGAACTATTATATTTATTTATGCTTTACAATTTCTTCGAAAGTTTTCTTTTAATTATTTGACTTATTTCTCTTTAATTCATTGCTTGTGAAATGCCTAAGGAAAGGAATATGAAACAAAACATGTGATTATAAAGAATGAACACTTACAGGTACTTTTCCGGGGTTTTTTTTGAGGGAAGGGGGGCATAAAAATGAAAGAAAAAATCGCCAACTAACTGTTTTCTTTTATGTTTGTAGCATTTAAAAATTTAATGCCTTCTTACTAAAATAATAGTTTAAGAATTGATTTGGCTTTGAGATTATTTACTTATTTTCTGTTTGGTGTTTAATTTGACAGAAAAATTTTTTTTACCGTCGCCTACGGTCTTCCGAAACGGAAAAGTACCCATTTAAATGCCATTCTCAAAGTAATACTATATTATTTTAAAGTAAATAAGTAGAAAAATATTGAATGCAAATAGAACATTTAAACTAATACTTAATAATATAATTTTTTAAAATAATTATAACTTTTTAAGAATGTACTACAACCGCAATACGGCCACGTAAAGAGTTGCAACGCTTTTTGTTTTTAATATGAAGATCATTAAAGTTCAGATATAGAACACAATTACTATGACAGGGAAATAATGAAATGTACTCCTATTGATTTTATTTTCAGTCTATCGCATAAACTTTCTTGCATTTTCAATATAAAAGAGAAAAAATGTGCAATTGTAATATATATATATATATATATATATATATATATATATATATATATTTAAATTAATGGAATTCTTTTCTACCTTATTTTTAAAATTCGATGTATTAAACATGCTTTGAATCTGTTTTACTTTAAATGTTTTACTTTTATCTAAAACCTTACATGTGTGTGTGTTATATGTTGTTGGCATAACCCGGTATTGATGTTACATTCAATTCATGATAACTATATTGAGCGTCGCTCGAGACATGAAAATGACAATAAAACCATAATGAACGCTTCAAGTGGTCTTTTCTACAATGAAGCCCTTTTAGGGGCTATCACCCCTGGTAAATATCTCCATTTAGTAAGCATTCGTGCTGCAAAATCTGCATGTATTCGAAGTCTTAGCAGTGCATGTTCGTGCGGGAGTGAATACTGGAATATGCAACTGGTTCCTATGCTTAGCTGAGAATCTTTGAAAAAGATTGTAAATGTATGTCATGATCTCTCTTTTAATATTTTGTTATTGAGAGAAGCGTTCGGATGTTGCTAAAAAATTAAGTCTATTGGTACGGTGGAAATGAATACATTAAACATCAAATATGAATGTTTATTTTGAAAAATGTTTGAAATCTGTTTTTAAGGAAACACGTTACCCTAAAAATGACCTAAAAATCTCATTTTCAACCTCAGTTTAACTATATGACGTTTCTAAAAATACGCGTAGAAACTTTAACATCATTAAGTTAGTTGCAGTGAAAATCGCTTAACACGAAACTGAAGGGACTGAAATATTTCTTCGTATCTAAAAAAAAAAGATATATTCAACAAAATTAAGTTTATTAGAGTTTATTTTATTTATATAGATATGTATATATGCATATATTAATAAAAATTTTGAAAAACTAAAACGTTCCCAAAAATTCAATTTTTTTGAAAAACAGAACATTTATTTTCGGAAAATGCTGATATTTTTCTTTACATTGCTTTTTTTTTAGCATCAATTTATTTTTTTAGCTTCTAAATAATTGCGCATATTTTTTATGACGTTCCTCATTTCGGATGATGTAAGAACAGGAGCTTCATTATTCACTTCATTTTCGTTGTAGGAATCTGCATCAATGATATTTTTTGAGCTTTGAAAAAGCTCCAAAATGTCTGTCTGTCATAATTGGAGCTGTATACACATTATCATCATTTACTGCAATGAATTCTTCCGAAAATACAATAGGACAATCCAATCCGGCTGGTGTTTTAAGTATTTTGTTCATTTTCAGAAGGGAAATATTTTCGTATTAAGCGATTGTCATTTCGTGTTAAGAGAAAAAAAGCACAGAAATGCATAGCAGTTTGTCGGGACCGTTGTATTTCGGGTTAACCGATATTTCTTAAGTGTTTTCGCGTTAAATGTATTTCACTGTATTTCACTTTTTATAACAGTATGTCGAATTGAAAACCGAACTCAGAACATGTGACGTTACCATTACTTACGGACTTTAAATGATTTTTTTCTCAGGTTTTTATTTTTCACGAAAATCGTATAGTTAAAAGGCTAAGACTTTTTTAATATTCAATATACAGTTCGAAACTTTTTCTGGTTGTTTTGCATAATAAATTTGACGATCCTGGCATGGAATAAAGATTTAAGGGAACAGTTATTTTTTTTTTTTTTTGAAAAATCCACGATGTGAGATATGGGTATTTAATTACTGTTTTTTATGGTATCTGACACGAAAAAAAAATTGTAAAAAACAGACTCGTAAAAAGTATCACTCGTAATGCCACTCCCATGCACAGAATTTTGAGGAACACTTCTAAAAATATTAGAAAAAATTACTCAATCTGAAATGTGTGTTCGAATAGGGTACATATAAGCATTATCGTATTAACATAAATAAAAAAAATTGTGTACAGGGTTCCGTATCCCTTTAATATTGCAGGAAATGAATTTACTTAAATATCAAATGCATATATTTTTAATATTATTAGAGTTACTTTCTATCATTCAAATTTATAGAATAACACAGAATTAATTTCTTGATATTATTTGTAGAGTTTACATTTGGAACACTATTAATAATAAATAGCACTATGCAATCTCTTTGTACGCCAATCTTTATAAGTCTTTCTTATTCCCTGCTATTATTTAGTTTTCCTAAAATATTTATTCAAAACTTATTAAATTCAACTCTTACAGCACTAACAATAACAGGTGTACTTTCTTGATATTTACTCTTATTTGTGTGTGAGTAACGGTATAAAATATATTATACTTCAATTAGATAACAACATGATTGTACAAAATAACAATATATGAATGTTGACATATCAGTAAAAATTTATGAGTATCTGTACTATATTTTTATCTCGTCTGCTCTTATATTTCTGTGGAACCTTGGTGTGTATTATACTATTACATAATAGATGTTATTTGTTTAGTTTTATTTTGCTTTTCTATTTGATTTTTGTTATGCTTGGTATTACTTTTATATTATATGTATGTTTTTCAATTTTCTTTCGATAATGTTTACTTTTATTGTAGTCCTTAATTTGAGAAATCATTTTTTTTTATGATTTTTTTCATTTTGTCGCTTTCTATTTTCATTGTTTTGTACTCAGAATTCCTTTGTTCAAAATCTTTTAAGTGGAGTTTGAATTTTAAAAAATTAGAAAATTTGTGCGTTCATATATTGTGTAATTTTCTGTAAAATTTCCTTATTGAATTTTATTTGAATGAGAAATATATTTTACGGCTGTGTGTGTGTGTGTGCAATAATTACTTATTGAAATATTTTTGTTATTAATTTCTTGAAAATGTCAACATTAACCTTACTCAAAACATAGGTTGCTTTACAAATTACTACAATAAAATGGAAATCAAACAATCTTACTCTAGTTCTGAGTAAACAATTCGAACAATATGATTCTTCTTTATAGCAAATTCTATTTTTAATCCATCATAGAAAAAATTATCAGTTAAACGTTATTAGCAAACGATTTTTTTTGTTCTGACAAGTCTAATATTATAATTAAATAATTATGATTGCCAAACGATTTTCATAGCAAAAATATGAAATAAAAACTCGCTTAAAGATATTTTAATACTGTATAGTAAGAATCTATTTCGCTGAAAGTAAGAGATTTAGAATTACTAATAAAGAAAATATAAAGAAAATCGTATAATTGAAAGTATGATTGGTTAAAATTTGGGGAAATTGTTCTATTTAAATTTAAGGTAAGAAAGAATTTATATATAAATTGGTAATAATTCTTAAGAAAGAAAGATTTTTTGTTGATGTAATGTATTTAAATGTAAATAAAAAAATAGCCACTTTCAATCGAATTCCTTGAAATAATTCTTCATTTTGTTACATCAAAATATCACTCGTCAAAATCATCAGCAAAAATACCAAGAAAAAAATAACAATATTAATTAAAATGACCAGTCTTTAAAAATTTTATTACTTCAAAATTTTTAAAAATATCACTTGCTACTTTGGCTTAACTCCATGACTGGATAAATTAAAATATTATGTAAACTAAATAACAGATAATTATGGAACTTTTATCGAGACAAAATATTTTACTGTATGTCATTAAAATAATTGTTGATATAATTTATGAATTGTATAATGCTCTTATAATACAAAAAGAAAGAAAAAGGTAAGTTGTAATTTATTTGGAATTGCTTATTCTTTTCACTAAAACCGAGTTATTAAATTCAATATGGCGCAAACTATAAGCAAACAATGACGTTATATAAAGTGAGCAACAAATCTGTTTCCACTTTATTGACATTTGCATAAATGCATAAAAAATGTAAGGAATTGCCTTTAATGAAAATAGCTCCATCTTTTGTAATTGAAAAAGAATAGAATTATTGAAAAGACGTTTTTCCTTGTATAAACTAAAACCACTTAAGCATAAAAGGAAATCAGATGATCCAATGATACACCTTATTATTTTAATAAACAAGCCAATAGTGGTAACCCTTCTTCCCTAATAAGAATAACGAAGTGCGTGATTACAACACTTATTTGCATCACAATATTAAAGTGGCGAACATATACGAACACGCCTTCAGAACTATTCTTCTGAGAAGAAATCATTGTTATTTTTTTAAATAAGCGTTACACAAAAAGAGAAAATAAATACTTCGGATCATCGCTACATCCGTCTTGGAAGAGTCCTGAGTTACCGGTCACGTGCGACCAATAAAATTTTACTTCTGCTTTTAAAATGAAAGATGTAAATATACATAAAAGTAAGAATACATACGGATGAGTTTTAAATGATTGTAGTCGTGAAATCGTTAACGATTGTCGGATCCTTTCTGCAGTTTTGACTTTTGCTTTTCTGCAATACGCACACATACACACGTTTGTCTTTTCAACCCTTTACTCAAATATGTTTTCTTGTCTTTCTCCTGCAGTGGGTTTATATGAGGGCATAAACCTTTCCGCTTTTGTTCTGCAAAGGATTGGAATTCTCGGGAAAGGTATTGTGTGCAAGATGATTATTACATTTCCACTCCTACTTGTTAAAGATGCGCTGAGATCCGCTTTGGAAGATTCGAATTTTTTTTTCGGGCGTCTTAGGGATGACTGATAAAAGAAAGTTTTTCTGTTTGTTTTACTGGGAAAATATTATTTTTTTCCGTGAACAGTTAAAATGTAAATTATTAACTGCATTATTAACTATAACGTAAATTGTCATGGGCATAGTATACCATAGAAATTTTAAATCCTATGGCGGTCATTGGTATTGTACTGTATATTTCTGTGTATAAGCAGGGAATTTTTAGAACTGTTTAGATTGAAAGTAAGGGGGTCGCCTTTTATATATGTATCCGCTGAGATCGGAGAAAGTATAGTTTATGGCTTTAAAACATTTTCCTTTAGACATGCGCAAGAGATTTTAATCTATTAATTTTTTGAGTGTTTGGAACCTTTTTTATAAAAAAAGAGAAAAGTCATATAAATCTTTCAAAGTCAGAGTCAAATTACAACTTTCTGAACAATTTGCCAAAATCACATTTACTCATTGGGGTGAATGCATACGATCATCATGCGGTGAATTATTTCTCCCGGGAATAAGATGTGAAGATCCCCTTGGATCTCACTTTGAGAACGAGAATAATTTGGAGTCAGATAAGAGCCAGTAGCCATTTTTATAAATAACTTTCTTTATTTGGTTATCTTTCCCAAATAGAATCAAAGACTTTTAATAACAAATATATCAAAATAGTTATATGAGGTTTAAAAGGGACTTTCCTTTAAATTAACTTAAATATTTAATGATCCAATTAATTAACAATTAGAATATCGATCACACAGAGATTACCACGATAAGAGATCCCAGAATTATGTTCAATAATATTCCTATTGAACATTTAACTTTAATCTCACTCCTAATATAAAGCTTTAATGAGACTTTAAATATAAATCAAAATTTACCACACTGAATCTCAACTCTTCCTGAGATTAAATTATCCACCTAGAAATCTTCAATAATAAATCTCTAACTTCACTATTATACCTTTCTGCTTCAATCTCTCTCTCCTACTGCTTCTCACTTTACTATTCCGTTTGACTTAAATACTTTATCTAATCTGCATATATAACAAGGAATCCCGTCCTCTTTTTGGAGCTGATTGGAAATAGGTAGGGGAATTAAATTTCCCTAAAAAAGACGTCTCAGAAGGTTAGTGAGAAAGTTCTGTATAGGTTTGTCACAAAGACATAGGTCGACGATCACGTTCTATCTTTTCCCACTAATTTTTTAATCAAAAAATGACGTAGAAACTTTGACTAGCACAGAAATAACATAATACAACGAATGATGCAATAAAAATGTAATTACTGCAGATACAGTTACCAGAAATAAACCTATCATCGTCTCTATTCATATAAATTCATAGCAAATCTATTTACATTAAAACTTATATTATTATTTAAAATTTACAATCCTTAAAAATTAAATAAAATTTTTTAAAAAAAAATGTTATCGATCTCCAGAGTAAATCCCTGAAATACTATAGACTACTTTAAAGTTTCCGTATAAGCCCTCTCTTGTTCCAGTATGACATTGAAGAAAACAATTTAAGACTGAAACAGTATGCGAATAAACATGTTACAAAAAAATATTGTAGGTGATTAAAAAGTATTTTGCAACTATAATTTTTACACACGCTTTAGTTTATACATTTTACCTTTAATTTTAACTTTTTTTCATCATCAGATTAAATTTATTTGCAATCAAAGATATTAGAAAAAACTTAACTTAGCAAAATTTCTTTTTTAAAAAAAAGTAATAATAAATGATTTATGAATGACATTAAAAAGAAAAAATTATTTGCTTTTCTGCAAAATCAATACACAATTTACTAATCCATGAAAGGAAATGCGGCATGAAGTAATTGCTTATCTCGTGAGAAAAAAAACGTTAATAATTGCTTATTTTTCTATTTGGTATAAATATTTAAGAGTCACGTACGGTGTTGTGTTGCCATTCATGTGAAATAGGCAAGAAACAATCAATCAATTTATCCAACTTTTTTTTACAACAAATAAACAATAATGCTTTTTTCTCCTTTATAATCATTGACCTTGAAAATTAGCAAAATTTTCCGAGAACCTAAATCAGTTTCTGCCGGATGTGAAACTTGCAAATTTGTTATATAAACAAAGTTGTAATTTAAAACGGATGCGAATCGAAACTTATATTACAAAGGCAGCAAAAGATTGATTGTGTTTGCTGAATCATTAGACAAAAGATTAAAACGCGTAATGCAATATAATATTTTGAATTAAATTTCGCGGAAGAAGCTTTACGTACTAATAAACTTCTAAAGTTCAAGTAGGTCATGATGTGATTTCTAAGTTAAATATTGTATTTCCAATAGGTAATAATTGCCTGAAGTTGAAAATCTGCTGAAATATGTTTACTTAGGAAGCTTTATCAGCAGAGATATCACCATTCATTATTCATTTTATCTGAGTTTTAAATAATTTAAAGCTGACCAAAATTGTAAATAAAATGTTTAAAAAAATACTTTTCTCATAAAATATATAAAATTTATGTTTGAATATTACACACACACGTACATACAAACACACACTACATATACACGCGCACATGCATATACACACGCGCACGCTACATACACACGCACATGCATAGATACATACCCATACATACACGCATGAACAGATACATACGCATATGCGTACACGCATGCATAGATACATACCCTTACATACACGTATGCATAGATACATGCCCATACACACATACTTACTCATATACATATACACACTCATACACGCATACATTCTTGCATACGTACACGCATGCATAGATACATACCCTTACATACACGCCTGAATAGATACATACCCTTACATACACGTATGCATAGATACATGCCCATACACACATACTTACTCATATACATATACACACTCATACACGCATACATTCTTGCATACGTACACGCATGCATAGATACATACCCATACATGCATACTTACTCTTACACATACACGCATACATACTCTTGTACATGCACGCATACATACTCTTGTACATGCACGGATACATACTCTTGCACATGCACGCATACATACTCTTGCACATGCACGCATACATAATCTTGCACATGCACGCATACATACTCTTTCTTACACATGCACGCATACGTACACTCGTACGCATACACGCATATATACATTTGTATGCACACCCGCATACATACACTCGGACACATCCCCGCATACACATATACGCAAACACGCATGCATACACTCATGCACATACATGCATACATCTGTATGTAAAAGCAGATCAAACACATAAATATTGTCACAATATACAATATAATCTGTGAAAGCTAAAAAAAAACACCGAACAATATCGAAAGTGAATCGAAAAAAAAAAGTGCTATTATATTAAAAAAAGAGATACAAGAGAAATTATGTGTATTGTATCCATTAAAAGAAATAGATTTGTTATAGAATATTTGTTATAATGAGAATTATGCAGTAAAACTTAACTGCTTGATTATACCTGTAACGCGGAATAATCGTGTGTCATTATTCTTTTAACAAATATAGCAATAATTGAATTAAAATAATTAAATAAAAAATATTAAACAATGGCAGACATGAATTTAGAATGATTGGTTTAAAGAAGTATGTAATAATATCAAGTTTGCAATAACACTTATCAAATATACTTTGACACTTATCTGAGTAAGGGATCATCTTGTCTTATCTTCATTCTTTTGATGAAAGGAAATTATAGTGTTACATTATACTAATTGCGCCAACTTAGATAAGTAATTTAATGAAATATCTGTTTTTCTAACAATCAAATGTATATCATGATGAAGAATTAGGTTATATTTTCATCATTCATATTTCCTGTTAGACATTTAAAAAAGTCGGATCCAAATTTTTATGATCTCCTTGTGTTGTTTTTCCAATCCCGTTCCATGATCTCAATGAAAGTAAGCACACCGATTCGAACCCGATCTTTTTGAGTTTCGTGATTTGAGGTTGGCAGCAACTGCCATGCAAATCGAGCTAGTATTTAAACTCGGCTCATGTTAGTTTTTAAAAAGGAATGAGAAACGGAAATATAAGAAGTGTGTGAGTGGTTTACTCTCTTAGAGGGAGAGAAAGGCTGGTTGGCAATGCAACTGCAGGTTGCATCACCATTTTAGATTAGAAATTAATTTTATAATATTAGAAGACGGTTCGAATCGGATGTCTCTGGTAATGTTGCTTTTTGAACTTATTGTTTTTATCGCTCCAGTAACGAGCAAAGTGACTTTATGATTGATTATTAAAGGCCAAATTTTAAGAAACTGTTTTTCGTCTTCATGCCTCCTCGACACATAAATTTCACTGCTAGCTTTGCAAAATTTAAATTAGTTTACCTATAAGTGTAACAAATTTGGTTATGGGCCCAGTCCATGTACTGTGTCGAGGCAGGCTAAACAGTTGAACCAGACCATGAACTTTGTCTATTTAAATACTGTTCCAGTGTAGAACTATTTTTTATGAACTCTGTTGCTAGTACGCTAAATCGAGTAACAGGTATGGAGTTTAACAACCAGATATCAGTGTTGACTCCAAATAACTGGAACACGTGGAAGCATGATATGCAAGTACTCTTAATGCATTATGGTTGCTGGCAGTTTATAATACAGACCAAGCCAGAGCAACCTGATGAAGAAGCAACATACAAGGAAAATTAGATTTACAACTTCGTAAGGATAGATGTTATACGTTGATCTATACTAACATCAGTTCAGATTTGAAAAATCTGATAACGGAAACAACTGACGGAGTAGCGGCATGGAAGATATTAAAAGATCACTTCGAACCAGTCACAAGAGCAAGGGTAATTCAACTATTAGATCAATTTTTTTGGAACAAAATACCAACCAGGGGAAGATGTTGGAATCTTCATATCTCGTGTAAAGACAGCGGCAACCAGACTACAAGAAGCAGATCATAAATTGGACGACCTGTACATAGGATTTCAATTAATAAGGTGGCTTCCTCAGGAATTCCAGTCTACCGTGCAACAAATCTACAGATGGAAAGAAGAGGACTTCAGAGTTGTCAAAATTGAAGCAGAGCTGATATTAGAAGCCAATCGTCTTCAGTTGATGAAACAAGATTTGGAGAAAGCGGAGAATGCTTACTTGAGCAGTTTCACTTCGAAGAAGTCGAAGACGTTACCTGGTGCTACGGCTGCAGCTCATGGAGATCCAAATGGCAAGAATGATTACCAAAAGAAGAGTGGTAAGGTATTTAACTGTAAAACTATTAAAAATGTTAAACAATCTATTAAGACTATAGGTCCGTGTTATGTATGTAATAAGTACGGATATCTTAAAGTAAACTGTAAAGAGAAAAAGTCTCTACCAAAATCTCCTTCAACTGTAAATGAAACTTTTAACACAGAGTTTAATATAAATTTAAGATTTTGTGAAGCTGAATGTAGTCTTTTAGAACTAGATAAACAACTCGTAACTAGTTGTATCTTATTTGAGGAAAACTCTGATAAAGGTGTTTGGGTAATAGATACTGCTGCCACGAGTCATTTTTGTAATGACAAGAGTTTATTTTTAGATCTTAAGCCGATAACTAACATGAAAATGTCGTTAGCAACGGAGGATAAAAGTTGTCCCGTAGAAGGAATCGGTACACTTAGATTTCGGGTAAAATATAAGGGGAGTTTTCATGAAATAACTTTGACTGATGTATTATTTAATCCTAAGTTGAGGAGAAATTTATTATCCGGTTCCAGATTAGAAAGTAAAGGTGCGCATTTTGTGGGTACTAAAGGTAAAATTAATGTTTTTAATAAAGACTGGATAAAATTGTTCTCGGCGACACGCCATGAAAATTTGTATTTTTTTAAGCCAGATCATTATATTATACCAAAGAGTAAAGAAATTAGTTTTTTTAGTGATATAACCGCTAAAACAAAAAACGGATCAATAGAAATATGGCATCAACGCTTTTGTCATGTTAATAACGATTACTTGGTAAAAACTAGTAAAAATAATAGTGTAAAAGGTCTCCCACACTTAACTGATAATGGTAAGACTCATTGTATACCGTGTAAATTAGCAAAGTCCAAGAGAGTTTCATTCAAAAGACGGGGGCCGTAAGATCAAAACGTCCATTGGAATTGTTGCATATGGACCTCTGTGGTCCAATGCCAACTGAAAGCCAAGGCGGTAATAAATATTTCTTGAGTATAATTGACGATTATTCAAGAAAGGTGACTGTATTTCCCATCCGAAATAAATCTGACGTATTTCATACGTTTATAAGATTTCAGAAACGAGCAGAACGTTTTCTAAGTAAAAGGTAATAGCAGTTAGAACTGTGTGTGTGTGTGTGATGGCGGACTAGAATTTTGTGATATGGATAATTTCTTGACAGAACCGGGTATAAAGCATGAGGTAACAAATTCATATACACCAGAAATGAATGGGGTCGCGGAGAGATTCAATTTAACCGCTCTAGATGGCATCAAAACATTGCTTAAGTCTAGTGAAGTTCCCCATAAGTTTTGGGGAGAAGCATTACTTTGTTTCACTTATGCGTGGAATCGAATTTGTCACAAAGACGGTAACAAAACGCCTTTCGAAAAATATATTCAGGTAGAAAACCATCGGTATTGCATCTAAAACCTTTTGGATGTTTGGCATATGCTGGTGTGCCAAAACAAATTAGAAAAAAATTCGATATGCGTGCGAAAATGGGAATTATGATGGGATACGCACAACGTACTAAGGGTTATAGAATATGGTTGATAGATGAAAATAAATTAGTCGAGACTATTAATGTAAGATTCGATGAAAATAAGAGGGGAATTAATTTTAGACAAAAAGTTAATAGTAACCTTGGATATAATTTAAACCTTCCTGATTATTATGATGATGAGGATGATTTTGATAGAGTAAAAGATTCATTAACGAGTCGTTTAGTTTCAGAGACAAGTACGGAAACGCCCTCAACATCTGAAAAACCAAATGTATGTTCCGATAATCATAGCTTGATCCCATGTACAGAGGTTAAGCGGATTCGAAATATAGGTAGGAAAGTAACTGGATCTAACGTATATTATAGTATAGAAGGGGAAGCAACCCGATTGAAATCTTTTAACGAAATAGAGAGATACTGTAAGAGGCATAATATTAAGTATGATCCTAGTTTATTTAATTTTAGAAAAGATAATACCGAATCCCAGGGATTTTCAGATTTGTCAGAGCAACAAGAAGCTCTTATGGTTGAAGTAACTATTCCTATTTGTTACAAAAACAGGCGATAAGATCCAGAGACGCATCTAAATGGCATGATGCAATGGATAAAGAAATTAACGTAACGATGGAACGTTAAGTTTGGGATTTAGTTGATCATCCGGATAATATAAAAATTTTAGAAAACCGTTGGGTTTATACCATTAAATATGATGAAAATAATAAAATTGTTAGATACAAGACCCGCTTAGTTGCGCGAGGGGTAACACACAATTACGAAGTGAGTCATTTGACGAGGTATTTCAAGAATACAAATTGGAACTTTCAAAAGTTAAATCATTAAAACTAAGATGTTATTCAGACTCAGATTTTGCTACAAATAGGGATGATCGAGTGTCGATGGGAGGGTTCATAACTTTTATGGACGAAACTCCAATTTCATGGCGAACCTTCAAGCAAAAATCCGTTAGTCTGTCGACCATGGAAGCTGAGTATCTTAGTTTAACAGAAGCAGCTAAGGAATTCATTTGGCTAAAGAATATAATTGATAATAAAAGTTTAAATTTGGAATTAAGTGAAAATGTAATGTTTTGTGATAATCAAGCTGCTATAAGTTTTTCAAAGTCACCGGTAGAAAATTGTAGAACAAAACATATCGGTGTTCGTTATCATTTTCTAAGGAATTTGATATACGACAAGGTTTTCCAAATTAAATATATAGGTACCAAAAAATAATTTGGCGGACATTTTTACCAAACCCATGGTAAAGGAAAAATTGTTAGAATTTTTGTAGAAAATTATTTCTTTTAGAGAATAAGACTTTGTCTCTTTAAGATTAAAATATTAGTTTGTTTATTACAATAAAGATTGTGAATAAAATGTATTTTTTGTGTTAAATTGTATAACATGTGATTATAGATTAAAATTTACTGATTTGTAAGAGATAATGGTGCGAGATTGGAAAAAGGGGGCCGATTGTTAGACATTTAAAAAGTCGGATCCAAATTTTTATGATCTCCTTGTGTTGTTTTTCCAATCCCGTTCCATGATCTCAATGAAAGTAAGCACACCGATTCGAACCCGATCTTTTTGAGTTTCGTGATTTGAGGTTGGCAGCAACTGCCATGCAAATCGAGCTAGTATTTAAACTCGGCTCATGTTAGTTTTTAAAAAGGAATGAGAAACGGAAATATAAGAAGTGTGTGAGTGGTTTACTCTCTTAGAGGGAGAGAAAGGCTGGTTGGCAATGCAACTGCAGGTTGCATCACCATTTTAGATTAGAAATTAATTTTATAATATTAGAAGACGGTTCGAATCGGATGTCTCTGGTAATGTTGCTTTTTGAACTTATTGTTTTTATCGCTCCAGTAACGAGCAAAGTGATTTTGATTGATTATTAAAGGCCAATTTTTAAGAAACTGTTTTTCGTCTTCATGCCTCCTCGACACATAAATTTCACTGCTAGCTTTGCAAAATTTAAATTAGTTTACCTATAAGTGTAACATTTCCAATGGCACGCGTGCCACTGATGGCATGTGATACAATATTTTGGGCACTTTACCGTTCAAAATAACAAAGTTCACTATGAAGTATTACGAACAAATGCGAGTGATCGATTGCGGGGTGGCGGGGATTTGATTCCAGACGCATTTAACTATTTGAAGAAGCTGGCTTTTGCCATTATAACCACATTTTCGTCTACCTATGCTTGTGAGTCATTATTTTCAGAGATGAATAACATCAAAGACTTCCTTAGAAACCTGTTGGCAGATGACTCCATTTCAGCATGCATTGTGCTAATAGTGGCATCTTACAATCCTAAAATAGGTTATTTGTCATCTAATCTGCAACAGCAGAAGTCACACTAATGTTACTTAAACATTTACTACTATACAGTGCAAAATGTGTTTTTGTAGTAAATAAAGAGGTTTTGAGTTGTTAGTATTTAGTTTTATTATTTTTCCAATAATCATAAGTCAAAATTATTTGAAGGCACGTCTATACCTCATTAGAAAAATGGCATGTTGATCTATTAAGGTTCGCCCCCCGTGCACTATGGCATGAATATTTTAAGCAATTTTCCTGAATACTTCTACCAATAAATCTGTGCAAGAGATCGATGGTTCTTAATATAAAATCGTAAGTTTGAGTCCTGTTTCAGCTAGGGACCGTCATATGAATAATAGAAAATGTTTAACTTCTACGGTGAACTTCATCGACGCCTCGGCTCAAGTGATATTACTGCTAACTGAACATGATTTAAGAATATGAATATTTACTTGTACTTTAATTTCGAGATATGAAATCGTACAAAATAAAATATAAAATAGATTTTTTTCTACTTATTTTATATTGTTTTTTTATACAAAACCACTATTTTTGTCGCAGTTGCCCTCTGAGATTAGGAAAAAGTTATAAATACACACTACCTAATATAAGATATTAAGTCATTTTCAAATGAAAGCATTGTATATATTTTCTTTGTTTATTAAAATTATATTTGTTTTGAAGAGTTTTTTTTTAAAGAACAGGATTTTTTGTTTTTCTTTTATTATTTATAACAAAACATCAAATAATAAAACCAGAGAACTTGACGAAAATATCGAATAATGGGATTTTTTAAAGTCATTATCTGAAATTACCAACAATAAAAATACTCAAAATACTGTTAATTGATGGTAGAAGTATGAAAATGTTTGCCTTACCGAAGGCAATCTTTTTTAATATTATTTTTGTTTACACTGCCGGTTAAAAAGGAAACGATAGTTATAAGGTAAAATATAAAATTCTAGGTGTTAAAATATGGTAAAAGTTTTTTGGATTAATTTAAAATTTTGTTTTCTCTGTTTACAGCATTTGCACAGAAATGAATGGTAAAATTATACGAGATGTGAAACACACACACACACAAACCATGAGACTGGTCCAATAAATTATTGTACTTACATAATGAGTTTGTGGGAATCCCCCTGGGTTCCACCCTGGACGCCAAGATTGAATTGAGGCAAATAATTACCAGACGACATTTTTACAATAACAAATAATATTTATTCACTTGAATCAATTATTAACCTTCTAAATACAAATATGAAGCAATATGTCTACGTCAATAGGATTTAACTTTACTTTTAAATTAAATCACGAATTATGATACTAATCAACTATTAAATTCAATATTGAACGGGTTTACCGGAATAAGAGGACCGAGAGATATACGCAATTTGAATTACTAGCAATCATTAAATATCCACTAACTCTAATATTTATCTACTCTTATTATCCAATGATTGAAGTTTCAATATCATCTGACTTTTAACACTTCACTCCTTTCCAGTCGGCTCACTTTCCGAATGTAGATCGCTGCCTGATAGTCAGCCAGAAACTAATCGCACAATCAACTTGAATCTTCTTAGCGGTCCGTCTATGTATCTCTTGACTCAATAGCTTTCTCCGCTAACCTACAACACTTTCCTTATATACTTTGATTCATTTGCATATCTCGTTTTCTCCTTTTAGAGCTGGTTGGAAATATACGCGAATTTACAATCCCAAAAGACACCCAAGAGTATTAGTGGTAAAGTGCCGTACAGATTCGTCACAAGTTCTCCGTGACAGTATCCACCTTTAGAGTAGCTCCCTTCACACACTTCTGCATTCGGTGCTGTCACTGCTGGCAACAGTTCTGGAACCAGGTTTTTGGAAGGCCCTTCAGGTAATTCTCCGTTTTTGCTATAACCTCTTCAACTGAGGTAAAATGGGCTCCCTTTAAACAAGATTTAACTGTAGAAAATAAGTCTCATGGGGCCAAATCAGGAGGATAAGGAGGATACCCCATCACAGTAATGGTTTTGCTGCTCAGAAACTGCTTGACAGATAGGGCCATGTAAGCGGCTGCATTGTCTTGGTGCAACAGCCATCAATCACTTCCCAATTTTGACCTTTTCTTCCTAACTTTTTCACGAAGTCTTTTTAGTACTTCAATGTAGTAGTGTTCATTAACAGTCTGACTACTGATGTGAGTGGGAACTCACTCATATCACGAATTTTGACAAGGCTTTGGTCTGTAATTGCTGACCTTGGGCGCCCAGCAGGTTCATCGTCTTCCACATTGACCCTTCCCCCTGAAAAAACCTCTTATACCACTCAAACACATGTGCACGAGTCAAAGTTTCATTTCCATAAGCCTCGGTTAATATTTGATGTTTTCGTGGCTGATTTCTTAAGTTTCACAAGAAACGATGTTGATTCGACATTTGCCGGCAGAATGCTGTTGCACATGTTCTTTCAATGACGCAATACTCCCAACTGGCGTGATTGATTAAGGCGAAACTGGGCACTTTCATAGAGGAGGTGCATGGGTTGATGTAATTTAAGCAGTTATTGCCAACTACACTCTTTTTTCAAGCTACATGCTTAGTCTCGTTTTTTTTCCTGTGTCACATATCATGCCAGAAAAAATATTTTCAAATACATGTTCTTACTGACACTTCTTGCTGCGAAATTCTCTTGAACAACGTTCTCCTCTCGACTAATTGATTCAACTAAAATGATGCTGTAAAAAGCACGCTCCTGACACGCGGCTACTTGAGTATTGAAAATGGAAAAAGCCTTTTATTACTTCTTTGTACTCGATCATCGAACCGTTGAGATTGTGAACTTCACTACGACACCTATTTCTCAGTTAACTTTGTGTCCACGTGTGAAAGGTATTATCTCCTTTCTTCATACTAGAAGAGTGGTGACAGAAAACGAGTTGACTGTCACAAAGTTGCCTCGTGTAAAACCAGTCTTTATTTATCTGTATATCTTAAGTCACGAAGATATTAGTGAAGGAAATGGGAACGCTAGTCAAATAGAGTTTAATGAGCACAGTCTTTCAATAATACTAGCCTAGTAGCTGAGTGGTGTGCATCGCGCTTCCACGCCACAGGTCCGGGGTTTAAATCCCAAGCTGGGAAAGGTCGACTCAGCCTTTTATCCCTTTAGTGGGTCAATAAATGAGTACCAAGGGTTGGAAACTGAACACTGGGGCTTTCCTAGTCATACTGACCACTTGACCGAAACATCTGCTCAAGCACCCCAACACTTAAGGTCGCGTAAACTGACATAGGTACAGTAGGCCTTGTCCTTCATGAGCTGTTGCGCCACTGAGTTCAGTTTTTCAATAATACACTTATATATCCTTTTGAGTGTGAAAAATGTGTACAATATGTGAGGGAGCCCCCTCGGATGCCCTTCCCCTTGATTATCAGCGTGGGCTAGATCTGTAGGAATAACGGAAGAACTAAAAGCAAACATGATCTTAATATGACTTCATTAAGATCTTTAACTTAAACGTTTAACAAATTAGATAATAATAATATATGTGAGAGAATATACGGTGGCTAAACACACAATATATATATATAATACCGAAATAACGTAACCTGTACCACTATCAATACTAACTCGCCTAAGCTCTATTCCTAGACTATCACTGATCCGAATATTAAATAGTCACTCCTACCTTTAATGTAGTCTGAAGTAGCGATCAATATAATCCTAGATGAAGTTGCGTATTTACTCGAGTGCAATGGTATGCACCTTGACTTAAGGGCTCTCTATAACGTATAATTTTTGTTTACGGTCACTTAACGTTTTCCAAAACCTCTTCACGCTTGAACCACGGATTATCTTTACATTCCTGAAATTGCCACTCCACTTACTCTAACTTCTGATATTTAAAAGCTTCCTAATTTGCATCTTTCCTTCACGCTTCACGTCTTGGATTTGGTTGGAAAAGAGTTGCCATTAATTCTGGCCCCAAAGAACCCAAAAGGACATGTTAATGAAAAGACGCGTGAGCCCGTCACAAATATCAATGGAAGTATTGTTTGAATTTAATACATATAAAATTTTTTGGGTGCGTGTTCATTAACTTCACACTATTAAGCACAAGAGCAGACCTCGTAATCTTGAACCACAGTCCAGTGACGAGAACAACATACCTGAGTATCAACCTTCTCCAAATTACCACATTACGCCAACGGAAGGTCTTTGAGTCACGACAAATTTAACGTGCATCAGCCCCTCTGCCCGATGTGTCTTCAGCTACTCGAAATGACGCGCCGGTCATGAGCTCTTGACCATGACAATGAGGCTATCACGAACTATTTTGGGGATAGTTATGATTCGATAAAAAGCACAATAAAAAGCTATTTGTCTGAGGAGCAGAAAAAGATGTCTCTATATAAGTGTGTGCAATAAAAAACGTTCAATATATTTAAATATAATAAAAATTGTATGCAGTTGATCAAACATTTTTAGAGCCATGTTTTATGTTTATTAAAAAAGTATTTCTGTTAAAATCGAATTCTTATTTTGCTAAATTAAGTGGTCAGTATACACAAAGAGCTTACTTCAATATTTCCTTTGAATGAAAACTAGATGGAACTGGCTTTCGAGATAAACGTGAATCCGCATGAGCCTAAGATTTAAGAAACCAAGGAGGTGGGGAAGGGAGGGGGGATATCCGAACGGGAGCATCTCGTATGTCCGAACTGGTCATTGTCCGGTTCAGAAATGCCCATCTCGTTTTTGCCCATTCAGAATCCATTGACCGACAGCAATGCACTGTAATCCAGTCAGTCTTTCGAATGAAAAGACGTGAAAAAATTATTCCTTTTTCTTCCATGGTATTTGTTTGCGATCGACTCCGTTTAAGAAGTGTTTTCGGTTTTAAGTTCCTGAATGCGAGAGACTGGCTATCCATTCTGACTTTGAATGGGAAAAACTAGCTTTGCAAAATCCGTACTGAATCATTTTCTAAGCATTCACCTAGATTTTGAGTCTTTTGAGGATTTAAAGACTGGAATTATTCTCTACAACGAATGGCTATTCTTTCTTCAAAAACGGAGAAATGTACCTTTAGGAAGATTTAACAAGTTTTTTTTTCCTCTTATCCCGGCAAAGTTTGCAATTCTATCGGCTCATGCGAAACAACTTGAGAAACTTTTGAATGGAAAATATTGAGCAATTTTAGTGTAGAACTGGATGTAGTATCCAAAGTATTCTTTTCATAATAATCTTTTTCTTCCTTTAGTAATGCTGAATAGGAGTTTTTTTGGAAAAAAAATCTACAAGACTAAATAAGTATTATACAATGGATTTATTTCTTCTTATAGATTATAAATGCGTTTAGATTATATTGCATATTAGTATTATAAATGCTTGGATTTATAAATAGCTATGGTTAATATTTTTCCAGATTTAAAAAGGGGTTTAAAAACAGAAATTTTCAGAGATACTCTTAATCCTACAAGAATTATAAGCAATTTCAGAGAATCTCTTAAGAATTGCATAAGATGTAGAATAACAACTTTGAAATTTTTAGTTTTCTAAAAATCTAATGGAACCATTATGCATTATTTCGAGAGCTACAGGGAAAAAGTCTAAAAAATCCTTTTGAAATCTGGCTCATTTTTCTTTGAATGTTATATACAACTACAATTTATGTTAATGTCAATCATAGGAATAATTTTAGTCTTTTTATAAACGTTTTTCTTTGATAAAATCACAAAGAACCACAAGTAGGAAATAGACGTTGTCAAATAATCGGGAGAGGGTGGTATTTTTCTTGGAATTTCTTTAAAATAAGTCTCACAAATATTTAAACATTGAATTATTATTCTAAAATTTTTAGTTATATAAGTTATAAATCCTTAGTTATATAAGAGAGAGAGGAGAATTAGAAATTTTTAGTTATATAAGTTATAAATCTCTCTTTAGTTATATAAGAGAGAGTTATAAATTTTTAGTTATATAAGAGAGAGAATTATAAATTTTTTTAGTTATATAAGAGAGTTATAAATTCTTAATTGTATAAGTTACTTGCCGTTACCCACCCGCTTCACTGGGTATTTCACGATGTTGTATATATGTATACTGTTTACATATGTATTAATTATTGATATCTAGCATTAAGAATTCGATTGTATTGAAAAATATATTTATAGCTGTTATACTCTCGCCCCTTGATATAAAAAGAACATAAATTATAATATCTAATTTCTATTTATATCTAAAATAGAAGTAGAAAGATTTTTTTCGCTCACTTAACCTAATAATCAAGTGGATTTCCACCAAAGCAGCTTTCAATGGATCTCTACTCCATAAAATAAACATGCGTGCTAAATTTCAAGTCTAAATCTAACAGAGCAAAAACGGAATTTTTATCATCAATACCTCATTGACAGCATTCTTAGCGGATTCCAATTCAACAAAAGAAACATGCAAACCAAATTTTATTATTATAGTCTTAGCAGTTCAAAAACGGGAATTTTTTGTCTATCAATACGCTCCAATAACTCTCCCCGCTTCCCCCTGGAGTTGATTTCTGTAAAATCCATTCTTAGTGGAACTATTCAACTAAAGAAAAGTGCTCAACAAATTTCAAGTAAATGAGTTAAATTCAAAAACAGGAAATTTTCTATAACACGCCTTAATCCCTCGCAACCCCACTCCTTTGGGGGTTCGTTTTCGCAAAAATCTTTGTAAAAGTAACTTTATTCCATGAACGGAACATACCTTCTAAGTTTCAAGCAGGTGGTTCTATTAGTTGAAAAGCGGAAATATTTATCTATTACGCCCCTTAATCCCCCTCAGTGACCCTTGGGGATCAATTTCCCCCAAAACTATTTTGTAGAGGATCTCTACACCATGAAAGGAATCCGCTTATATCAAATTTCAAGACTGTACGTCTAATAGTTTAAAAATGGAAATAATTATCTATAACGCCCCTTAAGCCCCCGCAATGCCACTTAGGAAACGATATTCACAAAACCCATCTTATGGCAGATCTCTACGTAATGAATGGAATCAGCTTACTAAATTTCGAGATTTTACGTCTAATAGTTTAAAAAAGGAGTTAATTGCCTACAACGCCACTTAATACTCTACAACGCCACTTAATACTCTACAACGCCACTTAATACTCTACAACGCCACTTAATACTCTACAACGCCACTTGGGAGTCTATTTTGACAAAACCCATTTTGCAGCGGATCTGTACTCTGTGAAAGGAATCCGCTTACCAAATTTCAAGACTGTACGTCTAATAGTTTAAAAATAGAAATAATTATGTATAACGCCCCTTAAGCGCCCTCAACGCCCCTTGGAGGTCGATTTTTGTAAAAATCATTATGCAGGGAATCTCTACTTTATGAAAGAAATCTGTGTACCAAGTTTTTTTTTTCACGACTGTACATCTAATAGTTTAGTAACGGAAATAATTATCTATAACGCCCCTGAAACCCCCGTAATGCCCCTTGGGGTTCGAACTTTGCAAAATCCGTTCTTAGCTGACATCTACTCCATGAAGGGAACCTACCTACCAAATTTCAAGTCTGTAGGTTTAATAGTTCCGGAGGTATCGTGATTAGTCAGTGAGTCAGTCAGTCAGTGAGTGAGTGAGTCGCTTTTCTCCTTTATATATATAGATAAATTCTTAGTTACATAAGAGAGTTATAAATTCTTAGTTATATAAATTATAAATTCTTAGTTATATAAATTATAAATTCTTAGTTATATAGAATGTACAACAGTCATTATATATTCTATAAATTAAAAAAGAACTTTTCTCAAAATTGAAAAGGGTTATTTTAAATAACGTTCAGAAAACTTCTCGAGTGCTTTTAATCTATAATTCGTTGAAGAATACCTAAATTTTACATTAAAAATTAGACAAATTATCAACATCTTAATCATATCTTAACCATTACCAAATTTTTATTTACAAAAATTAGTATGATATCTAATAAAAATCGTTTTCAATGTGCCACTTTAGTAATTTATCAATAATTTTCAAATCACTTAACGTCACTTATAATTTCACTTAAAAACACCATAATTTATATTATTGCCTAGCCTTGTTACATCCTTACTTCTTTTTATTAATATATCAATAATTTTCGATCATTTCTAACTGATTGAGAACAGTACTTAAATTATTTTTGATTGTGCCATTTCTTTCAGGAATTTTCTTTCTCTCAATTCTGAATGAAAGTTATTCTATCTTTTCAACTTCGAATCCATTTATTAAAGAGATGGGACAGCGTCACAGCTACAATCTTCCATCTGGTACTGTAACGACAAAATCATTCCATTTCCCCTATAAGGGTCAGAAAATCGATTAAACTCCCCTACTTTCCTAAACTTCTTAGGGATCGATGGTCTTATCCAGTAGGGGAGAACCCTGAGCCCTGGGCAGTTACAACCCTTTTTCCCACCTTAAGTCCCACCAAAGAGGTTTTTCTCATTGTCCTTCGCAGTGTTCTTCAAGTGGTAAGGGAACTAACTGTTCTGCTATTTATTAAATAATTGTCTGCTTCCGTGTTTACATAGAACTTTTGTCTCTGTTTCGAGAGATCTGTGCAGCCGACTGCCGCAAGCAATTTGTTAATCCTATTGAGTGGTGGGGGTTATATAATCGATGGTTAAGCCGACGTTGTTTGGTATATAACAGCTGTAAGAGAATATAATGAAGCGGAAGAGAGATTTTATGTCTTGCTTGGTTAGGATTGCCTTAGGGGTGCCTTGGTCTTACAGTTCCTACTATTAGTTCACACTCTCCCCATATATATATATATATATATATATATATATATATATATATATGTGTATATATATATATATATATATATATATATATATATATATATATAGTTTAAAATTTCAATCGTTTATAAAATACTCTTATTCACCCACTCAAGTTCAAATACATTCTTTTAAACTTGTAGTGGTTGACACTTAATGTTAATACAGTAGAACGTCGTTTATCCGAATCAATAGTAACCGGACACCATTTGGATATTCCATTGTTCGGATAACCGTAAACCGAATGCGATCCATACAGTATATGAAACCAGACACTTTACAAATATTGAAAATCATCACATGCGGGAAACGTGCTGGTGGAAAATAATTCCTTATTTTTCGCTGTACCATTGTACACCTTCGTGTTTTCGCTGCAAGGTCTCTGATTCTCTTTTTTTTTTGAGCAGCAGTAGTTGAGTAGGACAGCACTCTGTTTGTTGTTCGTACCACTCCATAGCTGTCTCTAACGCAGAAAACACGTCAGCATTTGATAGACCCTTGCTACTTTCGGGTTTTTTTTGTTTGTTTTTTTTGTCAGAAATTGTTGACTTTCCAACATTATAAAACTGTGCTGGAAACGCTCCACTTTCTTCACGAGACGGTTCAATACTTCAAGTTTTGTCTCTATGTTCAAGACGTTGTGCTTCCGTTTTGAATTCGAAGCCATAGCAGTTTACAACTCAACAAAAGAGCACGTATTCAAACACCCTCATTTGGAAACAAACTGACGTAATATTCCGCGCAAATGTTTACTAAATCACAAAACTGAAATTCCCTAAATATTCCTGACCTTGGGTTTTCCCGTAACTATTTTAGAATTGCACTATTCTCGAAAACGTATTCATATACAGTACATGTAATTGAAAAAAAAAACTGGTCTGAATATTTGACGCTCCGGGTAATAAACGTTCGGTTAAACGACGTTCTACTGTATAATTTTTTCAAACATTAATTCATTAATTAAGTTTAATTAATTATAGTTTAAGAGATATATTTCAGTTCATATTATTCCTCTAGATGGCAGCTCCATTGTATAAAGCAGCTTTTGTAGAATTTGTGATGAACATTTAACTTAAACCTTAGTAATCATGTGCTAGTTAGACGTCAGCTTTCCTTTTATACTGGATTTAAGATAAATTTTTACCCATTATATTCAACTTTTATTAAAAAATGTAAGTGCAATTTTAATGTGGTTAAAAAGTGTTTAATGTTAATCTAAAAGGTGTTTTTTGCCACCTAATATTTTGATTCTGTCATATGTATATAGATGTTTATACTAATTGTGTGATTATTTAATAAAAATTAACTAAAATAAAAATTTTCTTTGTTGACCTAAGTAGGAATTGACTTCAAAAAAAATTTTTTTTTATATTACTTGTTTAACACAGAGAATATGCGAATGAATGAATTTGTTAAGAAAAAAGTTTAAAAATACTACTAAAAACCATCATATATTTCTCTTTTTTATATAAATTCGAGAAAAATAATTCATTTACTTATGAGATCTCTGGAACTATTGCGCAGACATACTTGAAATTTGGGGGCATAATTCTTTTGTTGAGTTAATAGCCAATAATAACAGGTTTGGGGAAATTAAAGGGGGTTTTATATGCAAAAAATGACGATTTTCAACTTTTAGACCTGCAAACTTGAAGTTTGAGAAGCAAGTATCTTTTATTGAGATTCACAACGAACGTGTTTTTCGGAAATCGACTCCCAAAAAGTGACGTAATAGATAATCCTTTTTTTTTTAAATTATTAGACATACTGATGTGAAATTTGGAAGGTATGCTTATTTTGTTGAACAGAGTTCCGCTAATAACGAGTTTAGCCAAAATCAACTGCCAGAAAGTGGTCAGCGAGCGTTTTAATTAAAAATTCCCATTTTTGATCTATTAGACCTACATACTTGAAATTTGGCACGCATGATTCTTTTGTTGAGTTGATACCCGATCAGAACGGGTTTTGCATAAATTAACTTCCGAGAGGGGAAAGATACAACGGCGTAAAAAATAACAAGATTTCTGAGGTGGGAAATCAAGACATTTTCTTTTTAAATCAATATGCGAGTATTTTTTTATACAATCGGAAGTTTAATCGTACTATTTAGATATCAGTAACTTTAAAATAATATACAGTCATACAACATCACGAAATGTCCAGCAAAAAGGGTGAGTATATATATATATATATATTAAAGTATTGTAATTTAAAAAAGATCTTATGGTATGAAGTCTTGTTTTAACTGTTTAAAAAGTTCTAGGATTAGCTAAAGGCATAAACTCTCTCAAATTAAAAATTAAAACTCTTTTTAAGTCACTTAACAATTCACTAATAACTATTAAAAAAACTTAATTTTGAAATAAACATGATTATATTTAACAACAGAAATAGGAAGAAAAAACAATTGGCGCAAGTCCTTTAACTAACAAACCTTGGAAATTATCGTCATTTTACGAGAGGTTTCAACAGTTTTTAAAAGCAGACATTTCTCCTTGTGATTCTAATGTGTTTTCTGTACCGGAAATTCTTCACGTTTTTCAGCATAAATATTATTAAATATTCAAAAATTCGCTAATTTTTTTTAAAAGATTAATAATTTTTTGTAGCGTTTCTTCAAAAATGTTTTATCTTGTATAATTATATTTTTTTAAAATATTACTATAAATGTGTATTTAAATGTTATGCATTTATTTTAAAAAATTATTTATCCAGTTTATTAATAACGTAAGAGTAATAATTCATAGCTATAACTCTCTTAAACAAAAGAGATTATTTAAGGTGGTAATATTTCACTCTGTTTTAAAAGCAATTTTGAAAACTATTATTATCCAATGAAATGTAAATTTACCTAAGGTCTCACGATATCGAATTATCTATGTAGCACATTGCTTTTTTCTTTTTTTCCGAAACATAGACCGTGAGATACCCGTTATTTTCTTTATTCCAATACGTGATTGTCTTTTAAACGAATTAATTAACGATATGAATAATGCAATATTATATTGTGTTGATAATACCACGAACAGTATATAATTAAGCATTGAAAGTTTTTCTCCCAGTTTGAAAAATACGCTTTTATTTTATGATCACGATTTATTATTTAATGCTATCGAAGCAAACTGTTTATTGTTGCTTAATAATGAAATCAAATATGGCACACTTCAAAACGGTAAAGTTCTTCATTCGTATAAATTCGCATTGTATAAGAACTTCAGTTAAATAATCATAAATTATTTATTAATATTAGTTTTATTAGCATTTATTCGTATTTAGGAATGTAAATCTTTTTAATTTTCCAGTTCCCAAATGTTTTAAGATAAATTTTCAAAAATAAAGATAAATTTTTAAAAAACTCAAAAATTAAAATAAATTTTTAAAAAATGCAAAAATTAAAAAAAAATTTAATTAAAAAAAATTACGATAAATTTTTAAAAATTACAAAAAAAATTAGATGAATTTAAAGAATTAAGATAAATTTTTAAAAAATTAAAAAATTAACTCTAATTATCAAATTAACATCAATAAAGCAAAGTTTATTTAAAAAAAATATATTTAAGAAAATCTGAGTTGCATAGAAAGAAAAAAAAATTAATTATATAAATAAATAATCTAATTTTATATAAATTTCTTTCTCCTGTGATGGAATAACAATCTACGAAAAATATATTTATAACTATATAATATCATGAATAAAAACATTTTTTTCTATTCACTGATATTTTCTGGTAAGAGAAAAAAAAGCTAAAAACTCTCACTCTCAAATATAACTATTCCGCATACTCTTTTCAAATGACGAAGTAAAAAACTCTTTGTGCACACACATAAATACTCACTGTTATAATCTATCTGAAGAAGACAGAGAAAAAAAAATCTTAGCAATACCGTTACAGGTGTGCTTAAGCAACACTTTTTATACATACATAAAACGCGAACAGAGAGTGAAGACGAGAATTTGAGATGGAACCTCAAACTCACCCTCTCCATAAACCTCTTTAACCACCTTGTTGATATCCATCACCCCTCCATTCACCCTTTTCCTTTTGTGCCGAACTCAGCACTCGAAATGAAACCATACGCATTTTTCTTTCTCGTTTTCTAGCAATGGATATCTGCATATATGCCCATGTCTTATCCCCTCCCCACCCCCTGCCTTTTGTGCATGTGCCCCGCAGTTGTGCAGCAGTACCCCAATGTGAATGCGGAATAAGCATAATCGAAACGAACGAAAGAAGCCTAAAGAAAAGAAAAGACGTCGCAGATACATAACATATATCTGTATATATCCATACAGAGAGAGAGAGTTGGGTTTCTATCAAAAGTAAAAAACGCGGAAAAACCATTCCCCCTACTCTCTAAAAGATTTGGAGGCAACAGTACCAGCCCTAATTTGGTGCCTTGTGCGCCCTGACTACTGCAAACAACATAATGCAGCCTCAGTACCATGACAATGGCTCCAACTCTCTTGTTAGGAGAGCTAGGGGCCATTCAAAAGAATGCCTTTTTGAGAACTCCTAATGGAAAACTTCACAAAGAGCATTCTCCCTGTTGTATCGGGCTGAGTCCTTTAGCCGGGAGAGTAGTGTGCGTGTGTATGTGCGTCTGACACAAAATATTCAATTTCTTACGTGGAAATGTTGTTCAGGCGAATGGGAAGGTAATATTAAAATGTTCTTGCTGTTGTTGTTGTCGACGTCGTTTGGAGGAAAATAATAGCGCTTTTGGATCAGTTACAGATATATTACCTTGTACATTCTTTATGGGAGAGCGCGCGTGTGTGTGCGCGCTCTGTGTTATTTATTTATTTATCTTTATTTTTTCTCCTTTTTAATCTTTTTCAAAAACTGAAACCCTTTCAATTTGTGTGGCCCCCACAAAGGGAGGGAGGGGGTTATGGAGAAGTTGTATTAAAATAGGGGCTAATAATGTGACTATTATAAATGTGCTAAGCTTGAAGTGGCGGCCATTTTGGAATGGGGAGATAAGTACCGTTCGAAGAGCGATATGAATTTGATGCTCGGAAAAATTTGGGATGTAAACATTTTCTACTTCTATTTTATTTCATGTTGAAACTGGCTGATCTTGATAGAATAGTATTCATAGAACACACACAGATATATTTAAAAAGTATAGTAAATGTGAAATAGTTTTGTTTTATTCCGTGTTGAAATGGGCTGTTCGTGATAGAATATAATTTATAGAGACCGTGAAATATCTATAAAATGTATAGTAAATCTATAGTACTTTTATTTTATTCTGTGTTGAAATTGGTTGTTTTTCATAAAACATAATGCATAGAACACGTTAAATATCCATAAAAAGTATAGTAAATGTATAGTGCTCTTATTTTATTCCGTATTGAAATTGATTGTTTTTGATGGATTATAATTCATAGACATCGTTAAATATCTATAAAATGTATAGTAATTTTATTTTATTCCGTATTGAAATTGGTTGTTCTTCATACAACATAATTCATAGAACATGCTAAATATCTAAAATGTATAGTAAATTTTTTTATTCCGTATTTAAATTGGTTGTTTTTCATAGAACACGTTAAATATCTATAAAATGTATCGTATATGTATAGTACTTTTATTTTTTTCCATATTGAAATTGTTTGTTCTTGATAGAATATAATTCTTAGGACTCTTTAAATACCTATGAAGTGTATAGTACTTTTATTTTATTCTGTATTGAGATTGGTTGTTCTTGATAGAACATAATTCATAGAGCACGTAAAATGTCTACAAAATGTATAGTAAAATTAGATGAGATTCATACTAGTTCGACTATTGATTAGAAATGTATTAATTTTCAAAAATTATTCCACTTGCTGTCATTAATATAATTATAATTTCCGGAAGTAAATTTTATTTTGTTCTAAGGACCTTCCTTCTAAAAAACTTTATAGGAACATATATTGAACACGAATTTTTAAGAAAGGAAAATTATAATAGGCACGTTTTTTAAGCGTATCATTTTTATTGCCTGATATGAAGTATTGAAAAATATTTGTGTGTGTGAGTGTATTCAAGTACAATGAAAATATTTTTCTTTCATAAAACGCATTATAAATAATTCATGAAAGGAAGTTTGAAAAATCTTTTATTGTTGTGTGTTTGTAGCTATTTTATTATCCTATCATAATTCTGAAATATCTTTTATGTCGAGAAGAAATCACTTCGCAAAAGATATTCTGTAAAAGTTCTTTCACTGCAATCAAAGCGACCGAGAAAGAAAGAAAACATTACCTGGTCCCGCTCTGCATCATGAATTTATCAGTAGCGAAGAATTTGCGTTTTATGTGTAATATATGATTAGCATTGAATATTAATTTGTTTAAACTTCATGCTCAGTCAAATTTCTTAGCTTTTTATTGAGAAAACCTTGGCTAATTACTCATGAAAGTACTTTTCAAGAATTATTTCAAATTTTATTCTATTTTAGATTATAATAAAATCAAATTGTGTGTTTAATTGAATAGTGAATTTTTGAAAATTTAAAATCTCTTCTTTTTTTCTTATTACTTAGATTATAAAAAACAAGTTTACCTGAAAAATTAGCTATGGATCTTAATATTGAAGATATAAAATTACAGCAAAAATTATTTTCTGAATCATTTTAATTTTTAAATTTTTTTTAATAAACTCGTCTTTTTATAACATGAAAAACAATGGATTTCAAGAGTCTATGAAATATATATATGTAACAAAATTATTTTTGAAGAAGTCCTGTTCAAATACAAATGAAGAGTCAGTTTTAGTTAATTACCTAAAATATAACTTTCAATACTAGGTTTGATAATCAGTTCGAACGAAATTTCTGTAAAACTCTGCCATTTTAATTTGAATACTTCTGGGCGATTTTTAAAAATTCCTTCACGTATAAATATATCGTAGTTTAGGGATATATTTTCGTATATACAATAGAAAAAATTCACTTATAGTATTAAATGCTTTTAAAATAAAATTCAAACCTTATATAAGGGGGGGGGATGTAAAAAGTTTGAAATCAAAGAAGAGTATTCAAAATAATTATAAGTCATTTAAGTCTAACAATAAATTTATTTCGGAAATTGTTCATTTATTTTTATTATGCATTGATATCTTGTCCCACATAAAATTTCATATTATTGAATAACAAATTAACACATCTCGAAAAAATTTTGGTAAGTTTATTTTCGAAAAATTTGAAGTACATAACTTGTAAATTTTAAAACTATAATTTATTTCTAGTTTCTGCAATAGGATTCGAAAAAGGCTAACTTAATTGGGATAAATATTGAAATATTATGTATCAAAATATAAATAGAATTTACTTGCTTAACAGATTTATTTATAAACATAAATGTGTTATTCAGATACCTGTAATACACACAAATCTGTTAATCTGTTATACAAAAATAGTTTATGCAATAAATAACAAACATTTTTTAAAACTTAATAGTTTTTGAGTGAAATTTAAGATTTCTTTTTTAAAAGTTTTTAAGCGTTAACTGCGTTTTAAGTCAAGCCTTAAAACTACATATTTAATAAATTTTTACCTGTAAATTTTACTCTTATCAATGGTGTTTAATCATTTATAAGAAAGCATTTTACTTCTCTTATTACATCATTCTTTATAACATAAAATTGTTAGAAAAAGTGGAGGTTTTATCTTTATTAATTATTATCATGTGAATAGAACTTTATCTCAAGATAAGAGACTGTTCGAAATCGTAATTTTGAAAAAGTGTATAAATCAATAATTTTTCCGTGTTTAGTATCAGTTGAATTATAATATACATATAAAATTGTTTTAAAAATATTATTAAAGAGAAAAAAATGTTTTTAATTGAATTTTTTGGCAAGAAATGAAGAAAGAGTAATATATTTTCAAAACATTCTTTTCTTTTCCGAAAAATAATTCTGTATTAATATTTTGCTTATATATATATATATACGACGTCTATACCAAGACTGAACTAAAAGTTGAAAATTCACATTATTTTCAGATTTACGATCAATTGAAGTAATAATTGGGTTTTTGTTAAAATTTCTCTACTCTGATATAATATGAATAAATCCACTTCTATTTCAAAAAAATTTAATTCAACCCACAGGTATAGACGTCTCAACAACACATAGAAGAAATGTTATTGTTATGGAAGCCTATTTCATGAAAAGGATATGGTTTAGAAAATATGTCATTATTTCTTCATTTCTTGACAAAAAATTGCATTTAAATTATTTTTTCTGGTAAAAATATTCTTAAAAGAATTTTATAAGTAGAAGGTATTTTCTTATTCAACTGACACTAAATATTAAAAAAAAAATTATCCTTTTGTATAGTTTTTCAAAGTTACGATTTTGAATGTAGTCAGCCCCGAAATGTGTCCAAAGATGGACGCTAAAGGCCCCAGGTTTCGGGATCCTCATCGCTAATAGCATACAATGGAACGTCGCCTTTCTTAGTCCGCTAAATGGGAGATGGAAAAACGGCTGAGCGTCTTTTATCCTTTTCCCTTTTTAAGTCAGCACGAGCGATAATGGGCGGATGCGATGGAAAGGATAATGCACTTTATGGCCTATCTCTTTGTCTGCCATTGTTTTAAGTAAGAGTTTCCGCGGGCGGCCAATTATTTCGACGTTAATTCAAAATATTTGTTCCGCCGGGAAAAATGGAGCAGCGGCCTTTATTTTCTAATTGCGTATGCCAAATCCCTACGCTTGAGAAGTATAATTAGGGGAGGATTACGCTTCAATTTCTAATAAAGAAATAAACTTTTCGACCGCTTTGTCTCGTCTCTTCCGTGGTTGTCTTTTGTCGACAGTCAGTCGCAAGTGGTCTAAGTCCCGAACGCGAAATGGCTTAATCCAGCGTGGAAAAACTGGATTTTAGGGAAAATTCGACTACGGATACCTGATAAATCCCTACTTTCATATAAATTAGTTACTTTGTGTGTGTGTGCGCGCGTACAATGGTGGGGAAAACAAAACCGTTTAAGATTTAATTACTTTTTGATTCTGGGAGATTTACTTTCGAAAGCTTTTAGAATTTCGTTTAAATTGAGTTTTTTAAATTCGGTATTTTTGAATGGAATTGGATACTATATTTCATTCGTCTTACTATTAAATTCTTTGTTATTCAATGAATGGGCGCGGGAATCCAAACATCTATTGCTGTGTGTTCAGGAATTTTGAAAAATTGAAATCAAGAAAATCTTAGAAATAATAAATTTCTTTAATTATAAAAAAAAGCTTCTTTTTAAATGCAGTACAAAAATTCATTTTTAAAAGATTTTACAAAAGAAAGGTAAGAAATCACACATATCAACTAATAGGAAAACGTAATAATTATTTTTCTAATTGTAGCTGCTTTTCATTATTTTATATTTAGTTTTGTGCTGATTATGGGAAAACAATTTTTGATACATATTTCACAGATATTCATGTCCCCGCGATAAACGAGTGGTCAGCGTTGTTTCTATTGCGTTGTGGAATCGAGTCCTGCATCTCTGTGAATGTGTGTTTATTAACGTCACACTCTAGAGCGACGTGACGCTTATTGGTGAAAGACCTCTAAATTTTGAACCACAATCAAGTGACAAGGACGTCGCCCGAAATTGACACTCCTCTCTTCAAACTTTGAACTACGACAGATTTAATGAGCATTAGCTTCTTTAGGGCAAGCCTTTAGTGGCTACAGGACACATGGGGCACGACAACGCCGGATAAGAGTTCGTGCCCATGACCACTGGATGACTACGACCACCTTGTTTTCTCTAAAATACTTGCCATGTAAAAGGATTGTTGCACGTTACAATTGTCGAGGCTGAAAGTTCTCAAGTTGACGAAGAAATTGGAGAGCCAGGTCAGATGTTGTGTCATTTGACGAAGGTTTAAAATTGCGAGATAAGTCGTCAATAGTCTGGTGTTGCTTCGTTGGCGATGTCAAACAATTGATAATTTATCTTACTTAAAATAGTAGGAATAAGAGAGAACACTCCCCTTTGTTTCAATTTTTGTTTTCCAACTTACGATTTGCTATTCTTTTTAATTTATTTATTTCCAAAACTCCTCATGTTCTACATTGCATAACATGAGGCTTACAGATGTAAGTGGCAAACAGCATTATCTAATTTAAATCTAAAAATATAAATGCATTTATGATACAAATATAAACTGAAAAGAAGAGGGAAATGCAAATATAAAATAAAGGTGGTGGGAGGGTATCTATAAAATTTTAAAAATCTGTATAGTAAGCAAAATTAAAGTTTGAAGGCTATCTGAGCAATTGACCAACAAAGACAAAATGAGGGGGGGCAGGAAATAAATGTTTCAATTCATATTTAAAATGTTCTCGTTTACTTTATATGTACTATATTATTACATACAAAGGTATTTTGTAAAGTGCAATTCCTTTATTAATTTCAAGAGGGTTTTTATTTCCTTTTTACTCATTTTCTGCAGAATTTGGCATTTTGTTCTGAAGTTGTTGTTTCTTTTCATGAATCAAGTTATCATTCATATTTGGTTAGAGTATTTCGGAAATAAAAACAGAATTTTAAGTGTAAATACTTTCTGCAGTCTAAAACACTGGAATTCTGAAAAACGTATTAATATTAATAAACACAATTAGTTCGGACTTCGCCGCTATGAATTTCATTTTGGCTTTCAAAGGTGTAGCCCGCAACTTAAGAGATATTGTGAATAATTTATTTTCAAATAACTATAAAAAATTTAAGCAAAGGGAATTAATGAGCAAAAACTATTATTTCCTTTATAGTACTTGAAAAGCACAACGTAATGAATTTTATAATACGGTTTTGGGTATGGTAAATATAGTTTTTATTCAATTATTTTTCATGTAAAAACTAATTTTAATAATTGTTAAGACGTTAGAGTAGCCTGGATTATACATCAGATTAAAAAAGTTGGTTTCTTTATTGAAATATTTCATATAATAGAAGAAGGGATAATTTTTTCGTCCTATTGACCATGTTTTTTTTCAATGCCTTTTTTAAATATATATATAATATAGGTTGAATCTTTTTTTTAAAAAAAATATCCTTTAAATCTACTCCCTTTTGTGTTTTTTTTTCTGAAGTCCAAATGGCCTGACGCTATTTTGAATTCCGATTCATATATTGTGGGTTGGACAGTAAAATTTTATGCGTTTTAAATTTGAATTGAATTCAAAGTCTTTTATTGCTTAAAGTGAAATTTTAAGATGAAGGCTCATGGATGCCTTAGAGAATCTGATCATGATGCTCATTTGCACAAGAATCGTTCTAACAACCTTTCCTGCAACTTTAAGATAACTTTTACTTTCAGGGAACCAAAATAAACACATTTTATCTCCAGTTTGTGAGAGAAATTTTGAAAAATTTTCCCATAGACGTTATGTAGAAGTAAGGAGATGGGAGTATCAGAAACATATTCGTACCTTTGTTCACAAAAAATAATAATTAAACTATTTTAATGACGTCTTTTAATTTAATTCATATATTTTTTTTCTCTTCAAAGACTTACTTAAATATTTTGTTCTTTTTCAAAAAATAAAACGATTGATTTCTTATTTATATATGAGGCAGAAAAATAAAATTTTATATAAATTCAAAACTACATACTATTAAAAAATGACATAAAATTAAAATGCAATTTAGACTAAAATCTACCATACAGTAGCGTCTGGGTATGTAAAAGTGGTTACTAAGCCAATAATTTTAAATCAAAACCAAAGTCATCTAATTTTAAACCTCAGATTGTTAAATTTCTCATAATTGTAAAATAAAACAGGCAATGCATCTTCCTGTTTTGACCACGACACTTAAATTAATATTGTTACGTTGATCGGGGTACGATGATTTTAAGCAAATCAGTCACAAAGTACAAGACAGTTCTTTAAGAGCGATGAGAATTTATTGACAAAAAATCCAATCCTTGTATTACAGGATTCAGCAGAAATATTCACAGAATAAATCTCAGAATGTCTTCCACACCTTCAACAGCTCTCAAACACAATTATCAGTGTTAAAAATACAAGTATGTAAAAAATTATTCACAAGCACAGCCGAGCTAATCGGCAATCGTGGTCAAGGCAAGTTTACTAATCACTAGTCAAAATAATACTCACTAATCGCTGGTTGAAACAAGACTGACTCGTTTCGCAAGCATCGCTCTATTTATAGACCCGGCGGAAACTTCCAGAAAGATCCTCTTGCGTCATAGAGCGTGAATTAGTGTATTTCCCCACAAATTTCTAGAAGAATCCAGAGGGTTCCTAACTTGCCTACATGGTCACCAAAATGGTCACCAAAAATGATGCCAACTTGGCTCTATTGCCAAGATCTCGCCAAGTTCCGAATGAATCACTATTATAACGTAAAGGATGGCGTTGCTTGTGAATATTACAAATTTTAATATAAAATAAATATAACAGAGTAATATAATGCCTTACACATCCAAATACAAATTATTTACACTATTTTACACAGAATTCGTAACAATTTATTTCTGTCATTAATTTATTTTCTTTTTTATTGGAAAGACATATTCTGACTTATTTTCAAAGAGATTTCAAACATTTGATTTTCTATTATATAAGACAAAGTTCTCAAATATTCTTCCCCGTTTAAATTAATCATATGCAAATTTTTAATAAAATTTACATATTTTATGTAACCATCTGGTTTAAATATCAACTTTTATTACCTCTCAGTATTATTCAAGACCTATCATATTTTTATTCATTCCACTTTTCTTCTCAATCACCCCTTTCCCCTTTCCCAAACTACACCTGATGCATCCCTATCCAAACAATCGCGTGCACATTTTCATATTTGGCGCGATTTTTTAGTGCCAACTGCACCGCCCTAAAAATCCTTTTATTCGTTTCAAGGTATACTTCTTTTGTTCCATCGATTCACGCTTGATTGTCGAAGCCATTTAAGAAAGAGAAAGAGACAGAGCGATTATATTTTCATTTCAATTAATTAGAGCCAACAACAGGCTGCAGAAGGGGTGGAATAAAAGCGAAGGGGGTTAAGAGGTCTTAGATGAAGTCCTAAGTCAATGATATTCGTGTGAAAGCAAACTAATTAAGATTCCGTCTTAGTGGATCTTTTGTGTTCGCCAACCTTTTCTTCGATTCTGGATTCAAAGGGATAAATTTACTTTCAGTGGAAAAGAGTCGCTTTTCAATGGAATAATCCATATTCTCAACGTCGATTTCAATGAAGGATTTTGTGATTTTTCTATTACTCTCGGGAGTACATAATTTAATATTTAATTAACTTGTTGGGGAATTGTAAGAGGATAAAAATGATCTCATCGTTTATTTCGTAGAAGATGTTATTGTGCATTTATTGTGTACTTGAATTATACAGGTGGAAGGGAAAAAATGGGATGCGTATTTACACTTTCTCTTTGGTGAATTACAGATAATTGCTTTTAGGATCACATTGGACATTGTATCAAATTTTATTTACAACGCCCCATTAAATCATTTTAATTTGTTTATTATCATGCTAATTTTTTAATCAGTAGAAGCTTAAATTTTTACTGGGTTTTAATTGTGTATAATAATTTGACTATTCACTACACATTATTTCTGTATATATTTAAGATTTTAGATTCTCTTTCTGTACAATTACATAGAATACTATTACATTATAACATATTCCTTTTACATTTAAATACATTTAAAGCATGCCCCTGGGCATATTTTATATTAAGGTATCCGAACACGTTCGGAACACTTTTTAACAAAATAACATATTTAAACATTATAAAGGCTTTTTTAGGAATCAATACCAATAAATACTAATATTTAACTAACAATATTTAAAATAAATTGCCTAAATTTCACAAAAATCCCAATTATAAGTGAAATTTTAGCAACATTTTTGTAAAACTTGAAAGCAATTAAAAAAAAGTAATAAACTTATATTAGTAAAAGTATTACTAAAACAATCCAGATGCATTTATCTAGAGAATGTGCTAAAATTTTAATGTTTTATTAAAATTTGAAAATTTTAGAGTTGATTGAGTAAACATTATAAGAAAAATCACATTTTTTATGAGACCATTATTTAAATAACAAGCCCTAACTCAAAAAATATTCATACAATAAGAAATATTTTAGTACATTCTCTAGAAAATAGCATAAATATCAAGGTAAAAAAGTTTTATAGAAATACATTTGTAATACTTTGAGTAATCAGACTCGCCATGATACATTTCGAGTAATTTAAATGCCCACTTCTGGTAGATCAAAGACCCACTTCCGGTTTTTCTAACTTAATAAAATTGATTGTAGCTTGGCCTTTAGGTAGAGTAGAAACAAAACAAAATATGTTTTGTAAAGCCAAAAGATAGCTCTATTTATTAAAAGAGAAAACAAAAATATCTGTCTTGACCGAATTTGGTCATTTTCAACGTGTTCGGATACCTTAAAATATAGCTATCTTTTTTAATTTTTTTTGGAGAAGTATTTGCAATAAAAAAAATTTTTTTTAGAAAGCTGTATTACAATTTGAATACTTTCACGCACTATTTAAAATGTCCAAAACATTTTGTGTATGCAGAAGTTTTAGATACTTATAACTGATTTTAAACCAAAAATAGTACTTTTTTACTCTGCTGCTTTTTTATAGTAGACCGCATGTTGATATTTCTGTACAATAGTCGATCGGAAAATTTTTCAGAATTTGAAAACTGATCTATGCGGATAAGATGTTATGTAAAGGAAAAAATTAAATAAATTTATTTTTATATTAAGGGCAACTCCAACAAGGGCAACGAGGTTTAGCTATTTGAGCTTTTTCTTTTTATAATAAACAATAAATGTAAATTTTGGTGAAGAAAAACAGACATGTTAGTACTTGTTAATATTTATTGCAATAAGATACCTACTAAAAAAGTACAAGAAAAAACTCATCCGGTGCATTTAACAACTTATTTAGTATTAAATGTTTTTAAAAAAAGAAAACCAATCAGTCAAAATGACAGATCGCGACGATTAGTTTTTGAATTGATTGACTAGAATCAAGTGGTTATCATTATCATATATTTATGACATCACACGAATTGAGTCCATTGGATTAATAATCAGTATTTTGAAAAAATGAAGAAAGAAAGAATTCTTTCCTAAATAATTATCCACAAGTACATATTTTCAATTTCTGGAACAAGTTTTAGTAATATTAATATTGCTTCAATAAAACCACATAGATATCTTCAGAAAATTATCACCTTTCAAAAAGTAAAAAAACACCTTCAAATACGCTACTGATGTTTGATATCGGCAACATGTATCTAATAAAAAAAGAGTCTTCACAACTACTTCTATTTTCACTCATCGTTTGATCGTCCCCGCGACTCAATTCCTCTTAGAACAACCTTTTAAAAGCTTAGAGGGGCTTAGAGCACACAGCAGTGGATGATGGAATGAGTAAGCCGGAAGAAAGAATCCGGATTTGAAAACATCTCACCATGTGGTGGAAACAGTGGGGATCAGTTTTCTTTAGGATTACTGGGAATTAATACTTAGATAGTACTTTATTAATAAATCCTTATGACAAATATAAGACAGAAATTAAGCACACGATATGTAATTATGAACGCTCTCAAAGAGATCTATACTGCTGGTTAAATAAGAAGTCTGTATTCACATATATGGATAAATAAAACTACAAAAAGAACTTTTTTGGTAGAAATTTTATTTATTGGGATTATGGATAGTATAGTATAAAATATAAACTATCACATTGAAAATTATTTTTACTTACGTATTCATAAAATGTTTCATAGGCTGCATTTTTCATACCTTACAGCAATTTTTTAAAAAAATTATCTTTAAAAATTTTTTATTCCTACCGATTTTACTATTGTAATTAAGTTTTTAAATGAATCTCAAACATATTTTTCAATAAAATATTAGTTGTTGTTGTTCTCGTGTGTTTATTACGGGGATACATATGAAGGACGTGAGATAGGTGAACAGATACATACAACACAACTACAGAAGAATACAGATTTTTTATTACAAACGATGATCCCAGCATATAACAAGATGAGGTGCGCTGCTTTTTTCTTTCGAGACGGGAATCCATTTCAGGCGAAAAAACCGACTTCTTTCCCGAAGAAGATACAACCAAGTCTTACTCGAGAGTCGAACCCGAACCCATTCGGTTACAAGCCGAAGGTCATAGCCACCATACTGGCTGGACGACAAAATATTAGTTATATATATATAATAAGCTTGTACCTAAGATTAGAAATAATTGACACAAAACAATGCTTTCGATAAAATTGAGGCCTTTATTTTTGACATTACTGAAGTTTCATTTTGGAACAGTAATATTCATGTACCCAGGGTATATAAATATTAACTGCTAGCAGCTTAATTATTGCTAAGTTAAATAAAAATAGTGATAGAATTGATAAATTTACAAAATTTATTTGAAACTGGAAATTCATGCCCTTGTTGAAAGTAAATTATATTTGTGATAAGTTATATATATATAAATGTAAATTTAATTTGCATATTAATATTCTCTTTTTATACTGTACTTAATAATGGTTGTGGATACCAGTTAACTTGTTTTAATATTTACTTGATTGTGATACAATTTTTATTAATTTTAAATTTTGCACTTAGTCTTAAAATGTTATTTTCTATATTGCTTTTTTTCTACGTGTAATAAGTTGTTGATTTCATTAAATAATACATTTATGTGCGTTTATTTATGGAAATGACGTCATGCGATTTTCTGTGTTAGTGCTTTATAATGAAGTAACGAAGTTACTTCTTTTATTCTTCTTAACAAGGATCTTTTGATTTTTTTTTTTTTTCAAATCAATTTTAGTATTTTAAAAAAAATTCCACGTTATTTTTGTACCAATAGACAACTTTTGGGGATATTCTTAGATTATGGGGGAATACGATTTTTGAAAACTATTTTTAGGAACTAAAAAAAAATTTTAGGTTATTTCTAAATAGATTTTCTTTGCGAAATTTTATTTCAGCTCAGAAATATAGGCAAATAAATGGGAAGGTGTACATCTCAACATTTTGTTTAATTCTGGAATCTTAGCCAAACGCTAAGAGTTTGCTACTGTATTAATGTGATAATATTTCTTTATCTAATATTGGCTTGCTATTTTCTTGCTGATAAATTTGCTTTAAGAGATTTACAGTAATTTAGTATATTATTGATTATATATTTAATAAGTATATACAAAATACTTAGAAAACAATTCGTCAATAACAAATTGATCTTTTATGACAACTTTCTGTTGCATAAGTGTATAAAAATATTTGGAAGAAACTTTTATCATTCGAAATTCATCATTTAAAAAAATTCATTATATATCGTCCGTGGCTGTGGTTTTTGAGATGTAAACTCTTAAGGTATCCGACTTCCCTAAAATCGGGGATTTTGCAAAAAAATTGACAATTGTTATGATTTTATTTTACAGGCCATCTTATTAGCTTAATAGAAATACCAAGTTTATTATTTTATGCTCACTAGAACAAAAACTACGAATGTTTTAATAAAAGCAGATGCCACTACTTTAAAAAAAGATGTCATGCTTTAAAATGCGTTTTACTCGAAATGTATTTTTTTAAAATGCTCAAGCGAGGACAGCGGTTACTCAAAAAGTTTTCAAAATAATGAACTGAAATTTTTTGTGTATGTTCTATATAATAAATATATCAGATTTATCAATCACTGTATCATTGCAAAATTTACAGTTCCTTATGTGAATATAATCACTTTTTTAAGTAATTTCATATAATAGCTAAGATAAAGTGCTCTAATTTTTGTAAAAAATTAAAATATCTCTTATCCTGAAGGACATTTAAAAAATGAATGGCAAAGCAACACATCAAACATGAAAAATTGAAAATTTGTTCATAAACGTTTTGTACAAAATGGGCCCCATTTATGTAATTTTTACCTATATTTTCCCATTTTAGTAATAATAATTTATTTTTCTCTTTTTAGTTTTAGCATATTTTTGCCAATATGTATAGCAAAAACACAGAAAAATCCCCATATCTCCATTTATTTTTTTTAAAAAGAGTTGTCTCAAGTAGCCGCATACCTTTATCACCTACAAAAAGTAAAAACTCATACAAATCGTCTTCTGAAAATATCCTGTACTATTTGAAGCGATATTTCTGAAACATTTTTTTAAGCTTTGATGAGCTTAAAATTTGTTATTTGTACCAGGAAATTAAAGTTTTTCGATTTTCAATCAAGTTTGTAAGCTTAAGCAAATTTTGAACTGATTGTGTAAATTTGAAAATATTCAGAATATTAATTAATCCATAAAATTTAATAATCTACATTGGAAAATTAAATCTAGATTTTTGCTTTAGCAAATCTTCGCCTCATAAAAATATTCCATTTCTAATTTCATATGAGTTTGTCTTTAAATATATAACGAGTAACATTGGAATGCATTTGTTTTTAACTCTCTTGTTTGAGACATGTTTTTTCCCGAGCTTAAGAATTCATTATTTTTATGAAAAAAATTATTGTGATAGTATTGTATTTTTGCCACACACTTTTAATTTCTTATTGTCATTTGTATGTTTTAAATACTACAAATATATATATTTACAGTGCCGTGATCTTGATTCGAAATATTTAACGTACCTTTGCACGAAATCATAATAGAAACATAAAACCACGTGTATTGTTTTAAATAGCTAATAACTGTGACCTTGACTAATTACATTTGTCCAATACATAAACCTTATTCCGTCCTTAGCAAAGGTCTCTACATATTATTGGACAAAACAGTACGCATTGTGAAAGCGATCAGGCATTGTTAAAGATTTCCCACGACTTATAGAAAAGAAATGATTTATCGTCTGAGCACCCCCTTAAGCGCTTTGAACACGGTCCATTATGACTTAATTACTTCCTAATTTCTGTGTTGCCAAACAATGGTCCAGAATAATGGATCACGTGTAAGAAAAGAGACAGAAAGGCATGTCTGGGTGGCCAGGGATTTTTTTCTTCAAAAAGGGCGACGCAGCGGGATCTGCCGAACTATGGATTTTAATGAAATAAATGGACCTATTAAGGGGTGGCTATTGTTTTGCTGAGATGGCGTGATTGTAGGTCAGTAAAATGATATGCTGATTGGAACCAACTGTCATTAAAATTAATAATTCTTTATTCACCGGTGATTTTATTTATTACTTGGAAGTATTTCGATGCTATTATTTGAAAGGACTTTAAGGCCGTCTTCGGCTAATGTTGAAGAATAGGACCCAAATGATGAATATTTTTTATGTATAAAAGTACTCAAACATTAATATTATATTCTGGTTTCACTATCCTGTAGAGAATCACTTATTTTATCACACTACTCATTTTTACACGAGTTGACACGTTTTTTCTGTTATAAAATGCGTTTCGTATTTTTTCTCCTATACTATAATGCTAAATGAGCTATCCTTTATATGTTAAATGGAAAAAATTATTTATGAAATATTCTGAAATTTTAAAAACGCTATACTATAAACAAATGCATGAATTACAATGTCAAAATTTTTTATAAAAATTGAAGCATTTTTACTGTCTAAAAATGTGCTCCGCGCTAAGGTCCCGCTCTTGTACACATAGCAAAAACAGCCTTAAAATGATTTATTATTATGAGATGAATAACTGATGAAACTTTAGACAAGGCATAATAAATCTTCAATTATTCAAATGCCATTTTAAGTTATATTTTAAATGATCAACCAACATCAGATTCTAATATGTTCACAATTTCGTTGCGTTGTCGTGTATTTTTATCCTGGGATACATATGAAATACGAGTGGAAGAACAGAAACATGCTATACAAACAGAAGAATATAGACATTTAATTGCACATGATTATCCCAGCATATAACAGGAGTGCGCTACTTTACTTTCGGGACAGGAATCCATTACAGGTGAAAGTCCGACTTCTTTTCCCTAAGATACAACCATGCTTTACTCAGGTTTCGAACCCGAACCCACTCGGTTTCAAGCCGAGGCTCATATCCACCATACTGGCTGGGCGACTTCACAATTTCGTACAGTTCTAAAATGTTTTAAACCTCGTATATTTTAATATTACCTATTTCATACAACTATAAAATGTTAATTACGTAACATGTGATTTATATGTATCCATTTATAATATATGATTCTAACAAGTGAATTACTTATATTAATTAAATATATTATACATGGTTGTTCGTAATTTCCTCTGGGGTTTCGATGTAGTATAGCCAAATACCTAAAACGAATACAGCAAAAAAGAGCATTTAAAAAAATACACAGAAATAATTCAAGTTTTATTTACATACCTTACAGGTGATGTATGCGTGAAGCCTTGGTTACACGGCATACATCAATATGACAGTCCAGTTTTTTCTGCCTCACTCACTCAACAGAGAGAGTACTTGTTATTCTTATTGATAGCACTTGTTATTCTTTCATGCAGTTCTACTGCATTACGCGGCAAAGGGGCTACAAAAGCTTGAATCTTATGTAAAAGACCAGGTTTTTCTGGATAACACCGATAACAAAGAAAGGATATCACGTCCTGCCCAATAATGTTGATAGAACCATGTTGAGTAGAGTGTGGTACGATCTGGGCTATTGCATTGATGTGTGCCATGTTTTTCACGCATAGAACACCTGTAAAATATGTGAATAAAGTCTGATTTGTTTCTGTATTCTTTCAAATGTTCTTTTTTTGCTGTATTCGTCTTAGTTTTATTTTACTACAATGCTTTGAGACCCTGAAGGGAGTTATGAACAACCTTGCATTACTTAATTTATTTATACGCATTAATTTTTTACGTGATTCTGACATGTCCACTTGTCATTCATTGATGAATCAGACAGTTGAATTAAACAAATGTATATTTGGACTCTGAATAAATAATTCACGAATCTCTGGGATCTTAGTGGAACACAGTCATGATTTATTATTCATGTCATGGATTTTGCTGAAGATCATCATGAAGATTCAGAATTTTACTTTTTTTTATATCAAAAGTCCTGCATAGTCAAAACATACTGGTTGAAAGAACTTATGAACAGATCGTATTTCTAACAATTATATTAAAAAGTAGGTTTCGTATGAACGAATCGAAATTTACATGAATACAAGATACTCTCATTGTTGCTAAACTTTCAAATTTTTCTGTGACTTTCGAACATGTCGGTCACGTGATGACAGAGAAATTTCATTCAATCGGCTCGTGTAGTGAGTTCTCGTTATATTTGAATCTTGAAGAAAAAGGAGTAAAGAGTGTGATCTTCGTGCAATAGGGGTATATCTTCCAGGTATCACTTAGATTATTTTGCTTGTGGAAGAACAATTGGAAAAGTTTCAAAAGGGATGCTGAATGAGAGATGTTGCCAACGAGCTTAACATAGTTTACAGAGTTGTTTCTAGGGCAGGGATGGCGGACACAATATTTTGGGTACATTAGTGATCAAAATGGTTTGCATTTTATTTCAAAATAACAAAGCTCATAATGAAGTTATACAAACAAACTCGAGTGATCGATCAAGGTGCGTCGGGGAGCACATTCGTTTGTTATTGTCTTGTCTTAATTACGTCGTGCATTACAATTGCTTATGACGCAAAGTTTGTCTACTCATAGCATAATCAATTTCTTTGATACAACTGCATTTTAAAGTTTACTTGTGTTGTAATTACGATTTTTTAAGTGTTACTTTAACATGGCTAGTTCAACAAAAGAATAAAAAAGAGCAAGATTGTAAGTGTAAATGAGAATTTCAAATTTGGTGAATATAGAAACATTTCATTTTTAGTAAGAGCCACAAAGCAGTGTGTGTTTTAAGTTATGAAATAGTGGTATGCAGAACTTCTCGTCTGTAAAACGGCATTTTGAAACAAATCGCAAATCCTCGTCAAAAAAGTGAACCACAGCAAAAATAATTAATTGCTTAAAAACCGATTGGTAGAGGTGACTCCAATTGAGCACATGCCTTCTACTAAAAGTAATATACTACAATCCTAATATAAATTATTCGCCATCCACAATCTGCAACAACAGAACTCACACTAATATTCCTTTAGTTAGAATTGCACGTATAACTAAAACATTTACAACTATACAGTGCAAAAGGTATTTTTTTGTAGTAAGTATAATTTTGTGTTCTTAGTATACTTAGTTTCATTATTTTCCCAATAATCATAAGTCAAAATCATTTGACGGCACGTCGATACCTCATGAAACACTTCTTTAAAAAAATGGCACGTTGATTCAGAAAGGTTCGCCACCTCTGTTCGAGGGTATAGGGAGGCTCTTCAAATGAGTGAAATGTATAGCAGAGGCACTGGAGTGGGTTGTCTTAGCAGTACATTGTCCCAAAAAGTTCGATATACTTATTCAACAAAAAGGAAGGGACGCAGCGCAACTGGTCAACTTGTAATTTCGTCCCCATAAGACGAAATGGCTGAAGACTTGTGTGTGTACCGTCCTCGAGACGTCACTGTAGTGAGCGTTTACAATGGTACCGTCTGTATCTAAATCGGACTGGTGACGATTGGTCTACTATGTTTTTCTCAGAGGGGAGTAAACTCAGTATATCGTCCATTGTCGATTTAAGCTTATTTCGGGTCCTGGGCGAAGAAAATCTACAGGCCCCCTTGGCAGTGGAAGATTGAAATTTATAATCACAGAAAATCTAGTTAAGACCAGCTTATCCAGGTCCCTGGGTGTCCACCCAAAGTGCCCAATGGATAAACCGGCACTGCTATCGTCTGATAGCTGCAGACGTAAGTTGATATGAACTGAGATTAGCTGCGTAAATATATATTGTCTCGAAAATATTATGGGAAGAGACTTGCAAAAAAAATCACGATGTGGGCAGGCATCTTGACTAAGAGTCCATGACCAGGCTACACGTCGCTCAGCCAGTGTGGTGGCTATGGCCCTCAGCTGGTAACAGAGCGTGTTCGGGTTCGAATCCCGCCTGTAATAGATTCCCGTCTCGAAAGGAAAGCTGCGCATCCTTTCTTGTTATATGCTGGGATCATCATCTGTAATAAATGAGTATATTCTGTTGTATTGTATGCTTTCTGTTCTTCTTCACTTGTATTTCATATGTTCCCAGGATAAAAAAACACACGTCAACAACAAGCAGGCTATACAGATGACGTTCTGCTCGGGGTCATACAAACCATCGAAAACCTGTTCCTATTTTTATAATTTTCTCTTCGAACTTAAATTTTAACTCGGAGAACCCTTGGATTTGAGTCATGGAACCCGAGGGTTCCGCGGAACACAGTTTGAAGTCCACTGCTCTAACCCATTAATTTATATTGATATTTCTAATTATAAAATATATTTCACCTCAAAGACGATACATCACGGTACCTTTTCCCAAGCAGCTCGTAATCTAATTTTTGTACGCTGCATAATATAATTTCGTACCCATTCTAACCCACCATTAAGGTATTGAGGTTGATACTCGCTGTTGTTGAGTCGTTTTCGAATGACAATTCGCGGACGACAAACGCTCTGGTTCTGCAATTGTCTCGCTACGGAAACTAAAACTTCTCTTTGTTTCGCACCGGAGCAAGGTCGTTTCGTTTTCTGTCCCTATTGTACTCGGTGTCCTTTCCCGATTCTTTTCTTTCCACGGGTGTTTTTGCATGTGGCAATTAGGGACTTGCTTAGAATGGGAGGGGGAGGGCAATCTCCCTGGCGATATGTATCGATGAATTAAACAAAGGTCCTTCTTTCAAAACAGTCTGTGTTTGCATTGCTCATTTATTTCTCTCTAATGATAGACCTTTATTTAGATAAGTCTTTTTGTTACGATCAGAGTTGTTTCTTTATGTTTGGTTTCACGAAACGATATTTGCATTACGTATTTTTTACGATCGTTATCAGCAACACCTGTCTATATCAGTGCAATATTGCTATTACGATTTGACTAACTTCCTTCAATTTTTATTTATCAGTTTCAACCGTATAAAATGAAACTGCAAAACTTGTCTAAAGTTTCAAGTATTCATTTTTATATGATATTCCAAGCTTACAGTTTTAGAGGCATTAGACATTCTCTCGTTCCATTTTTCTCAGTGTTTGGAATGTTTTTCAAATATTAACTTCATGGAAAGCTCAAGGGTTATTACTAACTTCATTTAGCAGATCCGACGGATTTCCCGAAGTTATTGGTGGATGCGGTAGCCAACCGATAATCTGGAAAAAAGTTTTGACTGTCAGCAGAAAAATTGGGAGATTTTTATGAAGATTCAGTTTCAGTAATGATGAGTAACAAAACATATCATGGAATATAAATTAAAAGCTAAACTCAGTGGCGCAACAGCCCATGAGGGCTCACTGTACCCATCTCAGTTTTCGAGACTTTGGACATTGAGATGTATGAGTAAATGTTCCTGTCAGGTGGTTAGTGTGACGCGATATGGGGATTATACTTTTCTTAAAAATTTTAGCTTCTACTGTCAACGAAATTTCTTCTGAATTTGTGGAATTTTTAGCTATTTTAGCAGCTGTTATCTAGCGACATTTGAAAGTGAGAGTTGGTAACCTTGGTGAATTCGCAGCATAACATTTAAGATTGTGGATATTGCTCTGCATTTGCCAGCTTGTTCTTGTTTTTCATGAAGTTGGTTGAAAATGTAAATAGAGTTGTAAATTAGTGAGGATATAGTAATAACGGTCCAGTGAGCATTTAGTAATAATGGTTAAACGAGAGGTCCGCCAAATATAAAATTATACAATTATAGTGATCCATGGAGTTCTAAAGGTTTGCGACCTTTGGTCTAGTGTTTATGGTTGGAATTCGTGGCCGAAGTGTCTCGGGTTCGAGTCCTGGTGTCACCGAAGGCCCGCCATGTAGACGGGGGTGATTCACGTTTAAATCTATCAAGGCTTAATGTCCTTCCGTTAGTCACAGGTATCGTCCACACACTCACTTGACCGATACTCAAAATTACGAGGTATATCGCTAATAGCCCTCGTGTTGGTTAAAGCTCTCACTCCCGAAATCATTGCTGTTGGGTCGAAGAGTCGAGTTCTGGTACGTGCCCGCGGTAGCCTAACAAGGTAACGGATTCGTGGCTGGCGTGTCATGAGTTTGAGCCCAGTACCACTGAAGACCCGCCGTGTAGGGGAACGATGCACGTCCAATCTGTTGAGCGCTCAAACGTCCCCCGTTGATGTGATGTGGAAGTTAGGAGAGAGGGTGCCAGCTCAGGAGGTGTCGTCCTCGTCACTTGAGCATGGTTCAAAATGACGAGGTCTGTCGTCAAAAGCCCTCGTGTAGCTGAACAGTCTGACGCTAATATTAACTCACTCACTCGAGTTGAGGTACCACTAAAAATCCCCTCACGTAAAGAGACTGGTGCGTATTAAATATATATATATAAATATATATATATGTCATAGCTCAAAGTCCTCTCTTTGGTGGGATAGGGAAGCTTGGAGAAGAGAATGGGGGCTCATGTGTCATCATCACGTGGCCTTGGTTTAAAATCACGTGGTCCGTCGCAAGTAGTTCCCATGTTGTTTCAAAGTGTGACGATAATAATCAATAATTAATTCGAAGACATCGCGTGGCGTAGTGTAAAAACATACAAAAAAGGTTCCAACACGTATGAGTTTCTCCTCTTCAATCGAGCACGTCATTCATTTGCATAATTATTTAACTCCTTTCTTTGTGGGGTGTTAATTGAAAAGGGAAAAATTTTACAGAAAAATATTTGATTTCTTTCACTGTATTTAACCATTGTAATTAAAGTCTATTGTCGTGAATTTTTTTTTTTTTTTTTTTGAAGGGATAATTTAGTTTCATTTTACTCGAGGTTAAGTTTTTCCATTTCTATTGTTAAATGAAAATGCTTTGAAAAATAAAAGTCTTTTAGAAAATTTCTTTTGAGATTAATGTCTTTGAAAGATATTTTTTGAAGAATAAGTGAAGTAATCACAAATTAATACTGCCATAGCCTATTTAAACTCATTTCGGGCCCTGGGGCAGAAGATCTACAGGTCTCCTTGGCACTGGCGGATTGAAATTTATAACCAGTAAATCTTAATTGTCCATCTAGGAGGCGTAACGGAGAATATTAGCCCCCCCCCTGCAAAGTCAGGTTTTGCCTTTAATATTTTATAGTTAAACATTTACTTAGCGTCAGTCAGGCTTTGGCCCCGTACGTTACTCCACTATGTCCAGCTTATCCGGGCCAATGGGCGCCTGCCCCAAGCGCTCAATGGATAAACCGGTACTGAATACTGCTGAAATTATTCAAATATTTTGCATTGTTTGAACTGGGTTTTCATTTTTAGATAAACTTTACATTTTAATTAGAACTGTATGATTATATGCAACATATTTAAACAATTTTTATAATTAAAAATGCAAATAAACCTTATAGTGAATATTTTTATAACTAAATGCTTAGTTATTTGCTCTTCGTGGTATCCAATCTTTGATTAGAATTTTGTTATAAAAATCTTTTATATAATGGATAACTAAATGCTTAGTTATTTGCTCTTCGTGGTATCCAATCTTTGATTAGAATTTTGTTATAAAAATCTTTTATATAATGGATATGATGTGGGGTGTTTTTCTGCAATAACTTAATTTTTTAACTTCGTTTAGCAGTTTTTTAAAATCCATTAGAGGAGCTTTCCCCCCTCTGCTTACTTTATATTCTCAAAAAAAATATCTATCATACCTTGAATTTGCATTTTTGTTGTTTATTGATCTGTAAAATTAATAATTATTCAGCCATATTAAAATTAGCAATAATAAACATGTATATTTAAACAATTTTCTCTTGAAAAATTGCAATTAATCATTTTTTGTTGACATTTTCTCTTTTTTAATGAACTAAAATCTCAAAAGTTTTAAATCATGAAATATGTCTAATATTTTATGACGTTTTCGAAAAAAAATTAGGACTTTTTACCCTCCAGTGTTTAACCCTAAAATTTGCTAAAAATATTCATAGAGATAAAAACATAACTTTCATAATAAATGCATTACACTAGTTAATATTAGTGATTAAAAGTACAATTATTTTTTACTAAAGTTCACGTTATGGCTTCGAAGCAGTGACGCAACTTGAAAAGAAGAATATTCTTTTTGTTCATTTTTTATCCCAAACTAAGTGATCTCTGCAAATTTTTCATTTTTTCATGTTTCAATTCGCTTTTAATGTATAATACAACTTACACTAAGCATCGACATTAAAAAGTCATGTTTAAAACATTCCTTTATTCTTAATATACGATTTGAACTATACAAACTTTGACTATTCACAAATCAATATTAATGGATTTTTAAAATGGAAAAAGAGAAAATTCGTAAAAAAAAATCTATGTGCTAAATAATAGCATGCGTCACTGGTTGCTTTACATTTAAAAGCGATCATTATTTAATTTGTGTGGTTACTCATTTGCACGCAAGATGGCAGCACGAAGACTATTTATCGAGCTAATTTTAATGAATGCACGAGTCGGAAAAAAGATACCGAACTTCAATTTGAGATAAATTGATAATCTCAAAAGACGACCGATTCGTAAAATCCTACTTCAGTTGATTATTTTTAGAAGAAAAAAAATGAAACTGCTGACATGTTTTACTATTGTTAAAGCGTTGAAAACTGTTATCTGTTTGTAAATAATATCTTGAATTTTTTTTAAGTTTGAAAAGTAAAACGAAAAATAGAGCTATGAAAGAATTATCATTTTTAGGCTATGAAATAAATTGATGTATAATCCTTATGAAAAAGAGTTTAATGAAATCATGTCGCATTTTTAAGTTTCAAATGATGGTATGTGATAACGTGTATTTCGAAAACTGACTTAAAATTAAGTTCATGCACGCTTGAGATGAAGTGAAAAATTTGGAAATTTATAGTTTTCTAAAGAAGCACCAATTTTTTGTTTCTAAGATGAAAATTTTGCCACAACACATTTTTTTATGATTCCAAAGTTAAGAAAATCGCTACTTATTTTTAATTCTGAAAATTAACTCTTTTTAAACTTTTTTAAAAACTTATATAAAGCTTTTTGAAACTTTAATCTTTTCTTCTTTTTTTTATAGATTTATTGTGAATTTGTTCAAGGGCAGCTTAGAAACTATTCTCGCATTCTTCTGGGTTAAAGCATCATGACATCCATTCAGGTAAGTTTTCTTAACATTTTGAAATTTGCACTAAACCCTGAAGTAAATACTTAGGGAAGTAATACTTAACTGCGTTAAAATCAAAAGCTCATTTTAGTCTTTCTACAGTCTTCTCCTACTCGAAAGCAACCAGTGGCGTACACAAGGAGGATTTGGGGCTGGGAGGGGCCATAGACCCCCATAAACCAACTAATTTTTAATTTTTACCGTAGAGATTACCCCTCGCCACATATGTCCCCGTGTTTTTTAGAATGTCATCCCCTCCCCGTAAGAGAGGTCTGCGTGCGCCACTGAAAGCAAGAATAGTTTTTTTTAATAATTTGATGAAAAAACCCTCATCTGTAAATTATTATACAAATAAAATTGGCCAGTTAAAGAGACATCGATTTGATATATTTAAAATTTAAGCATGGATTCTTAAAAAATTTAATTTTTTGCTTTTAAGTCACATTAAGGAGGACATGAAACTAATCACTCTTAGATAACAACACCGTCGTAGCTAGTCCTGAGTGGGCTTTGTGTCAAAATTCCTTGGGGGCCCTTTTTTTTGGAAAAGAAATAAAAGACAGATTTGGAATTGTCAGGATGTAAAACATATTGGGCTCCTGTAGCTTGGGGGCCCCTTATCGTTAATACGACTGTAGTTACGTCCCTGGATAACAGATACTCTAATAATTATAGGGTTAATGTTTTCATTCGAGCAAAAGGTATTTAAACTGGTCTTGTGCATCATCTTGGCACAAAGTCTAGCCACCCCTGAAATCATAATTGTGAAACTTGATCAAGTGGCAAAATTAAAACGTGTTGAGATCTCACTACATTATTTGAGTCCTTTAAGCCTTATTTCGCTTACAAATGACATAATTACTCCACCTGAAGTATCCTTGATTGATTGTTTGACCACGGCAGCAGAGTACTCTTGGTCACGAACTCGTAAGTTCGAGTTCTGGTGCCACTAAGTGGCGTAACAGAGAATATTAGGGGCCCCCTGCAAAGTCAGGTTTTGGGCCCTAAGCCGGATCTTACAAATAATTTCTAAACCACAACTTAACATAGGCTTTGAGCCCCCTAGAACCCTGGGCACCCCGCATTGCGGGGGTGTACGTTACGCCCCTGAAGAACCACTATGCATATGAGCTTATACATGTTACATTTGTCTAGGCTCAAAGTCCTTCTCTAAACGCGATGTGATAGTTTGAATAAGGGGTGACAGCTCAGATGTCATTCTCGTCACTTGACCGAGGTTCGTCGCCACTTCCCACAGGTTGCTTTAAAGTGCAACGTGAACTAAAAAGCATCATTAATTGATCGTTTGTTAACATTACACTGGAAATATCATGTTTGAGACGAACACTAGCGTAACTAGTCCTCAATGGGCCTCGTATCAAAACTTCTTGTACACTCTTTTTGGGGCCCCGTAGTATATTGATAGTTCTTATTCTCATATATGCTCGGGCCCATGTAGTTTAGGGGCCCCGTATCGTTGATACGGTGGTAGCTAGGCCTCTGGAGACGAACCTAATCATTTAAAATAGGTCAGTTGAGATGAGGTCGATACTGCATAGGTCATTACTCTTTTTAATTTCCACACCAAGTCAGCCGGCTGTATGTTAAATTTTTTACCCCGAAAATTTATCATATTGCCTAAATACGCAATTTTTGGAACTATGGTCCATTGGTTATGAGTCTGTTACTCACTGGCGTAGCTAGTTCTGAGTGGGTCTGTATCAATATTCTTTCGGGGACATTCTTTCTACATGAAAACCCTGTTAGTGGGACCGTATTAGGACACATATTAGGGACCCTGTAGCTCAGGGGCCCCGTATCAATGATACGGCTGATACGACGGTAGCTACGCCCCTGCTGTTACTCAAATAGACTACCATAAGTCTAGTAGAATCAGAACTCTCGAATTCACCGTATCGTGTATAAGCAAGTTTGCTATTCTTACCACTGAGATATTGCAAAAATGCGTATGCTTAAAATTCAAGTTTTATTAAAGGAAATTTATTTAAAACATGTAATTGTATAAATTAGTTCGTAAATGACAAAAAGCAACAAGCATGTGGTGATGCGAATGAAATGACCTTGATGCCGAACAATTGACCTTGAATTGTTCTATACCAGGAGTGACGAACCTTTATGGATCCGTCTTTCTGAAGAAATGGTGGCCGCGGTAACCGAGTGGTATAGGTATCGGACCGTGGCTTGCTTTGTCACGGGTTCGAGCCCAGTACCACTAAAGACCCGCCGTGTAGGGCAGCGATGCACGTTAAATCTGTCGAGAGCTGAAACGTCCTCCCGTTGGTGTGGTGTGGTAGTTAGGAGAGGGGGGTGCCAGCTCAGGTGTCGTCCACGTCACTTGACCATGGTTCAAAATTACGTGGTCCGTCGCCAAAAGCCCTCGTGTAGCTGAACAGTGCGACGTTAATATTCAATCAATCAATCAATCAATTCTGAAGAAATGTTTAATGAAGTACAGACGTGCCATCAAAAAATTTTTACGTAATTATTGTGAAAATAATAAAACTAAATACTAACAACTCAAAAATCTTTACTACGAAAAAAAAATATTTTTATACTGTATTGTAGTAAATTTTTTCGTTTACGTGTAATTCAAATTAAAGTAACATTAGTGTGATTTCTGGTATTACAGATTAGATGACAAATAACTTACATTAGGATTGTAAGACAATAACAAACTAGTGTGCTTCTCGCCAACCCACGTACAGCGTCCTATCACTCGTGTTTTTTTTGTAAGACTTCATAGTGAACTTTATTAGTTTGAACTAAAATGCAAACCGTTTTGATCGATGGCGTGCCCAAAATATTGTGTAGCGTGCCAACAATGGCACGCATGCCCTTGGCTCGCCATCCCTGTTCTATACCGATAAAAAAAACTGAAATCTGATGGGAGGGTTTTTAAATCGGTTGTAATCATTATTTAAAAGAACATCATTATTTTTTCTCTTTGAGAAAAATTGAAAGAAAAAGAAAATTACTAAAATATAACATTTTTAAAATATATAATTAAAAAATAACACATTGATTCATGCAACAAATATTTCTTTTCTTGATTGTTTTTCCTCATTAATAAAGAGAACATCGCACACATGACTGTTCATTCATATACATATTTCACACCATTGGTGGTTGCTATGTAAATAAAATATCATTACTTGAAGTAAATCGCCAATTAAATAATTATCTGAGCGCGTAGTTTGAAATTAAGGCTTGGGTTACTGAATCTAGAAAAGGCGTTAATGTGTGTTTTCGGAATGTTTTGTTGTTTTTTATCATCAATAAGGAGGTATGAAACCACTGAGGGAAAATATAAAGCTGTCTGTGCCTGTTTTGTATAAGTATTTAATCAAACAAACTTATCTTGCTAACTGTTCATATTCGTAATCGTCCTCAATAATTAAGTCGTAATAAATTCGATTAGCGTTTTCGGTAATTCAATTAAGGGAAAGTAAGTATGGGGAGAGATTGTTTAGTTATATATATAGGAGAAAATTATATATATTAACGAGATGTCTTAATAACCCATACGAATAAAATAATTTTTTATTTGGTTATTACTGATTCAGTTGGAATGATATTCGGAAATCATAAAATGTGCATAGGAACTTACAAAACATAGTTTCGAAGTCATATTTTTAGATAATAAGCGATAAGAAGAAAATTTAAGAATTTAAATATGCTCAGGTGTGAGAGAGGGGAAGGGAGAGAGAGTTTATATTACACATTCAAAAATTATTTCCTCATTTGTACATTTTTAAGGATCAGTTCCTGCAAATGGGCTAAATTCGCATGATTTCATAGTCAGCTCATGAATTCATATGGCGTCATAGTCACGTGATAAATGCAATCACGTGTTTCCTGCCAATCAGCTCATGCGCTTCGCTGTTGATAACTTTTGTTTTTACAGAAATAGAATAGTAGAAATATATCTGTTTATAATAATAATGCACGAAAGTAAACAATATGGACTTGATTTGAAAATACACGCATAATATAAGAATTTTTTTTCAATTTTGAAAAGCTTTTTGAAGAATTTTAATACTTGAGCACTTTTTACGCAATTATAAACTTTGTAATTTTATCTTAATTTACTAGTAGAACAAGTAAAAATCTAATGACAGTTTTAAATTCAATTGAGAGCACATCATATGACCGTTATCATGTGGCTTCACCTTAACTGAAAGATACATTTAAAAAAAACCCTTTCAAATTCAATTTTAGGTTTTATTAAGTTCTTGCAATTGTAAGTAATGGTTTATTTTAAAATTTCCCTTATATGTTGTTAGTTTGAATTGCTTCTTTCTTACCAATTAATTATATGTAAAGATTATATAAAAATATTTTTTTTTGTCTTAGTAGTATCGAAGAGATGTATGAGATATTTTCATACATTTGATACTATATTGCATGATATTTTCATACATTTTAACATACTAATTTATGTATTTGTGTTTTGTATCTCTAATTAATACTCCTGTGATATATATTTTAGTTTATGACTGATCCGACGTAAATAAATGCGGTGGGGAGATCGAATTTTTTTATTTCATAATTTTAATGCGAAAAAATGTTCTCCGATATATCGATGAAGGGAAAAATAAAATAAAATAAAATAATATTTATGTTAAGTATTGCCACAAGGAGAATGAAATCTAGGTATTTGAGCTTTTTTTTATGATAAAAAGTCAAAGTAATTTTTGTTAAAGAAAAACAGACATTTTAGTACTTTTAACATTTATAACGATAAAAGGAAACCTTTTAAATAATTACAAGAAAAAAAAAGCAAGTGCATTTAATAACTTCTTGGTATTAAATTTTAAAATATAAAAACCTTTGTCGAAACTACAATGCTCTCTCTATAAAGCGGATGACGGTAAAGATCTTGGATCGGACAGCTGGGATTGACGGTGCTGAAAAGCTGGGTTATGAAATGTTGCAAAATTACACTGTACAGCTCACTACTCGGCACTCACCAATCGGTAACCCTCACTTTTGATTATTTCTATTACAGAAAAATAATTATTTTGAGTCTAAAATTATCTACCCAAAATTTTCCATCCCATTTTTTTCGAAAATTCAGCCCCTTTGAGGCCATGTTAAAGTTCAAAATTATTTATCTCCTTATCTCCGCACCGTAGAATATTTTTTCCACATAGGTAGTTTCCGATTAATAATAATTTTTTTTCTTGTAAATGTGATCCATACTAATATACAGATTTACGAAAAAGAACTTTAGAAAACAAGGTGTAGTGACGTTTCTCAAACTGTGGGGTACGCCCCCCTGTGGGGGGTGATAACTCTGCGTGGGGGGCACAAGCATTTCAAAAAATCAAAAATAAAAGATTTTTTTGTAAAAATTACTAATTTACTGAGAAATCAAGCATAACAAAATACATTCTGACACATTTCACTGATATAATATACTTATAAATATATCAGTACTGAGAACAATTTATTTGATAATTAATTTAGCAATACTAAGTTAAGAACAAGATTAATAAGTACTAGTGACTCCCATGGGCTTGTCATGTAAAGGGTGTTTTTTTTAGAGGTATAGAACTTTAAATTGCAATAAAACAACGATGTATTATTCGATTGACATGAATTGTTTTTAATTCGAAAGATATCTTGTGGCATTACATTTTAAATATGATTTCTGGCATAGGACTGCCATGGCTGGCTCGGATGTAGTCCAATCTGGACGTCCAATTTTCGATGACTTTTTCCAACATTTGTGGCCGTATATCGGCAATAACACGGCCAATGTTGTCTTCCAAATGGTCAAGCGTTTGTGGCTTATCCGCATAGACCCATGACTTTACATAGCCCCGCAGAAAATAGTCTAGCGGTGTTAAATCACAAGATCTTGGAGGCCAATTCACAGGTCCAGAACGTGAAATTAGGCGGTCACCAAACGTGTCTTTCAATAAATCGATTGTGGCACGAGTTGTGTGACATGTTGCGCCGTCTTGTTGGAACCACAGCTCCTGGACATCATGATTGTTCAATTCAGGAATGAAAAGTTAGTAATCATGGCTCTATACCGATCCCCATTGACTGTAACGTTGTGGCCTTCATCGTTTTTGAAGAAGGATTCCACCAGCCCATAAAGCGCACCAAACAGTCAGTTTTTCTTGATGTAACGGTGTTTCGACATACACTTGTGGATTAGCTTCACTCCAAATGCAGCAGTTTTGTTTCTTGACGTAGCCATTCAGCCAGAAGGGCGCTTCATCGCTAAACAAAATTCGCTTATGAAAATCGGGAACAACGGCAATCTCGTTTTGGGCCCATTCGACGAATCGACGCCTTGCTTGATGATCGTTTTGATGAATTGCCAAACCCAACTGAGAATAAATCACTTGACAGCTGTTAAATCGGTCGCCATCTTGGAAAGTAATGCCAACTTAAACTTCTATACCTGGAAAAAAAACACTCTCTACAAAATTATATACTAAATTTAGTACTTATTTTGATAATTTTTACTGTTTGTAATTAAAAACGTATTGTAGCTTTAGTGTCAAAGTACATTATTATTGCATTCAATACATTGTTATGGTTTGGAGGGGGGCGCGATGAAAATTCTGATTGAAAATTGGATCACAAATATTTAAAGTTTGAAAAGCACTTAGTTTAAACACTTTCGTGTTTAAACTAAGTAGAAAACAAGTAATATAAAAAAAAATAATTTTTAATTCAATTCCTACTTACATCAATAAAGAAAATTTTTATTTTAGCTACTTTTTATTAAATAGTTACAATTAATATAAATATGTATATACATATGACAGAATCACTACATTAAGTGTTAATTAATTTTTACAATTTTCATTAAAGTATCGTATTGTCATCCAAAACAATCGCGTCTAAAATTTCAGTTCAACTGAACGCTTTAAAACGTGAGAAAAAAAACCTTTTCAAGTTTTGACACAAGTTGGCAAAAGGGTCGCTAAGTCGCCAACGTGGCTATATTTGTAATTCTTTAAATAATTAGTTTTAATCAATTCATTTTTATTAATTATAGTTAAATTATTGTATTGTCATCCAAATTATCATGTATATGAAATTTCAGCTCAATTGAGCGCTTTAAAATGTATTTTATTAACTATTGAAAGTTCCACCAAGGTAAATAAATAAATAGAGAGTATGAGTTAATAATAGGAATTGAAAAACTGGTAAATTCTATAAATTTAATATTTATGAAGTGTATCATTTTGGTTTGATTTTCTCTTGATTTCATCTTTAATAAGTTATCATTAGCAAACATAAACATGCGACTAAAATTGTGATGGATAAAAACTTTTTCATTTTATAAATCTTCGAATATATATTTGAAAAGTTTGAAGTATGTTTAATTAGATATCCTAACGTAAAGAAAAAGTTTAAGTTTTCCTTTTTACAACAATAGCCTTGTTGGGGCAAAAAATTCTAAAACGATCTGCTTACAAAAAATCCACTCTTTATTTTTCTCATTTTTTTACACAATTCTTACTTTTGCAAACGATAATGCATCGCGTAACCCCTCCCTTTCGCATAAATAACTCCGGAGTCACTTGCAGAAACGACTAATGGTCCACTGATAACACTGAATTTCTCATTGTAACGGACCCTCGCTGAACAATGATACTGTCAGAATGGATGAGGCATAAATAGCTAGACAACAACGCCATTGAAACTCCTCTCTGCAACAATGGGTCGTAAACACGAGCCTTTTGAAGGATTTAGGGTCAAAACACGTTGTCGGACTAATATAGCTTGTTTTTCTTGTAACAATTTATCAAGGAGAGAACACAGAAGCGTCGCTCTCATAACATGTTTAAAGTTTGATATCTATCAGCTAGGAAGAGTCGAAAAAAATGTAGTCGAAAAAAGAATTTTTGTTGCATATGTATTGTTTCAACTTTTGTCACCTAATGTCGAATAATAGAAGGTGAATTTGGTAAACTTTTTCCGACAGAAAAATATTCTCGAGTTAATGTCATATTCTTACCATGTATATGTGTAACATATACTCTCTTCTCAGTTCTCAGCAAAATTTTTTTCGCTTACCGTTGGCTATAGTTTAAATGTCCAATGTATTGCCCACTTAATGAAAAACTATACTACATTCTTTAACTGTTTTAAATTATTTGACAATGCATTATATATGTCGTGACCCCCTGCGGTCGTTGGTAAATTTTGGGACAACGAATGAACAGCCATTGTAAAAATAATTATTAAATTTGTTTGATCTACCAATTCACTATCAAGCAATGTTATAAACCGAGGGAGCAGTCAAATTTAATGTTATCCTAATTTCCTAAGACAAATAATTATGACACTTAACTAAGTTTAATCTGATGTAACTGCGGGGACCCCTGGGTCAACTGGATATCCCGACTAAAGCTTCTTTTCAAGAACACCAAAGACTTCCGGTAGTCACTTCACGAATCTCACTTTAATAGCTGCCTTTCGACTAACTTTAACACTCACTTTGCTAGTGTTTAAATAGCATAAAATCAAGTTCACTCTACGGAAGGCCGTTTTAAGCTCAAATAACAGCTAAAGAAGTATTTTTCGCCAAGAGGATTAGTAAAAGGGTGCGAATAGGACCCGTCACAAATAAACAGAAACATGTAATTACACACGAACGTATAACAAAGCTTTTTGTTTTCTATTTTTAAAAGATCCTGGAATTTCGGATCCCAATCACTATACTAGGGCAATGAATAAGAAAAAAAAATTTTGTAGTTGCCAGCATTTTTGTAATTGGTGTGTCATAATATATATAAAAACACAAAATCTATAAATCCTTCTTTGTTAAAAAATCAATTAATCTATCTTTGTCTAATAATTCTATTAATAAATTTTTAGATTTGACTGTGCAATGTCGATAAAACAGCAGATACATTTGAATACGTATGTTATATATACTTTAAGTACCTCGAATGTGTAACCATCTGCATTGTGTGTGTTGCAGATGATTGTTTATTGCTGAAAATTTTGTTCTATACAGTATGAATTTTCAAAGTAAAGAGCGACTTTAAGTAACATTTACAATTTTTTTTTTAACACGGGAAATAACTCACAGATGTTATTTGTAAATGTAAAGGTGGGAGGGAGGCTATTTCCTCTCTCTTTTCCTCCAAAATTTAAAACAGCAAAGCAGACATATTGGCAAATAACAAGATTTATTCAACGCTAATGATAAGTATTGCAGCTCCAGAAGAAAATTGGGACAGTCACTAAATGTGTGTGTCTTGTAGCCTCTCCCCCCATTCATCCAAACACATATTACTGCCTCAACACGATGTTCTGTGGCTTCCACTAATGTGTGCATGTATTCTGAAATGTCTTTCGCACAACACGTTGCTTTGCATCTTTGATATGCCCAACGATGTTCAAGTCCGGGACTTAAGGTGGTCAAAAATGGGCGCTGAAGTCAGTGTTCCTGGAGTCGCTTGAAACGAGATTCGTTTTACTATGGAACAAGTCGTCACATGATCCTTCAACTTGTCGAATGTCCAATAGACTCAATTCATGACGGTCACATGATAAAGACAAGCACGTGATCGCCATTGAATTAAAAAAAACATCAAACTAATTGTATAGGGTGTTTTTTTAGAGGTATAGAACTTTAAATTGCAATAAAACAACGATGTATTATTCGATTGACATGATTTTTTTCTATTCGAAAGATAATCTTGTGGCATTACATTTTAAATATGATTTCTGGCATAGGACTGCCACGGCTGGCTCGGATGTAGTCCAATCTGGACGTCCAATTTTCGATGACTTCATAAGCGAATTTTGTTTAGCGATGAAGCGCACTTCTGGTTGAATGGCTACGTCAACAAACAAAACTGCCGCATTTGGAGTGAAGCTAATCGACAAGTGTATGTCGAAACACCGTTACATCCAGAAAAAATGACTGTTTGGTGCGCTTTATGGGCTGGTGGAATCCTTCTTCAAAAACGATGAAGGCCACAACGTTACAGTCAATGGTGATCGGTATAGAGCCATGATTACTAACTTTTTCATTCCTGAATTGAACAATCATGATGTCCAGGAGCTGTGGTTCCAACAAGACGGTGCAACGTGTCACACAGCTCGTGCCACAATCGATTTATTGAAAGACACGTTTGGTGACCGCCTAATTTCACGTTTTGGACCTGTGAATTGGCCTCCAAGATCTTGTGTTTTAACACCGCTAGACAATTTTCTGTGGGGCTATGTAAATTCATTGGTCTATGTGGATAAGCCACAAACGCTTGACCATTTGGAAGACAACATTCGCCGTGTTATTGCCGATATGCGGCGACAAATGTTGGAAAAAGTCATCGAAAATTGGACGTCCAGATTGGACTACATCCGAGCCAGCCGTGGCAGTCCTATGCCAGAAATCATATTTAAAATGTAATGCCACAAGATTATCTTTCGAATAAAAAAAAATCATGTCAATCGAATAATACATCGTTGTTTTATTGCAATTTAAAGTTCTATACCTCTAAAAAAACACCCTTTACTTGTTGTTCTATTTGTAAAACTTAAATATAATTTCAAATTTCATAATTGAGTAGAGATGTTCAAATATTAAAAAAATGTTTTCAAAAAATTTTTTTAAAAAAAATCTTATTTTATGCATGTAGCTTCTAAATACAATGCATTTTCTGTCTACTTATATATGTGCGCTATTGTTGAAAAATGTATACTTTTTAAGATAAAGTTTCCGAAAATATCAAAAGTTGGCAACTACAAAGCACATGAACTGGTTAACTGGAAACACATGATTGCTTTTATCGTGTGACTATGACGTCACATGAGTTTTTGAACTGATTGGCTAAAAACATGTGGTTATCATTATTATGTGACTATGACGTCACATGAATTGAGACCATTGTGTGAACATGGGCGAAAGGCATATGACTTGAGTCTTACAGTCATCAAAAGTTTGGAATTGGACTTTGGCACCGAAACTCATATAAAGAAGAGATACAGTTCGTACTCTGACATTTGTAGGAGCCTCAACATTAAATCTGTAGCAATGCGACACAATGCTGAACGTCTGTGTCATGAAGCTTTCTTTTCAAATGTCGATCGCTCGTTTCTTTTTAGTGTCTTTGCCTGACTTGAACCCCGCTCGAGGATTAATGCTTTCCAGGTTTCTAAGATCTACTATACATTCTTGCAATTGGTTATTCGAGGAAACCGAAATATAATTTCTGTTTTGGAAATGCTGCGATTCACGTTGCGCGTCTGTTACTAATACTAGTTCTAAGGTCCCTTAATCGTATTCACCTTCTATTAAATAACAGCATCAGAAATCCACATAACAGCTACCTTGAACATCTGTTTCCTAGTATATAGTGACGTAACATACACCCCCGTAGGATCCTAGGGCACCCAAAGCCTGACTGACGCTAAGTCCGTAAGATCCAGCTTAGGGCCCGAAACCTGTTTTTGCAGGAAGCTCTAATATTCTCCGTTACGCCACTGCTGTTAAGGTGCTGTTGAATAGGCATATTGAATAGGCGTTTACTTTTGGGCGTCTGGACTGTAAAACAGTCCTCAATCCCATATCGTGAGAGTCTATGATGTTGGGCATGGCAAAAGTGGAGTTTAACATTCTGCTGAGTGGCATGATGGCGATTGGTTGGGCGATGGAGTCCGGGAGGCGTGGCTATGGTTCTTCATCTGGATGAAAAGTTTTTGAGTTTTTTGGCTTGGCTGAGAGCTAAGAGACCGCTCTCTGATTGGATGTTGGGTAGAGTGATCATTGACTCCGATTGGCTGCCCCGGGGGCTGAGATTTAAATTATGGGGAGGAGCACGTCCAGTGGGGAGAGCAGGAGAAAAATATTGACAAAAAATAAAAAGAAAGTTAAATTTTAGCAATTATGGTGTGCAATAAAAATTGCACGAGGAAATAGAATTACGGGGGATTATAGGAGTCAAGAAGAATTCTTCTTGGTCTCTTTGTATTTTCATTAGGGGATATTGAAATTCATATTGAGATAAATTTTGCATATTTATATTATTGGTAGCTTCTAAATCGTTAAAAAAGTTAATAGCTATATTCTGAATGTGAGATTTGAAACTTTTAATCTTAAGAGCATTACGTATGTCGTCATTACGCATGTATCTTATGGCTTTGACGATCATACGTATTAAAGAATTTTGCAGGGTATCAAGTATATTAGTATTTGTTTTAGCGGCATAACCCCAAACTGGACATGCATAAGCTAAGATGGGACGCATAACGGCTGTATTGAGAAGCACTTTGTTTTCTATACTTAAATGAGAGTTCCGGCCAATTAGGGGGTAAAGTTTAAACATTATTTTCCGGAATTTGTCGCGAACGTAATAAATGTGTTGTTTCCAAGTTAGGTGTGTATCAAAGATAATTCCAAGGTATTTGGCTTCCTGAGACCAGGGATTTGAGTGTTGTACATGATAATAGGTGGTGGGAGAGACTGTTTTTTCGTGAAAATAATGGCAGTAGATTTTTCGACATTAATGCTAATTTTCCATTTGTCGTAAAATTTTTGCAAGAGTAGAAGGTGTTTGTTTAATGCGAAGGAAATTGTTTTAAGATTTTTATACGTGGCGTGAATGGCAGTATCATCAGCGTAAAGTTTAATTTTAGTGAGTGAATAGTTAGGGATATCGTTGATGTAGAGGTTAAATAGCAAGGGACCGAGCAAGGAACCTTGGGGACACCCTGCAGAAACAGAGTGTTCATTAGAAAGGGTCTCGTTAATTCTGATTCGGAAGGAGCGATTAGTGAGGTATGAGTGAATAAGATGAATCAGAGGATGTGGAATTTTAAAGGTAATTAGCTTAAAAGTAAGACCATTAATCCAAACACGGTCGAAGGCTTTCTGGATATCCAGAAAAACTGCTCCCGTGCTTTTCTTTTTCTGGAAACCTTCAGAGATATTTTCGGTTAGTCTTAAAAGTGGGTGAAGGGTAGAGAGTTTGTTAGTGAAACCATACTGATTGGGATTGAGGATGTTATTTTCATTGATAAAATTTTTTAGTCTGTGAAGAATAATAGATTCGGTTAGTTTACCGATAGTAGAAAGGAGAGATATTGGTCTGTAACTAGATGCGAGATGAGGGTCCTTGCCAGGTTTGTTAATGGGGAAAATAATGGCTTCTTTCCAGTTATCTGGAAAGTGATTGAATTTGAGGATTTTGTTAATAAGGATTGTTAAAATTAGGATTAGTTTAATTGGAAAGTTTTTTAACATGCGGTTAGTTATAGAATCTTTACCAGGGGCTTTTTTGGCATTGATATGTTTAATGTAGTGGATAATTTCATCCGGGAGAGCAGGTTCGATGAAAGAATTAGGGGGGGTAGAAAGAAAATTATTTACGGTAGTATTTATTAAATCATCATTTTGCTTATAATTATCATCTTCGCGATCGTTTTCAACAAAATTATTTTTATGTTAGTTGCAAGAAGGTTAGCTTTTTGCTGATCAGTGACTGCCGTACCAGTCGCACAGTTAAGAGGTGGAATTTTTGGTCTTTTATTTTTGAAAATTTTTGCGTGCGCCAAAGGCTATTGTCTGCGGTGTTAAGAGCTTCGAGTCTTTTTTGCCAAATGATATCATTATATTTTTTAAGTTCTTTTTTAAGATCAGATTGAGCTCTGTTATAATGTGATTTGAAAATGGGATTGAGGGTTTGATGATAACGTTTTCTGAAGTAATTTTTGATTTTAATCAGCTGGTTAATGTTACGCGGAGTGAAGTTTCTTCGGTCTGTTTCTATTGGACGGGAGGCGTGGCTATGAGTATCAATGACCGCCTCGGTGAACTCTGTGATTTTTTGTTCTAGATCGTTAGTGTTGTTAATATTATTAGGATGGAAATCAAAGAGAGAAATATTTTTATTTAGATTTATTTTGAAAGTTTTCCAATCTGTGGAGACCGCTCTGGGATTTGGGGGGTGCTTCTGCGAGTTTGAAGTTAAAATTTAAGAAAACCGGATTATGGTCAGAGGATAAATCGTCGATGGAGTTAATTGTAAAGGGGTAGTAGAAGTTTTTTTGATTAGTGCGATGTCAATGGTGTTAGCGGAGTTGTGACCAAATCTAGTAGGGGCTGAGGGAAAAGCGATATTTAAGTTGAGCATATTAGCGAAATTAAAAAGGTGTCTTCCTCTGGTAGTATTATTTTTACAATTCCAAGCGTTGTGAGTTGCGTTGAAATCTCCGAAGAGAATACAATTACTAGCTGTTTGAATAAAGTGCTCGATGTCAATAGTAAATAAATTTTCATCGGAAGAGGGAGGAATGTAAACACAAGTAATTGAAATAGGATCATGCTTGGGGGGAGTTAGTATAATATTAGTTGCTTCAAGAGCTCGAAGAGGAGGGGTGGGGAGGCAGTAGTGTTTGAGAGAGTTTTTAACAAGGATCAGAGTTCCACCTGCGGTCCGCGGACCATCGGAGATTCTGTCATTTCTGTGACAGGTGTAATTCGCTATATTAAAGTTGTGTGAAGGTCTCAGGTGTGTCTCTTGTATGAGAAAAATATCCGGGGAGTGCTTCTCTATAAAAATACGTAGTTCAGCAATTTTTCTTAGTAAGCCGTTTGCGTTCCATGAACACAAACTGAGACCAATCGGGGAGGAACTATACATTATTAATATTGTTACACGATGCCTCTATTTGGGCGTACATTTGATTGGGATTTAATTGTTGGTTTGTATTTAAATCATTACCGTTACAAAGAAATGGGAAAGCTGCATTAGACAGTGCATTGTCATTTGCAGCGTTGTTTGATATTAATATTATTGCTATTATTCATGTTATTAAAGTTAAAATTGTTATTTCTACGATTAAAATTGGGGAAGTGATTATTATTATATCTGTTATTGGGGGAATTGGTTTGTTGGTCTCAGTTTGTGCCGAAGACTCAGGTCCGCGTGTCGCCATCTGAGGGGTGTTTTTTGAATTAATAGCTCCGGTTGTCGCTTGAGCGTAGGAGATATTTGGTCTAACTAAGCTATTGTAGATGTTGGTGTAAGAATTTCTGTTATTTTTCGCGGCTCCTTTTGGGGTTTGGGGAATGAGGGGCAACCTCTATAATTTGCCATATGACCATATATGTTGCAATTAATGCAGTAAGGCGTTTCAAGTTTTTGTTTAATGGGGCAATCTCGGGTGAGGTGGTTTTCACCACATTTTAGACATCTAGGGTTTAGATGGCAGTTTTCAGAGCTGTGATTAAAATTGTTGCAGGTGTAACATTGAGTTACACCCCTACCATCATAACCCTCAACTCTGATGCTGAGATAATTTAGAGTTTTAAGATCGAATATTTTGAGATTATCAAGGTTACGGGGGAGGGTGATTAAAAAGATTGGGAGGGGGCGTTTGTTTTTTCTTCCTATTAATTGATTAACTCTATCCGGGGTGAATCCTAGGATTTCTAAATCCTGTTTAATTTCCTCTTGGTTTGTGTTTCTGGGGAGGCCCTTGATAACGACTTTAATGGGGCGTTCTGCTTTTGATTTTATAGTATAAAATTGAAATTTAAGTAATTTAAGGTGTTGTACGGCCATGCGTCTTTCTTCGGCGCTGTCAGTATACAGTTTTAGAAATTCACCCGTAAGGCGGGATCTTATTTTGGGGAATGCTTTCGTTATTGCAGCCATTTGGGCTTTGTAGTTCTTTTCGACGAAAAGCATGATGGGTGGTGGGAGTTGATTTTGTTGAGAATTTTGACTGGCCGAATTGTTCGAGCCATTGGGGTTTTCGTTGGCGACGGACCTGAGTTTTCGAGGTTGTTAAGGTGAGTGCCTTGCGGCAGTTCAAATTTATTTTGTGACAAATTTATGTCTTCATTATCAGTATTTTCAAGAATTACTTTTCTTGCCGTTTTTCTTTGGGAGGGATATTCGAAGTTGGAAATTTCTTTCCTTTTTCCAGAGTAGTTAGTTTCAGGGGTCGATTTTACAGGGGAATTTAGAGGAGTTTTTTTTTTCATGATGGGGGCAGCCAGGGGATAATGCAGGGTTCGAATGAGTCAATGTCACTTACCACCAGTGCCATGGTTTCTTCGATGTCGTGCAGCTCATTGAGTGCTCTGACGTAGAAGGGTTCATCTGGGTGGTGGTCGGGCATCATCATCAGTGCGTCAACGCAGGCCTGCTTGCATCTGCGAAAAGTTTCCATTTTGGCTAGTTGAGCTTTATTAAATTTCAACTGCTCACATGGAGTAATCTGAGGCGAAGGTGTCCTCGTAGCGTTCCGATGCGATTCTGCTAGTTCCAGTTCCATGTCGGTAGGTAGGTTGGCCATTTCCAAGTCGTAAACGTTTTATCAGCAGGGTAGAAAGAGTAGAGGTTAGCTCTGTCGCAAGAGCCCTGAAAAGGGCTGTGGGAGTCAGAAAAGTACGTGCTCAGTCTGTGGCTTCCGAAACGGGAATATGATATTTTGTTAAGGTGCTGTTGACCGCTGGCCATGGAAAAGGTTGATTGTATTTCACTGTGATTTAATTGCGCGTGGCGGTGCCAATTTTTCTAATATTTCACTTTGCTTCACATTAGGAATTGCATTGTATCGGAATTGGAATCAAAATTAAATTAATTCTTTTAAAGTAATTACCGTAAAATCCGGAGTAATAAGCGCACTTTTACCACAAAAAATAAGATCGAAATTTATGGGTGAGCGTAATACCCGCTGATAAAAATGAAAAAAAAAAGAGTAGAGCATACAAAAAAAATCAGACTTCTACAAAGATCGTACTATTGTTTATTTAAAAGAAATGACATACTTAATGAGCTTAAAGAGTTAAAGTTCTAGAAATATATTGTTTCCAAATCTTAGGATACCTGGAATAAATTACTTCAAAACATAATAGTTTGCATAATAGTCAAAACATAGCACGTATACATTTCCGATACTTTCGTAAAAAAGGGAGTGTGCCTTATACGGGGAATATGGCTAAAAATTTTTAAATTAAATTTAAATTTACGGTAAGTTTGAAGTTTCTTGGGTATAGTGTGTCTATTTCTTGTAATCCAGAGAGAGAGAACTTAGGGAACAGCTTTTTACTATTATATTTATTTGAAACTTTATCGCAATAATTATCTACATGTTATCTGAAAATATACATCTATTGTTGCGTTTCAAACAGCCATACGTTCATTATCTGTTAGGAGAACATAGCATTTATTCTGAAGACAAAAATTTGCCTTTTGCTGTCAAACTAGTATAAAATCCAAATATTTTCCCCATGATCTTTTGCGCTCTCAAGCCTAAGTTGGGACTTACCTTACCACTTCCTGTCTGGTGATAAAAATTTCCAGCATAGGAAGTTAGAAGAAAAACCACAATAAATTGACTATTTTCTACCAATTAGGCTTAAACCAGTCACAACAGTCGAAAATTCTTGAATAATCACGAAATCTTCGAAGACATTATTTATTGGATGTTATCACAACTTCCGTTGTATCTTTCAACTTACTCAAATCTACATAATTTGTGGGTTTTATCTTAGAAAAAAATAACTTATAATATTTAGTAAAAGTATGAGCTTAACTGTTTCGTCACTTTTCTCAAGGTGATAACAGTCAGAAATTTTTATTTGTTTAGTGTTTCAATGTAAATTTTTGCTAACATTTAGATAACAATTGTGTTCAATTCAGTTTTGAAGACATTTGACACTTAATTTTTCATTTATTTGAGTATGTGTGAGAAATGAACATTCAATTTTGGAACTATTATCTTAAACTTGTAACTTTTTAAAACTATATCCAATTAAAGTGTTTGAGTAAGAATAAATTAAATTTATGTATATTTGTTAAAGATTATCTGAGGACATAGTTCCGAAAATGTTTTGAAGAATGTGATTCATAATACTTTTTCGTCTTCAAAAATGTGCAATAAATATTTTTAACTCATAAAAGACCATCTTCAAGTGAACAATACAATGCACGGAAATATAAAATCCTTAATTTCGGTTTCGGTTGTTTTAAATGATAAATTTAAGGAAGATAATATGCTCTACAAACACTTCAAGGAGAAGATAACAAGCTTCTTATCTTTTGAGAAATGTAGTACAGCCATAAAGAAGAGAAAGGATTGCAGTTGCTGTCTCATTGTACTTTTCTATTGTTTGACTCAGGAGGGTAACAACAAAAGACTTTGATTTGTTTGTCTAGTTTTATTGAAGATAAAAATTTTGACGATAATAAGACAAGCAGATTAGTCATACCATCTCTTGAAATGTTCAATTACTTTCGTTTTTGAGCCCTTTGTTATCAATAAGTAATTCTTACATTTGTGTTTAAGTTTATGATTATTATTATTATTTTAATTACTATTTTCACTTTTAATAAACTGGTCCGAGTTCCTTGAGAAATTACTCTTTTAAACTTACGTTCACTTTTTTTGAAGTAGAGTTTTTATTTTTTCCTGATACATGTGCTTGTAGAATAATAGGAAGGGGGAGAAACGTTCCCGGATTTTCCATCAAAGCTCTTAAAATTATACCCATGCAGAAATTTGATAAAATTCCAAAGATTTTGCAACAAAATAGAGCTTCTGTAAATTTGGGTCAGTGGACAATTTAGGCAGCAATGAAGATTCAACATACAGAGCTGGCCAGTATACGGAATAAATGCACAGGCATTCTTCTTATCCGACAGGTCTTCAATGGCTATAATGTTCGTTATGTACAGTTTCTGCCACAAAAGACTTGTCGTGTAGAGGAGGCTGATAGCGTTAAATTCGTCCAACTCAAAGTCCTAATATCAGCGTGCTGTTTTAGCTTGCAGAGGGGAGTGTCGTCCTCTTCACTTGTCCTAGGAGCAAAATTACGGGGTCCGTCGCCAATATCCCTCGTGTTGCTTTATAGTGCTGCGTTAATATAACTCTCTGTACTTAAATCTCAGATACAGTAGCACTGGTACACATTAAATCAACTAGGATTTAAAGTTCTCACATTAGCTTATTGTGGATTATGGGAGACTGGAAATTGCAGACCCCACAAATCAATGCCGGTTTATCTATTAGGCGCTTGCGGCAGGCGCCCGGATAAGCTGGACATAAAACGGATTTTCTGGTTATAAATTTCAATTTTCCAGTGCCACTGGAGCACGGCTACAGGGGCACTATCACAAATATCTTCACACATGGAAATTTTTCAGTTGACAAAGATTTGTAAAAGTCAGTTAATGTTATTACATAAAACATTTCCTTCCCACTGTGATCTGACTCCAAGTCAAACGTTCAAATTATAATGGGATTTATCACCTTGTAATATCAATATCAGTAGTAATGGAATAACAGAACAAATTAAATTTTGGCTCAATTTTCTTAAAATACTGAAATCTTGTAACCTCCTCCTCCAAACTCTGTAGATGATCTCTTTGTCGAAACACTTATAGTTATTTTTTCCTAATAGTGAAAAATACAAGACGAATCTTTGATTGTGCTCGGGGAAGAAATCTTGATTCAGAGTGAATTTTATAACTGTCTTGGCACCCCCCAAAAAAAACTCTTTGCAAACCGCTAGTTACCCACTCCTGGTCTAAATCATAAAAAAAAATCCTGGTCTTTTAAAATTTGTTTAGTGATGCTCTGTAATTTATTACAATTGCAGTTAAATAAATGTTCGTAGTAATGACTAAATTAAGGGTGTCTTCGGCTAATGTTAAATTCGGAATTTTTTTCTGATAAAAAAGTACTCAAATATTAATACTATATTCTGGCTTCACTATCCTGTAGAGAATCACTTATTTTATCATATTACTCATTTTCATCCGAGTTGATACATTTTTTCTTTTATAAAATGTGTTTCGCATTTTTTCTCCTATACCGTAATGCTAAATGAGCTAACCCTTTACATGTTAAAGGGAAAAATGTATTATTTATGAAGTATTTTGAAATTTTAAAAACACCATATTATAAACAAATGCATGAGTTACAAGGTTATAAATTTTTATGAAAATTGAGGCATTTTTTTCTGTCCGAAAATGTGCTCACGTTAAGTTCACACCGTCTTATACATGGCGAAAACAGCCTTAAAGTACTTTAAATTCAGCATCAGCTATTATTTGAAATGAAGTTAAAATAAACATCCCCCCTATTTAAGGAATATATAAAAGCAATTTATCATATAAATATTATATGAGCATAGCAATATATTTTAAAACTAGAAGGTTTAGTTTATTTCATTGCTAAATTTATCTTCGACTTGGCATAGAACGACTTCAAAAAATAACCTGCTAGAAAAGGTAGAATTGATCATACAAATTAATACACAATCGCAAACAATAAAAATATCAATAAAAAAACTAGTTATGTGAAAATTAAGTACTTATTATGAAATTTGCATTCAAAATAAAAACAACTGTATTACAAGTTTTTTAAAATTTTAGATACAGATAATTCTTCAGTTAGATAATGAGCAAGTGTAGTGCAAATTCTAAAGAGAAGAAGAAAATATTTAAAAAGGAGCAAAAGATTTAAAGACTTTTTTTTTCATTTTTTTATTGTAATCCTTATCTTTTTCTATTGTTGTGTCGTAGTATTATTTCTCTATCTCTAAGTTAGCGGCAGCTGCATGTGTCTCAAACCTTTGAAAATGATAAACTTTTTTTTTACTTCAAGAGTAAAACAAAAAAAAATAATAATCCTACGAAAAGATAGAAATGAAGAAATAATTCCAAGGTTTATTAAAAGATAGATGCTCACTTGTGTAGTTTTTTCAACACTTGGATATATTTAACAAAATTCCTGATGAGCTAGGGGAAGGCATATAATGAAATTGGATCAGGTATGAAATTGTTTTAAAACTTTCCCAACATAGTTATTCAGTTTTATACGAATATCATCTGGGAAAGCTGCTATTTCTTTAAAAAATTGAATCGTAAAAATATATACAGTTTAGCTAAATAAAATTTTCATTAAATTAGCTTAAAAACCTCCCAAATATTACTATAACCTTCAGAAAAAGTGAGTGGCCGCGGTAGCCGAGTGGTATAGGCATCGGATAGTGGCTGGCTTTGTTACGAGTTCGAGCCTAGTACCACTAAAGACCCGCCGTGTAGGGCAGCGATGCACGCTGAATCTGTCGAGAGCTGAAACGTCCTCCTGTTGGTGTGGTGTGGTAGTTAGGAGAGGGGGTGCCAGCTCAGGTGTCGTCCACGTCACTTGACCATGGTTCAAAATTACGTGGTCCGTCGCCAAAAGCCCTCGTGTAGCTGAACAGTGCGACGTTAATCTTCACTCATTCACTCACTCACTCAGAAAAAGTGAAATTTAAAAAAAGGATTTTTTTATAAAAGATTCAGTAGGGGAACTAGTGCGACTTCAATGCTTATCTAGTAGTATAACAGTATTATAGCCTTCAGTACAAAATGGCAGCATTGAAATAATTTTTATTTATTATTACCTTAAAATATTAATTACTTAGAAATACACTAATTATTTCAATAATAGTGTTAATGTTTCGCGATTAAAAATAGTTTTTTTAATTAAATATAAATTCAGTTTAAAAGTTTTCTTTTGAATGGGAAATTGTATCAAAATGTAGTAAGAACATTGTTTTTCTAACTTTGAAAATAAAAAATATACTAAAATATTTGAAGAATTTGCTGGATGTTACAAGTAAAGCGAGAAGATAAATGTTACATAGGATGAATGTATTTTTAATTTTCCTGGGCTAAAAGTCTGAGAATTATATGATCCTTAAGGTATCCAACTACGTTCGGAACCGTGATTTTGTAAAAGCGCATAAATGAATAATTTCATGGTATTTAGTGTCACTTAGATTAGAATATATGCATAAAATTGTTCTAAGGACATTTTGACAAAAAAAATTTATTTAAATATAATATTTTGGCAAAAAAATAACTTAGAATAATCTTTTTTTCCAGATGTTCTCCTTTTGTGAAAAATGGTTCTATTATAATAATATTTTGCCTGTATATAGCTCAGACCTCTCTACAGAGGCTCAACTAGAATTTTTGAAATATATAACTTAGAAGTGGGTTTATTCATATTTTACGACAGCAGAGGGGAGCAATTTTAAGAAAAAAAACGCGAATAATTATTTCAATGGGTGGTAACTCTGAAAATAATGTGAATTTTTCAAAAATTCTAGTTGAGCCTCTGTAGATAGGGCTGAGCTATATACAGATAAAATATTATTATAATAGAACCATTTTTCACAAATAGAGAACATTCGGATAAAAGATTATTCGAAGTTATTTTTTTGCCAAAGTATTATATTTAACTAATTTATTTTGTCAAAATGTCCTTAAAGCAATTTTATGCATGTATTCTAATCCTAGTGACACTAAATATCATGAAAATTATCCATTTACGCGCTTTTTTAAAATCACGGTTCCGAACGTAGTCGGATACCTTAAGAACAATATCAAGAAATGTATGTCTGGTTTTATGTATTTTAAATTTAGTTAGTAAAGACATCTCCCAATGAGAGCAGAAAATTTTCAAATATATATATTTTTAACAGAACACATGAAGAAATAATATAAAAAATTATTATATTTTTAGTATAGGCCTACATGTATTTTTCCAGAATCATTTCTTTTATATAAAGGCTCTCCCTATTAATACCTTTAATTTTTAAGTATACACACTCTAATCTTAAAATCAGTTTGCAATTTTTCGTTAATGTCAATGATGGTTATCTCGTAACTGTTTACTTCCTGATTATAGATTACTACACTAAAATTTTGCTGAAAGTTTTCCACGGACTGCATGTCTAAAATGTCAAACAACCTTTCTATTACATAATTTGAAAATGTACTTTTCTTTAAATTATCCTCTCGTTCACTATTAAAATTATTAAGTATCTCAATGATATGGAATTCTCTATTTGGATTACAAATGGAGTGATACATGAATTTTTTAAAAAATAAAATGTTGTCGTACAGATATTTTTCCTCTTCAGTATATTCACAGATTCATACTAGAATAGTTTTCTAATAGAAATATGAAAGAAAATTGATCTCAAAAATAAACCTTAAGAAGGGTATCTTTGCTACTGTTATCTGGAAAATGTTTCAATAAGTTTTGAAGTGCTTATTTATATAAGGGAGCTTGTCTTTGTCAATGGATGGGCTACAGTAGATGAGTTAGCATCGTCGCGAACTCGTAGACGACGTAATTTCAGTCGAGTCATCAGTTCGAATTCTGTACCACCAAAAATCTATTGAGTAGAGGGTTTGATACACGTTACATCTATCGAGCCTTAAAGTGTCCTCACATTCGCTTTGACATTTGTGTGGGAATTTGAAGTTTGGAATACCACTCAATGCCAGAAAATTAAATATAATGAGCATTCCAATTGCTTTATGCACATTCACTGGAGTAATTTTAAATACTGTGTTCAAAAAAATCATTTATGTTTTATTTACATACGAATTACGTAATAGATATTTGATATTCAGCCCTGACACATTTTACAAGTTTATGAAGAATGATCCTTTAGGCAATTTTAATTTATGACATATTTATATTAGGTTATGAATTATTACTGATGCTTTGAGTTGACACAAAAAGAAATATCTGAGAACTACAGGTGGCCGCGGTAGCCTAGCGGTCAAGGTAACGGACTCGTGGTTGGTGTATCACGAGTCCGAGTCTTGTACGGCTGAAGACCCTCCGTGTAGGGGAGCGTTGCTCGTTAAATCTGTCGGAGCTCAAACGTCCTCCCGTTGGTGTGGTGTGGTAGTTAGGAGAGGGGATTGGCAGCTCAGGTATCGTCCCCGCTATATTACCATAATTCAAAACTGCGAGGTCCACCGTCAATAGCCTTCGAGTAGTCGAATACTGCGAAGTTAATATTCACTCACTCACCCCAGAAAGTGATGGTTGAGTTTGCTTGCTTATAGCTCCACAGCTTAAGAACCTTGTATGCAATATGACAGTTGAGATGCTGTTTTCCTCGTTTAATCATCCCTGATAATAAAAATAAGTTTTAAGAAACATACCTGATATGCTCACATATTTCAATTTTGAAAACTCTACTCGTAGAAGTCCCTCAAATCCGCCAGTAACTATTCGCATAGTTGCGTATAGTCTAAAAAATAAAGGAAAAACCACAAACATTTCTGCTTCTGAAGAAACAGAAATCTTAACTTTAAAAAATGTTCGAAACATTTGAATTTACGACCCGGATCTTTAATTTACTCCATCAGGAGTAAAAACAAAGGAGATGTCTTGACTCTTCTGTAACCCTTTCACCTACGTGAATTACAAAAGCATGAACAATACCTAAACCTACGTGTTAAAATTTTAAATTGGCTGCTCTTTATCGTAAACACACAATTTATCACGCTCCTTTTATTTTCGCAGTATAGCTCACCTTCACCTTGTAAACAATTCTTTACACGTAAAACTTGGCATAAAATCCTTGAGACGCCTTTCTTCGACACTTCACATTGAACTTTAAAATGCATACTGTTTTTTCATGAAATAAGAGTCGTAACTCTTTATAGTAATCTTTTTTTATTCTGAAAAAATTAGTAATATAAAAAAAAATTAAGTCAATTCCTACTTAGATCAACAAAGAAAAATTTTATTTTAGCTACTTTTTATGAAATAGTTACAATTAATATACATATGACAGAATCACAACATTAAGTGGTAATTAATTTTTATTAGTTATCATTAAAGTATTGTATTGTCATCCAAAACAATCGTGTCTATAAAATTTCAGTTCAACTGAATACTTTAAAACGTGAGAAAAAACCTTTTCAAGTTTTGACAGAAGTCGCCAAAAATATCGCTTAGTCGCCAACGTGGCTGTATTTGTAATTCTTTAAATAATTAGTTTTAATCAATTAATTTTTATTAATTATAGTTAAAAATTATTGTATTGTCATCCAAAATAATCATGTATATAAAATTTTAGCTCAATGGAGCGCTTTAAAATGTATTTTATTAACGATTGAAAATTTCACCAAGATAAATAATTAAAATATATAGAGAGTGTGAGCTAATAGTAGGAATTGAATAATAAAGGAATTTATTTGATCTTTTTGAAGTAAAAATTCATAGAAAATCCAAATAAATTCGAAAATAAAAAGCTAGAATTTTTTTTTGAAAAAGGGCATTATGTTTTTATCGAGACAATAATTTATGTACGATATGCAAAAATTTCAAAATTTATTTCTGAAAAAAAAAAAGTTTAATTTGTGCCAGTTAGTGCGGAAAAGAAAAGAAAAAAGCGTTATAGAATTCAATGCATAATGTCTTAAAGCCGGTATTCTGAAAATCTTTCCCTTTTTAGACAGAAAAGTTTTTTAGACTAGATTATTAGATATGTGTCAAAGGATTACCCAGCAAATTAAATTGAAAATTCAGTCTTAGGACTGAATAGTGGGGTTAAACTAGTATTATAATATACCTTCTTGCCTTGCTTTACAAAGCAAATACGTGATTTCTTTGTTCATTCAAAAGGAAAGAAAATTATAACATAAATGAAAATCGGTACAGAAAGTAATGCAGTATGAAGTGATAAAATAAACATACGAAAAACAAAAACTTAGATACAAAAAGGTTAAAAAATTAAACGAAAGAAAGTGAGAGAAAAAGCTTATTGGGGTTTCGCAGTATTTTAAATTTAGATCACCAAATCTTTTTGAAAGAAAAACAGGGTAAGATTTGAATGGCAAAGCCTCTTGTACAAAGTCCCTTACGTCAATAAAACCTCAATTTATGGAGGAGGATTACGCAAGTGTGGTCTATTATACGCGTACGTAACAAAGTCTCGTAAATAAATGATTTTTCTGAGATTTTTGACGAGATAATCCAAACCTAAGATCTTATCACTGCTAATCTGGAAATAGTTTACCAACCTTCACAATGAAGTACTGATTAACTTGGTGTAAATAGATGAATTGCATAAAAGAAATGATTCTTCCTTTGCTGACTACTTTAAGTCGACATTCTTGCTTAATTTTATGGTGGAAGCTGTCGCTAGAATTTTTATGCAAAGTAAGAATGGAACTTGTCACAGAAGTTGGGCTTACAGAGAAAGTAATTTGAAATTTATGTTGGTGGTATTACTGCATTCCTATGAGTTGGCCATTTTGTCTTTTAAACCGCTCTGATTTCTTTGAGATTTTGTATACATTTGTAGATATAAATTCTTTTGTTGTCTGAGTTGTTTACTGTCCAGTCGGAATTAAAAATCGGATTCAAGTTTTTACGAAACACAACTGCAGGGCCGGGTCTAGCAGTTTTGCGCATCGGACAAAAATGGGAAAATGCCGCCAAAAGATAAATTGTTATCACAGATACGTATCTATACAACTTGAATAATTACAGCGAACAAAAAGGCTACTTCAGCGAAAATAATATAGTCGGCCTAATTATCAGACTGCGTAACTCCACCGACGTTACTGATTTGATATAGGAGTGCAACGCACCAAACGCTTTTCGGCGCGATTCTTTAATCCTTTTGTTTTGTCTACGCCATGACTCAGTGCGCGCTCCGCTTTTAATTTATTCCTCGATCAGTATAATCACTACTTTTTTTTTATTTCATAATAAAACTAGATTTCGAAGGGAGAGGTGGTGGCAAGATTTTAACATAAAATAAATACAACAGAAAGTAATATTAATTTATTACACTTCCAGATATAAATTATTTACGCTATTTTAAGCGTTCATTACACAAAATTTGTACAATGTGTTACTTTTGCTGAGCAGAGATCCCGCAGAAAAAAAAAACTAACACTAATATTCGTTATCCCCATGGCAACCTCATTATCGCACGATAAAAATATCAAAGTAAACCATATTGTAATATTATCGCCTATCTTGGCGAACATAACCAACAACTTGGCGCCGAGCCTTACTGTATCAAATTAGCATCCCAGATGGAGTTACGCAGTCTGATAATTAGACCGACGATATATTATTATTATTATTATTTTAAGCCTTAAAGAGTTCAAACTAATTCAAAATTAAGGACATTATTACTTGCTATTTCAAACGAGTAAAATGTAAGAAATGGAATCGTCCATTTCAGCAGGCCAATTTCTTTGAAAAATAGTCTACTGATAGTGGGGATCACAAGCGTTTGATTTAAATTTTAGTAACCACACTCAAGGCTAAAATAAAACATCTCTTGTGGCTCTCTATATACCAAAATCTCTTATTACCCCTGTCCCCTTTTAGATAGCTGACGCCGGACATTGTAAGTGTGAAAAAAATGTCCGTTATGACCTCGCTCCGGGATGGGGAGAAAGTTACTATAAAAGTGAAAGATGTGTAAACATATTAACTTTCATGCTTTAACATATACTCCTGCCTCGAATCCTTCAAGTTTTAACATAAAAGTAAACTTTCACTAAGCATACAGAGTACAAAATAAGGAAATAAGATACCTTAAATGAAATACCAAATTCACCCGCAATAATGTTTCAGAACATGCATCAACTTTTTTGTAACAATATATATATATATATATATATATATATATATATATATATATATATATATATATATATATATCAAATTCGATCCAAATGCCGTCCTTAAAATTTGCCGCCCCTGATAACTGTATCGTAGCAGTAATGATGTTAAATGAATTTATCGTAATTTGTTTTTACAATTTTTTTTTCCAAAAATGAAATAATAATAGCTAGAAAAAATTAGTTAGAAAGCTGCAAGAAACTGTCTTATAAACTCATACAAGCACTTTATTATTATTTTTTTTTGTTTCTAAACATCACTATTCAAAATAAATGGATTCGCTATTTTCTCATACTTCATGGACATTATTTTTTAAGAGGAAAAACTTTCTTTATTACAAAGGTTATGGTACTAACTTTCTTAGATTTGATTAAATACCTCAAAGCATTTGAAAATTTTTTTTGAAACAAAAAATTATTCTATTAAGATATAACATTCTTTAATCCATTTTTAGTTTTTAAAATAGTAGTATATATTATTTCTATAATAGTTTTCAGTAATAGTAAAATGCATTTATAATTCAGAGGGAAGAGATCTCTTTCAAGTTAATAAAATTCTTCAAATCATAAATAATAACAGAATGTTAAGCTTAATGTGAAATGCATCAATTCATAATAATGTAAATAATGCAATATAATATTAAAATGCACAAATAAATCTGAGTTGTATATTTTAACAGCCTTTATTTATTGATATAAAATAGATTCATTTTATTATATACATCCTAAATTAGTGAAAAGTGAATGTTAAATGTTAACATATAATGGGTCCTTATAGCACTTTAACAAAAATACTTTGATCAGCACATTATTTTTTCATTGAAAATAATGTAAGGCTTATCTAGATTACAAAAAAATAATCTCGAAAAGCTTTGAGCTTACTCAACTTAACTTCAAAGGTTCTAATGTACTATATTCGTGGAATTCGCATTAAATGTTAATATAAGAAGAAAAAAAAATGCTAATATCTTTTTAATGATTGAGACTTAAACCAGTATTAACAGTAAAAACGAAAGAGATTATTCTTTACATCGTCCAGACATAAACTTCTCTCATTTCATTAAAATCTTGCTGTTTGTAGCTTTAAAATTGAAATGGCACCATATATAAAGAATAAAACTGCCTTTTTGGAATTTATGAAATATAATCATTAACTGCAGGTCATGAAAAATCACATATCATTCGTTTTTAAATTAGCTGTTTAAAATTGCAAAAAAACCCCAAAAAACCTAGTAATTTTATTGTATTTGAAGTTTAATATTTTAAAAAAGGTATTGTTTTTTGTGTGACTCCAGATTTTTTAATGGCCAAAGATTGGAGGCATAATGTGCAACCCCCGTATCGTGGGGACCCAGGATTCTAGGGGGCTCAAAATCTATGTTATGCTATAGTTTTGCAGTCATTTATAAGATCTGGCTTGGGGACCAAAACATGACTTTGTAGGGGGCCCTAATATTCTCCGTTATGCCACTGCCAAGGATGTATTTAATTATGAATGAACGATGAAATATATATATATATATATATATATATATATATATATATAGTTTCTATCAATGAATAATTTAACTTTGTCTAATTATGTATTGCTGTTTAAATACAAATTTGTGGCGAATCTGTACGGAACCTTTCCGCTAATCTTCTTAGGCGTCTTTCTGGGGAATATAAATTCGCGTTTATTTCCAATCAACTCCAAAAAGAAGTATGGGATATTTAAATTAGATAAGGTATTTAAGTCGAGGGTTGCGAGATAGCAAGAGAGATGATGGTAGGCTATTGAGCCAGTAACGTTAAACGCATAACTAGGAGATTCAAAGAGATTAGATTCGTGAAGACGTCGTGCTGCTAGACGTACCAGAAAGCTGATATAAGCCAGCGGTAAATATAATTCACGTACGCTTAAAGTAAGCGTCAGTTTGAGATATTAAGTTAAAGTTAATGACAGTTAAGAATTCGAATACGTGTGTTTCTCGGATCTCCTATTTCGGTAAACCTTACTTGAGTTGAGCTAGATTATTAATTAATTGTATTCTTAGTAATTTAATTTAATATAAAAGGCAAATCCCTTTCAACGACGTAACATTGTTGTATTATATGTTATCAGAGATTTTTGAGGAAATTATAACAAAATAAATAATATTATTATTCAAAATGGCTCTTGGTGGTTCTTTGTCTCAAATTAATCTTGGTGTTCAAGGTGTGACCCAGGGGGGTCATCACAAATTTTACTTTTTAATTTTATTCATATTAATTCATTTTTAGCCAACTAAAAAAAATTTGGTACTTACGTATTATACCGTTGACCAATTTGTTCAAATTAAAAGACATCACCAAATGCCACAATATGCAGAAAAAACTTTCCTGAGCGTTCTCCAAAATAATATTAAAAATATTAGCATTCTTGTCTTTCGATTTGTTTCTTTTTTTTTTTTTGGCGAAATTGATTGACGGTATAATACTAAGTACCCAAAATTTCTGAAAAAAAATAAGTTTAAAAAATGTAATATACTTGAAAACATTAATAGAATTTTATGATTTTTTTAAAAAAATAATTATAATTAAATATTTTTACTAATTAAATTAAGAGATGAGTTTTCCTGCGACATCCCTTCAAGATAAGATTTATTTTCCCATTCTCGGAATTTTTTTCAGAGTTGATTCTAATAGCTGCCAATAAATCATTGTGATATCCATGTGTTCGTACAAATTCTATAATCACATAAAATTTAAATTCTCTATTTTTTAAAATTTTAATACTAAATTCCCTTGTGATAAGATTAAATTTATAAGTTTTTAGATGCCTTATTTTAGTTCAATTTTCAGTAACCCAGAATCCTAATCCAATTTTGTCAACTGAAAGAGATCCAGAAGAACATTTCTTGTTCTTTTCATAACTTACGCATCATAACTTCATTCGAATCCATTCTAGCTGTCTTAATTCCCAACTATTTTCAGCAAGCAATTCTTCTCCATATTCTTTAAGGTCTCAGTGATTGTACGTGACTCAATGCAACACAAAAATAGAAGTTCGTGATGTACAAAAAAAAATTTACTCTGCACCCCTAAAGCAAACACTTCAGTGATTTTATAGAAGCGGGAATTTTTTCCAGCAGCATTAAGACTGAAACAAATGCCTATTTTTACGCCTTCAAAGGTCGTTAATTGGGAAGGTCCATTAAGAAAGATCACCAAGGGAAACAACTTTGAATGGATGACACCTCTGGGTACTAAATCACCCCTCCTTGCTTTCCCTTGCAGATGGATTTATACTACTGTGTAATATCAGAACACATTCTTCAACTAGGAAAAGTATTTGAAATATTCTGTCACTATTTCGTCTTAGGAACTTTTACAACAAGTCCCAAATATATCCTACATGTTTTGTCTTTCTTCATTTTGTTAATCTTAATACATGTATTAGCTACGAATTAGTTTTTTTTATGTAAAAAAAATAAATTATTCCTTTTGAAGAATTGAATGGAATTAAAGAAAAAAATATATTAGCGCTGTTCTCAGAGGCGTAGCTACCGCTGTATCAGCCGTATCAATGATACGGAGCCCCCAAGCTACAAGGGCTACAGTCCACTAGCAGAGCTGCCATATTTAAAAAAGGGCCCCGAAGGAATTTTGATTCAGGGCCCCCTCAGAGCCAGCTACGCCAGTGGCTGTTCTCGACTTTCGTACTTATGTTCTTACTTAAGAAATTTTTAATAATCTTTTTGTGTGTGTGTGTGTTGTGTAAAGCAGTGGGGTCCCCGAACCTCTCAAGGAATGTTAAACTATTTCCATTTTATTTACTGTGGTGTATTTCTCAAGAGTTTGTGCGAATTTCACTTTTTTTGTGTGTGTAACTGTATTTTATTGTGAAGGCATATTTAAATAAAATTAAAGTTATTACATAGAAGCCTCTAAATTAAAAACAATCAACGTTCCCCCCTCAGCGGGCCGTAATAAAATTATTAAACGTTTACTGGTCCTTGGCGATAAACAGATGGAGAAGTATTGATGTAAGGAATTATCTGGCTTAAGACTTTAAAAATCAAAATATTATGAAGCATTAATACTGGTGTCGTGTAAGTGGCGTACACAGACCTCTCTCTTAAGGGCTGGGGGGGAGGTTAAATTCTAAAAAACACGTTGACGGAAGCACTAAGGCGTAATTTCTAAGGTAAAAATTACTAATTCATTAGCCTATAGGGGGTTGAATCCCTAACCTCCCTTTGACTACGCCACTGTGCTTTGTCCTTTACCACACCAGGCTGTTCAGCCGAAAAGTCATCATCGCGAACTCATAGAAGGTGTTATTTCTATCGAATCATGGGGTCGAATCTTTATCATGTAGATCCGTTTTCTGGTAGAGGGTTTGATACACGTTAAATCTGTCGAGGCCAAAAGTCCTCAAGTTGGCATGGCATAGAAGTTTGTAGAGTAAAAGGACAGTTCAGGTGTTGTCTACGTCAATTGACTATAATTAACTATGAACCTCGTCAATAATCCTTATATACGAAGTGTGACGTTTAATACTGAATCAATGAAACACATTGCGTGAGGACAGAGATTCAGGATCATGCAGAAGTTTCCATTATTCTATTCCGGGCCTTTCAGGGAACCCTGACTCGAAACCTAGGGTAGATCCGAACACCTTGGACCATGAGAACTCAATTTTTCACTGCTATTACTTAAGAACATCGTATAATATTTCTCCGATTAAAAATATTTTTGATAAAACATAAATTGCTCCATGGATGGAGAACTAATTTTTCATGTTAAAATCTTGTAATTCAGTACAAATTAATTAAAAAAAATTTTAATTAAACTTTTTATTCAATATATTAAAATATAGATTACTGAACTGTAGTTTTGAATATCTTTCATTCATAAATTTCAAATGTGAGAAAATAGAAACCAGCCGATTTTGTGCTGCGTGCAGTCGTAAAAAATACATTTAAATATTATTAGACCATCGATGTTTTGAATTGATAATAGTTTCTAAAACTCTAAAGTTGTCATGCTCTATCTTCAGATATGAATTTCGAATTTCTAATAATTAGGTTGTGTACATTTTTACGAAAGTCGTTGAAAAAAACATTTTGAAAAAGGTAAAAAAAAAAAGACATTTTTAAGATCAAAATATTTTGATCTTCAGATTATTAAATCGTATGCTTTCTTTTCAGAATGTTTTGCTCTTTCTCAGAATAGTAAGATATTTTATTCTTTTTTTAAAAAAAACCTTCGTTTATAAAAAAATCCCCATTCAGAAAGGGATAAAAACTTTCTGAAAAGCTGATGAAAACAATTAGTTTCTATAAACAGAAAAAAATATTCTGAATAACTTAGAAGTAATACATAAAATTTTATATTTTGCTGGGTCTTATTTTTCAGTATTCCTTTTCTTCAGGAATATATTCTCCTGCTGATATTTTCTCACTGAATAAGTCTTAACTACTTTTCTTTGTTACTTCTGAAAACAAAATATGATAAGCAAACTTTCCATACGTTATTAAAGGATCAAATCTTTAAAGTAAATTTACTTATAATCACCAAACATATGTTAAGGTGTTCATTATTTATTTACAATGTTTCTTTATGCCTGGACCGCAAGTATTTGTTTTTGAACCACAAGTGTCCTTCATTACAACACGTTTAATTCGTACCATACTATATCGAAACCGTGTTATAGAAGACTTTTTTTTGTTTATTTAAATTAGTATTTTATTTCTTTATTAAATTATGTATACAGATAATATAAATCCAGGGCAATATTTACCGTCTTGTATCGAAACCTTATTATATGAAACTTTGAAATAATATATATCAAGGCAATGCGTACCATGTTATATCGTACTCAAGTCTTAAGGTGTAAATTTTTATGATAGCTGAAATTTCGTTCCAATAAAACATACAAACAAAAATTATGTTTAATTCAAGATTTTTAACAAATACAAAAATTAAAAATACAACATAAAATATATTCAAAAAATAATAGCTATCATTATAAAATGAATAGAAACGGCTTATTAGGATCTAAAATAAATTTTCATCCTTCTCATCAAAAATTATTACTAATCTAATTTTTTTTTCTCAGACTTGGCTGAAATTCTTCTTAAATAGTTATTTCTCCATCATATTACAAAAATTATCAGACCTAGTTGCAATTACCTGTCTGTTTCGATCTTGCAAATCTTTCGGAATTTCTCTATAAGGAGCTAAAGAACTTAGCAATTCACTTTTAAATTTTCCGCTACATACTACTTACTGGAAGATCTTTTTCAACAACAACAACAACAAAAAGTTCTAATGTCTTAGCTAAAAGTTATTCTTTTTCACAGATCAATTAAATTTAAATAAATGTGTTACATAAAATTGTTACATTAAAACCGTGTAGTATTAAATTCAAGTTATGTGCCGTGCAATATAGAACCCGTGTTATAATAATCGCAAATTTTGTACCGAGTAATATCGAAGCCTTGTTTTACAAGTACCATGTTATACGAGGAAGGCATGTATGCAAATTGTTTTGAATTATTTGAACTTATAAAAGTCTCATTACATGTAATATTATACTTGCTTGTTTATCCTCCTCCCCCTCCCCTCCACTCCCTTAGAAAAACAACAAACAATGTTTAGAAAACGATATTAAAGAGCATCAAATTCTAAAAATAAATTTAGTTATGATGATGAACCATATATTTAGCTCTCCGTCTTATTTATACCGTTTCCTCCATCCCTGGACCACAGGAATCTTTTGTTAATTTTTAAATTATACCTCACGGAGCCCATTTTAAAATACCCCTTTCTCGTTTACATAAAGCGAAGCTAAATATAGCCCCATTGGCATCCCGCCCCCAGCAATCGACGCTGAACGTGACGTCTTTTTGACGTTAATGTGACGTCGTCTTCCGACACTCTGTTTCGGGTAACTCAACCTTTTGGAAACGGACCACGAAAGCGGTTGCTCGCGTTTTGAATCCTTGCAAACGATTCTATGGGGGAGGTGGAAAGGATAAACAACCCCAGCGCAACAAGAATGCATTTAACTCTTTCTTCCCATCTGTTCTTCCACCGTGATCTCGTTCGGAATAAGGGCTATTAATAGAAAACGTTGATGAGATGGATGCACGCGCGCGCGAGAAAATAAGGAGCGTGCAACTGACGCGTGCCCGACACGTGTTCGAATGACCCCACGAACGCCCGTTCTTGGAACCGGTATTATTGGTTACGGTTTCTATTTCTGGGGTCAAAACGACCCCCGGAAACAGATGGACGATTTCTTAGAATCGGGTTTAATGAAGTGTTTTACCCCACTGTGAAAAATCATCTGGCTTTGATTTAAGAATGTGCCTTTAAATCAATAAAATGGAGATGCCGTAAGACGTAAGCAGATGCTTTAATTTTTCGCTCAAGATCTAAAAAGATTATATTGATATTCCTTTCAATTTGTAATGAGTATTACGATCCGCATGAAAGATCTATTTTCATGAGCATTATCATAAGGTGTTTGTCATTGTTGAAAACTTACCTTGACTTATTTTTAGTTGTATGGATTTTAAACGTAGCCGGCTGGGTGGCGTGGTAGGTTTGTCGCTGACCTTCAGCACCTAAGGTTGAGGGTTCGACCCCGGCCCAAATTGGTGGATTGTCATGATGCAGAAAATCGACAGTGGTCATATCGTATGATTATACGGCATGTAAAAGACCACCAGAGTGTCTGTTTAGCTTGGATGCTCTCGGAAAAACTAAATCCTAACATAGGTTCGCATCGTCAGAGCTCAGATGCATCCATCTAGGGAGGAAACTGGGCATCAAAATTACTTGCGGCGTTTGGTATTCGCCTATATGGTACCGCACAAATAGAGGTACCAGCTTCCGGGGAATGTACTAGATCTGCAATGGTTAAACACCAACCCGCAGCCTATTAGAAATAACAAAAAATAGAATAAAATAAAAGATTTTAAACGACGGTGTTAGACGATAGTGAACACAAACAGGGTTTCTTCGATTTAAAAAAAAATATAACTTATTAAAAAAACTCCATTTTTTTAGAAACAAGTTGATACATCCTCGGCTGTAATAATATGAAAGTCTACTTAGAAATTATATATACATTATCTTACTGTCAAAAGTGCGTCATAAAATATATACCATATATTTTCGAATATAAGAAGGTGCGCTTTTTTTCTTCTAAAATATTCCCCTAATTCAAGTAGGCCGCTGTAGCCTAGTGGTGAAGGTAACGGACTCGTGGCCAATGTGTCATAAGTTCGAGCCTAGTACCAGGGCTGCGGTAGCCCAGTGGTTAAGGTATCCAACCATGGCAGGCATGTCATGAGTTCGATCCCAGTACCACTAAAGACCCGCCGTGTAGGGCAGCGATGCACGTTAAATCTGTCGAGAGCTGAAACGTCCTCCCGTTGGTGTGGTGTGGTAGTTAGGAGAGGGGGGTGCCAGCTCAGGTGTCGTCCACGTCACTTAACCATGGTTCAAAATTACGTGGTCCGTCGCCAAAAGCCCTCGTGTAGCTGAACAGTGCGATGTTAATATTAACTCACTCACTCGAGCCTAGTACCGCTGAACACCCGCCGTGTAGGGGAGCGATTGTCGTTAAATCTCTCGTGAGCTCAAACGTCCTCCTGTTGGTGTGGTGTGGAAGTTAGCAGAGGAAGGTGTCAGCTCATTTGTCGTCCTCGTCACTTTAACATGGTTCAAAATTGCGAGGTTCGTCGCGAAAAGTCCTCGAGTAGCTGAACAGTGCGACGTTAATATTCGCTCACTCACCTATTCAAAACTCGTATGTAAGCCGCATTGAAAAAAAAAATTCTGTAATTTTCAAACATGTGTTTCATGAGGGCGAAAATGTTTCCAAGCGAGTAAAATGAGTGGAATGTTTTCCAATCAAACTAGTGGTGGTTAAGGTCATGAACCCTTTGCCGTTGCCGGAGTGTCGAGTGGATTCATATTCTGGTAGCACTGAAGACCCTTCATTTAGAGGGGGGCGATGAACGTCCATTCCGCCGAGGCTCCATATCCTTCCGTTGGTGTGGTGTGGTAGTTAGATAAGAGAGGTGCCAGCTGAGGTGTCGTCATCATTTGATCAAGGCGCAAAATTACGAAGCCCGTCGCCAATATCCCTCGTGTTGCTTTATAGTTCTACCCCAATAAATCCTCACTCGCATATCGGACACTCGTTTCAAAGCATGATATACCGTTTAAAATTTTCTACGAGAAAATTACTGATTTTCCATGCAATGTGAATGTAAAAGTGTCGTTGAACTAGGATGATCATCTGACTTTTCGACTCCGTGTTCTCAAAAAGACGCGGTGACTTTTTTATTTCTTCATCAGTCGCCGTGCAGAGACTGAGTAAAAACTCCACCTCCAGATAAAAGACGTGCTAAATCTGTATTCCCCGGTTCCTGTGCATATTAAACGTGGAAGGCTTTCTACCTTCACTGAGTATTATTTTTGTGAACTTAACAATTTTTCTTTTGGGATAGCTAATATTTTGTAAAATATAATGCGATTACCTTTTTATTTCAATTCCTATATTATTATAGTTCACACTCTCCCTATATATATATATATTTATATTTATATATCTTTTTCAAATTTTCAATAGTTATAATAGAATACTTTTCATCCACACACTCAAGTTCAAATACATTTTTTAAACTTGCAGTGGATGACACTTGTTGGTAATATAGGTTTTTAAAATATTTATTCATTAATTAAATTTAATTAATTAAAGTAAAAGAGAGATATATTTCACAGTCGATATTATTCCTCTAGATGACAGCACCATTGGATAAAACAGTTTTTGTTAAATTTGTGATGAAGATTAAACTTAACCTGAATAATCTTTTGCTTGTTAGACGTCAGCCTTCCTTTTATACTGGTTTAAAGAGTAATTCTTACCTATTATATTCAACTTTTATTAAAAAATATAATTACAAATTTAATGTGGTTAAAAAAATTGTAATGTTAATTTAAAAGGTGTTTTGTCATTTAATATTGTGATTCTGTCATACGTATATACATATTTTTATTAATTGTAATTATTTAATAAAAAGTAACTCAATTAAAATTTTTCTTTATTGAATTTTAAGTAGGAATTGACTTAAGAAACTTTTTTTTATATATTACTTCATTTTATCCCAAGAAATTTACATCAAAATTCGTTGTTTTGAAACCTGTGAGATCCAAAATTGCATCAGTAAACTTATATTTAAACTGGCATAAGCCAATAAGCTTTCCGCTTAAGATTGATTTAATATTGTCGTTAATAGTTTTTCTGGACGTATAGTGTATAAAATAAAATTATTTTTTAAAAGATTATTAAAAAAATACAGATAATTTTTTAAAAAGGGATTTTTCTCTCAAGTATATGACTAGGAGCGAATTGAATTTTATTGAAGTCTAAAAGATTATCAAAATGGGTTCAGACAGCGAAATTCTCTCAGAAATCGAATGAAAAAAAATTCTTTTTGTACAAATTATGTAATTACAAATCTGTTTAACTTTCAAAATACTTTATTGTGCATTTAAATTGTTTTTTTTTAATTTTCAACTATAATGTTGATTTATTGAAATTTCACATTTTCATATCTTATGAAGAATTAGAATAAAATTTGAATTATGTGCACATAAAATAAAAGCTATGCAGCTTCTCTGAACATGGTATGTTTCCAAAATTGCATTAGTCTTAATGATTATATCTTTTTATACTTGAGAGATGTAAAAAAATATCAATTTTGAGTATAAATCAAATGTTTTTTTAGTTAGATCTTTTTTATTACGTAATACACGAGCTTTAAAATTAACAGGCTTTTTAATTTCTTTATTTAAACAAAAAATATTTAGTTGGTAAATGGGGTCGAAAAATAAATTACGTGACTATATTTTTATTAAAAAATCATTAGACGTACAAATTAATTAAAAAATTGAACAAAATATGTATTCTCTAAATATTATTAATTCTAAAATATTAATTATATATATATATATATATATATATATATATATATATATATATTTAATTCACGTGAGAAGAATACTTTTATGTGCAATGAATGAATTTTATGTCGGCTTAGAGGTAACGTACCCGCTTCGTGAGCCGAAGGTTGCGGGTTCGATCCCGGCTGGAGTCGACAAATTTTCTGGATGTGAAAATCGTACTAGGTACGCATGTTATATGATTATGCGGCATGTTAAAGATCCCTTGAGTATCAATTTGGTTTTGGTACTCTTGGTAAATTAAATCACTGCAATATCTAGCATTTGACGAGGACTTGAATTAAAATTAATTCAAGCGAAAAAATTTGACAGCGAGAACCGCCACTACATGGTACCACCGTGAAATGGCTCTCACATTTTTGAATTTGCCGTGTCTGCAAAGGCCTAGTTGTGAGTATGCAGCCCATTAGGGGAAAATGTGCAGTTAATATTTTTTAAAGAACAGATATAAAAAACTTAATGAGAGAAATTAACAAAAGTTGAAGCATTTTTAATGTATATCATGACAAAAGTTTTCTCATCCATTTGCTTAAAATTCATAAAAATTTTTAAATAATTCCATTTAAAATTGCAAAAAAGGTTTAATATATTAATTCCATAAAAATTCTCGATACATTTCATGATTAAACGATTCCCTTTTTTAAAAAATTTAAATAACCAAAGCAAAACTTTCAAAGATTTTAAAAAAATTACTCTTTATTGTATAGTTTAAATTTACTGAAAAAATTTTATGTCTGAATTTTAAAGTTGACTTAGAATAACAACAGCTTTGATTTACAATTTTTTGTTCTTATTTAATTTATGTATTGGTAATCCTTTTTTTTTCAAACAACAAAAGAAAAAAATTCTTTAAAATGTTTAATTCATGACAATTGTTTAAAAGAAAGCATTTCTGTATAGTAAAAATTATCCAAAATGGATGAAGGTAATTTTTATAACACAAAAGAATTTGTTTGATTCTAGAAATTTTAACTAAACCATTTGCAACCGCATATTTGAAAAATTTATACCAGAGGTGGGAAACTCGCGGCTCCCGTGAGTTTTTTGTACGGCCTTCATAAAAGCTAGCATTTGTATTAATTAATATCTAATCGTTTTTATTAAAACAGTTATCAAATCAATGGAATTAAATAAAAAACAGCATGAATGTGTACGTACGTTTCAATGACTGATCGTGGGAGTAGCAAATTGTACGTTTCAAATTTTAGAATGCCACTTAGTGCAGCATGGCAATACACCCCTCATTTAGAGGATCAATTAAGGCTTCACGGAAGTTCGATACAAATTAATATATACTTACATATATATACAGTAGAACGCGTCGTTTATCCGAATCAAACGGGACCGGGCACCGTTCGGATAACCGAAAACCGAATGCGATCCATGCAGTATATGAAACCGTACACTATACGAATATTGAAAATCATCACATGCAGGAAACGTGCTTGAAGAAAAAGCAAAATAGGTACAAAATGTCGGAATTTTACCTTTATTGCGGAAAATAATCGCTTATTTTTCACTTCTGAAAAAACTGGTCTGGATATTTGACGCTCCGGATAATAAACGTTCGGATAAACGACGTTCTACTGTATAAAAAAATACTAACAATAAAATATAGAAAGTTACAACGGGTATCTATATGAATTTAATAAATTTATTAAAAATTAATAATCATTGGTTAATGTTATAACTAATTTAAACCCTTATGTGAATACAAACATATTTTATACATTGTAGCTTTTTATGTCAAATAATTAATAAATAAGGATTTAATTTTCTTATATTTCTATATAATGTACAAAATTGTTAAATTTAAACAAAAACTATAATAATTTCGTACAAGGCGCATTTATAGTTATACCCAGTCTATACGGTCTCCTTTAATACTACTTAATTTACATGCGGCATCTCATGGTAAAAAGGTTCCCTACCTTTGGTCTATACCATACTAAAAGTACTTAATATAATAAATCTTTATTTTGATAGAATATTAGTTATTCGTTAATCTACAACTATTATTCTCTTTTATTAAAATCCACACACTCGTATACAGAAATGCAACATCATTGTATTCCCATAATAATGAAAGCAGACTTTATTTCATGATGGCTGACATACCATTCTTTCTTAATAATACATATCAGTAACAATTATCTTTTGTAATTACTGATCCACTTTGTCGTGTTGTCTTTTCTCCGGTTTTCTAGAACAGGTTTAATGTCTTATTTTGAACCAATGAAAGTATTTCATTGTTGAACAATTAGACTCGCTTTTACTAGTCTATCTCCGTGTATTCGAATGAGCCATTATACTGTTAAGAGAAGTAATCTTAGTTTCGAAATAGGGATTTTATGAAAGGGATAAATTTCATCATTCGGTATCGTTTGTGAAATGACACAAATGATAAAGCAATGATCGTAAAGATGTCGACATTATCTATTTATACCGTTAATGAAACTAATTCAATGTCGTAGAAAAGATTTTTTCTTTTTGAGTTTTCGTCCAATAGTTCATTTATTATTTAAAGTGATTGCTTAATTTTGGTGGATTCTTCTGTAGTAACAAAGCAACATGTTCTCTGTGTGTGGAATAGGGTGAATCTAGTTTTTCCCCAGAATTTTACCTATGGGGAAAAATGCTTTCTGGTAAATAGATGATGGGGAAAATAAAATTAAATTAATTTTTATGCTGAATACTGTGTGAAGATCCCCTTGGATCTCACTTTGTGAACGAGAATGATTTGGAGTCAGATAAGAGCCAGTAGCCATTTTTATAAATAACTTTATTTGGTTATCTTTCCCAAATAGAATCAAAGACTTTTATTAACAAATATATCAAAATAGTTATATGAGGTTTAAAAGGGACTTTCCTTTAAATTAACTTAAATATTTAATGATCCAATTAACTAACAATTAGAATATCGATCACGCAGAGATTACAGCGATAAGAGATCCCAGAATTATATTCAATAATGTTCCTATTGAACATTTAACTTTAATCTCACTCCTAATATAAAGCTTTAATGAGACTTTAAATATAAATCAATATTTACTACACTGAATCTCAACTCTTCCTGAGATTAATTTATCCACCTAGAAATCTTCTCAATAATAAATCTCTAACTTCACTATTATACCTTTCTGCTTCAATCTCTCTCTCTCCTACTGCTTCTCACTTTACTATTCCGTTTGACTTAAATACTTTATCTAATCTGCATAATAAGGAATCCTGTCCTCTTTTTGGAGCTGATTGGAAATAGGTAGGGGAATTAAATTTTTCCCTAAAAAAGACGTCTCAGAAGGTTAGTGATAAAGTTCCATATAGGTTTGTCACAACTGCCCCAAGAGAAGTGAAGTTAAGGTATTTAAGCCTTTTATGATAAAAAGTCGAAGTAATTTTTGTTAAAGAAAAACTGATATTTTAATACTTTTTAACATTTATTGCATTGAGAGGACACATGCTTAATAGTTAAAAAAAACCACATCAGGTACATTTAATAGCTTTTTTTACCATTAAATTTTTAATAAAACCTACTGTCGAAATTATAGTGCACGGGGATAAAGAAAGCTGGGGTTATGAAATACTGTAATATACATTGTACTATTTATTCACTACTGAATACTCACTTTTCAATAATAATCATTTTGGTTGTTTATACTATAGAAAAATAATTTCATTTTGAGTGAAATTATCTAACCAAAATTAAGTCTGAGTCCATTTTTTTTCTTCGAAAATTCAATCTTTTTGTAGCAATGTAAAATTTGAAAATTATTTTTTTAATTGATTTTTTCCTAATTTCTGTAACATCTTTTTTTACATAGGTAGATTTCGATTAATAGTTTTTTTCTACACACATAGCCGCGATCTACCCTCGTGTGGAGAATCAAACCAAATAATTTTGAACTACAAATCTGGCATTCAAGTTACTGAATTACTACAAATCTGAATTTATAAGCATTTTATAAAAATTAGTTGTTGTTTCATTTCACTTTAGCTAAATTTTTGTATTTTTCACACATTTCAAATTACAAGAATCTGCAAATAATACAAAAATTAAGAAAATGTGTTTTTAACTAATTTTTTCCAAAGTCCTTAACTGTTTTTAAGAGGCTTTTAATTCTAAATTGAGAAACTTTCTTTCGAATGAGAAAAAGTTAAAACTCTCATTTTTAAGCTTCGACATAAGCCATCCATAGAATAGTTATGATTCAGGCAAGCAAGCATAGTTATTTAAGTGCTCGAAATGTGGTTTTTGGGATTGTGATATTTAAAAATTTTACTTTAGATGTTAAAAAAGTTTCTTAAAATTTATCCGTATGGTATTAAATGGCATTTCATACTCATGTTAAGGTTTTGGGGAACTGATTTATGGACAGATCAGATTTTTCTATGGTTGTTGTAACTGAAACAGGACATAGTTTCTTAAAGCAATTATATTATAATTTCATTTTAGTTAAAATACTTCCTGTGAATGAAATTATTGTTAGACAAATGTCACTTTTGTCGTAAATACGGCCCCTATTTTCCATCTCTGTTCCCTTTGGGCATCTGCAGAATGACATATTTACTTTTTGCAAAAATAAATTATGTTCTCGTTTCACTTTACCTTACAATATTTCTTGTTAACCGATCCGTTGTGAGACAATTGGTACTTTTTCCATAAATATGAAACACATTTTCTGTGCCAGTACCATTTGGACACCCACAGAACGGTATATTTATTTTTAAAAAAGAAGTGTCGGTGTTGAAGCGGGCACATTTGTGTAATTGCCAATTAAAGGTTCCAACGGATTATAGTTAAGGCTGTAAATAACGGAAGAAGTGCTTTAAAGAACATAGAAACACATGGAAGCAGAATTTAGTTGTTTTCTCTCACTTCAACAATAAATTGTCGAAGGTGCAACTTAAATAACGGTCGGGAAGTAGTTTTTCCAAAACAAAAACCGCTGTAGGGCCAATGAAGTCAAAAAGAACTCATTCAATGTGCTTATTGTTAAGGCCTGGTTGCGGGGGTTTGTTTATATATTTTCGGCGCCCATTTCATTACCGGAAAAACACACCGAGACCAGGAAAAAAGTTAACAAAAAGATGAAAGAGAAAGAAAGCAAGAAAAAAAAGTCCGGTTCATAACGCTTGTTACTGTACTATAGGCCCAAAATGAATTGAGTACGTATTTATAGCTAACCATCTACTTTCTATGTTTGTTTTGGCACTCTCTGTACTCTTTCTTTTGCACCTTGTTTGTTTTTTCTTTGAAAGAGGGGCAGGGGTGCACAAAAGTTTGTGAAGTCGGAGATTTATTAATAAAAATGTGAAAAATACCGAGCAAAATAGGGGGAAATATGGAAACGCAAAAGTTTTTTGAGCGACGTTTTGATGAGTCAAAAGAGAGGCGCCTGGCAAAAAGTCGCATAATGACATTTCAAAATAAAGCTCTTTTTTGACATCATCCACTGATCTCTGTACCAGAAACGTCACCAGTTAAAGAAAATATCAAATGACATTCTTACATAAAAGTGAACCATTTAATTCTGTAACATTGCCCTTTTAAAACACTTTGTAAAGGGTGTTTTTTTAGAGGTATAGAACTTTAAATTTTTCAATAAAACAACGATGTATTATTCGATTGACATGAATTTTTTTTTATTCGAAAGATAATCTTGTGGCATTACATTTTAAATATGATTTCTGGCATAGGACTGCCACGGCTGGCTCGGATGTAGTCCAATCTGGCCTTCATCGTTTTTGAAGAAGTACGGACCAATGATTCCACCAGCCCATAAAGTGCACCAAACAGTCAGTTTTTCTGGATGTGACGGTGTTTCGCGTGACATACACTTGTGGATTAGCTTCACTCCAAATGCGGCAGTTTTGTTTGTTGACGTAGCCATTCAACCAGAAGTGCGCTTCATCGCTAAACAAAATTCGCTTATGAAAATCGGGAATACGTATTCCGCACAGAACCATTATTTTCGAAATAAAATTGCACAATTTGAAAGCGTTGTTCAGGCGTGAGTCTATTCATGATGAATTGCCAAACCAAACTGAGAATAAATCACTTGACAGCTGTTAAATCGGTCACCATCTTGGAAAGTAATGCCAACTTAAACTTCTATACCTGGAGAAAAAAAACACTATCTTATAATTTCTAATTTTTGTAATCGTCTTTCTATTTTTTTTTATTCATTACTATTTTTAGAAACAAAATTATAATTATATATGCATCTATCTTTGATAAAGTCTCTTTTTAATCGAGAATTTTTTTTCATTAATCTGTCTATTTCTAGGTTTTTATGTACATTAAGGCTATCTTCGGCTAATGTTAAAGAATAGGACCCGAATTCGGAATATTTTTTCTGATATAAAAATACTCAAACATAACAAATGCATATAACCAAATGCATGAGTTACAATGTAATAAATTCTTAGAAAAATCGAGGCATTTTTTCTGGCCGAAAATGTGTTTCGCCTTAAGTTCATACTGTCTTACATATGGCGAAAACAGCCTTAAGGAAGAGAGAGAGAGAGGTTATATGATAGGCTATAACCAAAACTTCGAAAGTTCTTATGTGATAAATGAGATAAGAAATGCAGAATATATATGTTTAATTTTTTATCTGTGAAATTTTAATTCGAGAGTCTGTTTTGCCAGACTTATTGTTTTTTTATTATTATTTTTCTTTCCATAAACGTGGTAGCGGAAGTGGTTGTCTAATGGTTATGGTCAAGAACTAGTGGCCAGTGTGTCATGGATTCGAGCCTAGTGCCGTTAAAGATTTTCCGTGTAGAGGGGTTGATGCCCGTTATATCTATTAAGGCTCAAACATCCTCCCGTGGCATGGTGTGGTAATTTGGAGAGGAGGTGCCAGCTTAGATTTTGTCCTATTCACTTGACCGTGGATCAGAACAACGAGATTCATCACTAATGACCCCAGTGTTGTTTTATATTGCGGCGTGAATAACCAGGCACTTGTAAACATGATATGAATTATTTTACAAGTATAAAAAAAACTAAACTCAATGGCGAAAAAGCCCATAGCGAGCCAAGGCCGACTGTGCCCGTCTCAGTTTTCGTGATCTTGGGAACTGAGGTCAATGAGTAGATGTTCCGATCAGGTGATCAGTGTGACGCGAAAACCCCCAGTGTTGAATACCAAGCAAGCTTGGTATTCATTTATCGTCCTACTAAAGAATTTGAAGGGAAAAAAAACATTAAGTTTTCAACGAAATTTTATAAACAATTTATCTACTTTTATTAAACTTTTTAAGAAAGATACTTGTCTTCTTTTACTTTTTGATAATTTCCTATAATTTTATTTAAAGTATTTAGGAAACATGAATCATCAAATATAACACGTCATTTAAATTTACCTGGTTTGCCAGTTCACTGTTGCACGAGTAGCGAAAGAAAAATAGTTTGTGGACAGATTTACGCTCATATGGCTCTTTAAAGAGAATATTTAATCTACTTATTTACATCATATTTTCACTTGGTACAAAGTTAAATTAAATATTTTTTTAATAAGAACTCTATAAAAGCTTTTGTTTTGCGAAATCATGTAAAAAATTGTAAATCATTGAAGTTGTGTACAATTTGACGGAAAAATGTTTACTACTATAATTTTAACTCAAACAATATAAGCTGAAAGACACGAGAGGTATATTTTTCATAATTTTTTTCAAGAAATAAAAAGCCATGAATAAACAGTTAAAAATTATTAATAGTCTTCTTTAGATGCATAAAAGTCTATATCCTGAGTTTTCATGTTTCACATAAATAATGATGTTAATCAAAGGACATATTTGCATAACATAAATTCAGAGAACAAAATATTTGGATGGAATTCAAAATCATACTTCAATGCAAATTCATTTCACTTCAAAGAAAAAGAGAGAAAAGAAAAGTAATTCTTGAAAGTGACATATTTATAACCACCAAAAACCTTTCACAGAAGAAGATATAAGACGCTTTATTAAGAAAAAAACCGAAAAAATAAAGTAGATTTTTAATGGAAACGAGCTACACCAGTCCGTCAACGTTCCATTGCGAAAAATTTATAGCAAAGTGTTAAAAACCACCCAATTGTCCGAAAGGGTTCATTTTCTTTTTCACCAGATATTTCAATCATTTTTACAGACTGTAAATTTGTCTCGGCTGAAGTTCTAAGTGCAGGTTGACAGAAACGCTTTCGCGAGAGAAAGTTACCCCCTGACAGACCTATTTGTTACCTCCGAGGGAAAAACCTTCGTTTTTGGTGTGTCTTCACTTCACTTTGTGCTCTTAACCTAATTTTGCTATTTTCTTTGTTTTTAAAAGACGGATTGATGTGCTGCGATGAGAGAAAGGGAAAATAAATAAATACCTTTTTTGTGTAATAAATGGAAAATAAATGTTTTAAGAAGTTGATGACCTCGGTGTACTTTAAAGTTAGTTTTTTAAAATTTTTAGACAAATCCTATGAATTTGCGATGTCGGTTCGATTGGAACATTCAGTGGAAAGAGATTGCCATAAATCTAAAGATATGTTTCTATATTTTCATTCAAAGGGAAGAGCTGGTGACCTAAAATTTGGAAATGATTCAAAAATTGAAAACAAAATTGAATTTTCGTGGCTTTATTTTAAAATAACTTTGAAAAAAATTGCTTGCAATGGGTTTTATTCTTGACCATCAACTAATCCTGAAGGGAAAATACTTTTCCTACACATTGATTGAAGAACCTCTTATAGTAAAGGAACCGCGATTTATGTTGATTAGAACTACTAAAAATGAGGTGAACTGAGTTTGCGTGCGATAGAAAGAAAATATAGCAAATTGAACGTGCTTTTCGATTAAAGCAGAGTTAACATTTGAATAGTCAGTGTTAGAGAAAAAGGGATGGAAATCTCTCCTCGTGTGAAGGTAAGGGAATACAGCTCAGCCATGTATTGATAAGTACTATTTTTCATTATAAGTATTTAGAGTAGATTTAAACTGACTTGTGTGTGTGTGCTCCTAATTATCTGATTTAAGCGTTGATAGAGATCCGGGGCTATTCAGGTGGTCTTGGCGCTCCTTAGAAGCGGTCACTTGCGTGCCTTTGTCACCTTTGGTCACCTTTGTGTCTGTCCCTGCTTCTCCTGCTCATCTTCTGGACTGCTGGTGCATATATCCCTGGGAAAGTTGTTTGATGAGCAGGATCTGACTTGTACCATTTTTTTGCAGAAAGATCGAATGGACTTGGTGTAGGCTAGGGATGGTAAACCGTTGGCATGCATGCCATTGATGGCACGCGGCACAATATTTTGGGCACGCCATCGATCAAAATGATCAGCCGCGATTGATTCTTCATTCAAGAAATTTTCTGTGAGATTTTCTCAGCTCAAAGAATTATCAGAAAAGTACTTAAGTTTATTATATACCCTGCCGTGACAGCACTTGATTAACTGAACTTGTCCCAGTTCGATTGGTTGAAAATTGAAGAATTTGAAATGTAATTTATTGATTTCTAGTCCAGTTAAATATGGATTCAAAAATGTATTGAAACAAGAAAAAGTTAGGATTGACTGAAACAAAAAGATTAACAAGCAATATAAGTAAAAATGCCAGTAACGAAATTTTGAAAACATTAAATTTTCGGCTCGAGATACGTTTAACTGTTTGAAGAAGTAGGCTCGTGCTATTTTAGCCATATTTTCATCGACCTGTGCCGACGAGTCATTATTTTCAGAGATGAATAACATTAAAGATTCACTTAGAAACCATTTGGCATTGGCAGATGACTCCGATTCAGCATGCATTCGGCTAAAAGTAACATCTTACTCAATCCTAATATAATTTATTTGTCATCTAATCTGCAACAGCAGAATTCACACTGTTACTTTATATAATTTGAATTACACGTTTAACTTAAACATTTACTACTATTAAATACAAAATGTATTTTTTCTGTAGTAAACAAGCATTTTGTGTTGTTAGTAGTTTTATTATTTTCTCAATAATCACGAGTCAAAATTATTTGACGGCACGTCTATACCTCATTAAGCATTTCTTTAGAAAAAAAGGCACGTTGTTCTGTAAAGGTTCGACGTCCCTGGTGTAGGCTTTCATGCTCCGAGGATATTTGAAACAAAAACAATAAGCATTGATAGTAACTGATTGAAAGAGTAAAATAAAAGTTTTTTTTTTTTTAAGGATAGCTAGCCCTTCTTTAAACCCTCCCTCCTACACGAACGAAGGTTCGATGCATGCTTATTGATGGAAAGTCCTACTACGAATCATAATTTTTCCTTTCATCGATGTAATTGCAAACAATGCTTGAGAATAAAGCAACAAAAATTATCACGATATGGAAATGATTTCGTAAGATACAAAATGTTTTTGTTTATATAAATATCAAATCTTTTTGGCACGCTTTCTTCGTAAGATGCCAAAGAAGCAAATTAAAAGAAAATATTTTAAGTACGTGAAACACAAGAACAGAAGCCTCACAGTTGATTTTAAAAATCTGTAAAATTATATTTTTTCGGCAACCCTCTGTCTCCCTCCTCTTTCCTGAAAATAAAAATGCTTATCTTTCATAAGTTTTATTTCAACTAGTTGAAAGCTTGAAGAAAAATTTTGTTTTATAAGCAGAACTTTTATGTAGCGATCGTAATATTGCATAAATTGTTACAACAAATTTTTGTAACAATTGGATCTAATCATGCCTTTGTATTGTATAAAATGTGTGTGTGTGTGTGTGTGTGTGATATATTAAATCTATTTCTTTGAGTTCATCTATTCATGCTCGGGGTAGCCTTGTGGTCAAGGTAACGGATCTCGATGCGTCAAGAGTTCTAGCCTAGTACCGCTGGAGACCCGCCATGTAGAGAGAGCAGATGCACGTTAAATATTTCGTGGCTCAAACGTCATTCTGTTGGTGTGGTGGGGAAATTAGGAGAGGGGATGCCAGCTCGAGTGTCTTCCTCAACATTTGACCCTGATTCAAAATTACGAGGTCTGTCAGCAACAATCCTCGGGAAACTGAATAGTGCGACATGAATATTCACTCTCACTCACGTATTCCAAGTTACAATACTTCTTAAACTTACGAAGAAAATTTCTGAAAGTTTAAATGAATAACGCAATTTTAAAGTCCAAATAGCACCAAACATTGAAATCGTCATTTAAAGGGAGAACGGCAAGTGTCGAATTGATTTTAAAGTTTTAAAATTTGGATAAATGTTTGAATTAAGACTTACATATAGACACAATGTTTGAATTAAGACTTACATATAGACACAATGTTTCAATTATACTCAAGATAACTTGCTCTCCCACTATCATCAACAAAAATTAGTAATATTAAATCTTTTAACTAGTATTGTAATTAATGTAATGAGGCCGTATATCGTTGTAAATGCCACATTTCCTCTAAAACATGTGCGTCTCAAGAAAGCTTCAAATATTGTCAAAATAAAGTTTTAAGTTGCTTAGTAACCTTAAAGTGCTTATTTAAAATATTGACTCTGTATTTAACAGAATGTTAAAAATCTTTTACTTAAATTCGTTAGAATAATCCTCTTCAATAATGTTTTTTTCGGTTGTTATTGCGAGTTACCTAGAGGCCTAGGTAACGGACTCGTGGCTGGCATGTCTTGAGATCGAACTTTGTACTGCTGAAGACCCGCAATGCAGAGGGGTTGATGCCCGTTAAGTATGTCGAGACTCAAACGTCCTCCCGATGATGTGGTGTGGAAGTTAGGAGAGGGGGTACCAGAGCTCTGGTGTCTTCCTCGTCATGTGACCACTGTTCAAAATTACGAGGTCCGTCGCCAAAAGCCCACGAGTAGCTGAATGATGCAACGTTAATATTCACTCGCTCGGTTGTTACTAAAAGTCAATTGCTTTTAAAATTATGAATTGTAATTAAAATTATTTTTGTGTATTTTTAATTGTTTTCTGCTAACGTTTATAAAACTATTTGATTCTAATTTCATTAAATAATTTACAGCATTCATTTTTGTTTTTTTAATGTTTGTTTTCGTTTCAAGTCCTCCAAATTTTTAAAACTCTGTTCTTGCAAGTCTAATAGTATTTGTAAAAACTATGCATGCAGAAAATCTATTATTTCTTACTGTGTGCAATGTGTATCAAGTTTTTATTTGATAAGAAAATGTATTTCATCCATTGAAAGCAGAAAAATGTTCTTCACATACATTTAAATTCAATACTTCAAAATTTTAAAGAAAGTTGAATAACAAGTCAAAAATGCAATACACATGAGTAGAATTAATGTACATTCAATACTTATTATAACAAGCTCTTCATTTTTTTTATAATGCAGGAATACCCCGATGTGCGTATAATCGATTTACGCAAATTCGCAGATTCGTAATTACTTCCTCTTCTGGTCGGAAAGTTTAGATGATATACTTCATAATAAGTACTTTACATCAATCAGTAAGCTGAACAAGCCAAGATTGTCCTTTCTTATTATTTATTAAACATATATTTAATATATACAAGAAATATTCATCATAAGTAGATAGCGTTACGTAGGTACATTCTCGATTGTATACAAGAGAATAATTTACCTAAGTGGCGGTTTTCTCCATCAATTTTTTTTCAGAGAAATCATTTTTTATCCAAGTTAAAAACAAAAGCTTAAAACACATTTTTTCTGTAAATCATAACATACTGGATTTACATATATTATGCTTCTTAATCCCCCACCTATTATGCAATGAATTATTACTACTGTACATATTAATGTATTATTTTTGATGAATGAGTAACATTTTGGAAATGATTAGCATTTTTTTAAGTGAAACATTTTTTGCGCTCGATAGTGAATGAGAAATTTGCCCAGTTTTGCGTAACAGTGAAAAAGCGAACGGAAGTAGTCTCCCCCCATCTCCCCGTATCGTCTCCATAATGACAGGATAGCGAGTTGGGAGGAAAAGGGGGAGAGGGGACACCACGCGACACGTCAGATCCGTGAAAAAATTGGATGATTGCTCACTTCTCCGATTGGTCAACTTGCCCACCTTCCTATTGGGGGTTCTTTTCCCGTAGACCCGGGAACATCTATCAACGGTTGTATGAGATGCAGTGACATTACGGCGCAGACAAAATAGCTCTCGCAGCAAAAACGTGCTTCTTTGAAATATTTTCTTAGATTGTTTGCTACATTGTTTTCGACGGCAAATTTGCTTTTTTGACTTTTATTTGCGTTGAATTATTATATTAATTTTAGTCAGAATGCCTAAATCAAATGCACGAAGAGGAAAAGAGTTTCGTGAAAGAAAGAAAAAAGGAAAAACTAGCAACAAGTCCAGTAAAAAAGTGACAAAAAAAACAACAGAAAAATATTGCACATTTATTAAGTGCTACTGACAAATCTCCATCAGAGTACATGAGAGAATATTAAGCACGAAAAAAAATCCTGCAAAATACTCTCTTAATGCTTAGTTTAAAGGATGGGAATTCTATTGAGACTCTTCTAATGACAACACAGATTAATACGGACGTAGTGAACCACCCTTTGCCATTAACTACAGAGGCCTCGACAAGTATCGTGAGTTTTGGAACTGATGTATGTAAATCAATAATAAATTCTATCTTACGTTACAAAGACTATGATTCCCATAAAAATGCTCACAAAGATTTTCAAAAGCGATTCATTGATAATCGTTCAATTGATACGGGCGTTCAATTTATGATAGATTATGGTTTAGAGATGGTTTGAGAACGTCTGTTGCTGAGCACATACATTTTTCCGGAAATTAATTTAGAAGACACATTAAAGCATGCTATAATGGCCAACAAAGTTTAAATAGGAAAAGTATACCAAATTTATCAAAATCTAATAGTTCTGTATACCCAGAAATCAGTGGCGCACACAAGGGGAGGGTCCTGGGAGTCCGGACCCCTCCCCTAAAGCCCTTGATTTTTTTCCGATTGATTATAATTCTAAGTATATAGTACGTAAAATTTAATTAAGTATTTGTTATTAATGATTAATTTTATTAATTAATGCTAATTATTCAAAAATTAGTTTTTTAATGTGTTTTGTTCCCGAAAATCGACAAAATCAAAAGGAGCATGATACAAGAATGGTGAACTTTCGACCCCGGACTCCCCCTCCCGTTTGAAAAATTCCTGTGTGCGCTACTGCCAGAAATTCCAGGACATCTTTCTACTTTCGATTGGATATCAGAAAGACTCATTTTGCCACGAATACCTTCCATGCAGATTAGGCGATTGAGATATGTACTCGGTCAATTTGGAATATTAGAGTAAATAATCAATGTTCCAACGTCGCCAAAGAAGTTTCACTTCTTTGTGGCGTTCCACGCATCATTTTTTCCGACAACTTTCTGAAAGAAAGAAGGTATATATATAACTGCGCCTGAATATTTACTTTTAAATCAAAGAAATGGTGTGAAATCGTTATTCCTGGTACCTGACTACGTCTTTTGTATCTTGCAAAAGCAGACAAATATGTAATTTTTTTTATATTTTAGAGTCACTTGAATCTCAATAAGCATGTAAAAAATTTAAAAAAATTTTACTACTATAAAAAATTATTTAAATGTATTTTTTTGGCAATAAATAGCAAAAAATGACACATTTTCAAAATATTCTTTTATGAAAGATGCTTCTATAATAATAATAATAATAATAATAATAATATTTTGCTTACCTATAGCTAAGATTTTAGTACAGAGCGTAAACTACGATTTTTAAAATACAGTGAAAATCGTTTAACACGAAACTGAAGGGACTGAAATTTGTTTTCGTGTTAAAGGTTATTGCAAAAAAAAACAACATATAAACAAAATTAAGTTTATTAGAGTTTATTTTATTTGTATAGATATGTATATATACATGCATTTAATAAAAATCAATGAAACAAAAACGTTCACTAGAACTTAAAGAAATTTAATATAAAATTTTAAAGTTGTTTGAAAAACAAAACATTTATTGAGTTTTCGGAATATAATTTGACATTTTTCTTTACATTATCCTTTTTAGCATCAAATTATCAACAAAACGTTCGATGTCGTCCATTTTGTGATTCATTTCACACCATTGGGACATGTACCTGAATAACTGCGCATACTTTTCATGATGCTCCTCATTTCGAAACAGGAGCTGCATTATCCATTTCATTTTTGTCGTCGGAATCTGCATCATTGATGTTTTTTGAGCTTTGAACCAACTCCAAAATGTCTTTGCCATAATTGGGGTTGTACTCACATCTACTGCAACGAATTCTTCCAATTATGCAGTAGGACAGTAGAATCCGGTTGGAGTTTTCCGTATTTATTCTTTCTCAGATGGGAAATCTTTTCGTGTTAAGCAATTTTCGTTTTGTGTTAAGAGAAAAATGCATGAAAATACATAATTTGTCGGAACCGCTGTATTTCGTGCTAACCGATATTTCGTCTTAAGCGTTTTCGCGAACTGTATCAATTAGAAGTGGATTTTTATTCATATTTTAATATATCAGAACATAGATAGTTTAACAGAAACATCTTGGTTATTATTTAATTGATCGTAACTTTGAAAATAATGTGAATTTTTCAAATATCCTCTAGTTCAATATCTGTATATAAATGTCTTAGTTAAATGACCAAAATATTATTATTGAAGCTCTTTTCATGGAAGGAGAAGGTTTTAAAAATGTCATTCTTCACACACACACACACACACATTTTTTTGCTAAGAAAATTGCACTTAATTATTTTTTTCCATTGTAATAATATCCTTTAAAAAATTAATACGTATATTCTAATTCGACTGACACATATTAAAACAAATATTCATTTTAATGCTTTTTTCAAAATCACGATTCTAAATAACGTAAGGCAACTTTAAAAAAAATACGGAGCGCCGCCATTTATCATTCAACGGAAAATTAAAATCGAATCATTGATAGAATTTTTTTTAAAATTTGCTTGAAATTTCTGATGAAAAATAATATGCTAATTTTATTTTTAAAAAAAGGCCCAGCTATATGTCCAAATATTACTTTAGCTATTGCTCATATAACAGTTCATTTTATATGTAAGAAAACCCATTGAAAGTTATCTAATTTTTTGATTTTATAGCCCTGGCCTATTTTTAAAAATTATTCCTATTAGATGCTATTACCGGATAATGTTATCGACCAGAAGGTATCAATCGAAAAATATTATTATATCATTTTCTACGAGTTATTTTTAACTGTATATTATTAGAAGATAAAGAAAAAAATATAGCGAATTTGGGTACATGCATTATCATTTCTACAGAGAGAGCTTAACTCTTTCTTTACATAAAATATTTAGTTTAGTTAGTAGAGCTTGTATTGAAATTTTCCTGTGTCTATGTATATGCGACTATTTGCCTATAATTCCAGACCGCACTGTATTTTTGGGCTAAAAGTGTTATTTTTAAAGACAATAATCAATTCTTTAAAGGTACTAATATTTATTTACAATTATCTAGTTGAAACATTTTGAAATTGCTTCTGCTTTTACAATTAAACCTGAAAAATGGATTCGTATGCTTCATTTTTAATACGCTGAAGCTATTTAAACAAGCATAAACGAATTTCGCTGAAATAATATATAAATTCCAGACCATAAATGTTTGCTCGATACGGTTTCCTAATAGAAATAAAGAACAGAGAAATTTTATCTATAACATTAATATGAAAAACTGCTTAAATGTGCGCCAAATGGATTTTATTCAAATGCTACTTCAGAATTGAATTTAAGCATTTACCACCAAAGCTAATGAAATTTTCTGTTTATATAACTAAATAATTCTTTACCAGGAAAATTGTAGTGGTTGTTTCAAAAGAACGCGGAATTTCTTTCGTAAGCTGATAGTGCGCAATTGATACTTAGACCTTTTGTTCTGAAAACATTCCTTTGGAAACTCGTTCAGTTTTTAAGAAAACAATCTAACGAATTAAAATCCTAGTTTTGAGAGGACAAATCGCATACATACATACATACATACATTTTTCAAGACGCCTCGGGGTACAAAACCAGATCTTTCTGTAAATAATGAAGGTTAAATTTAAACGCAGTCTGGTTCTAAAACACAAAAGCTTTTTAATAACGTTGGTTATTTTTCTCAAAATTACATATCAAGGAAGATAACCCCAGAAATAAAGAATAGATGGGTGTATTATATAACCAGAAACAGATATCGAATTGAGGTTTCGCGGTACCCCATCTCTTTGAAAAAGTGCGTCGATCCCCGCAAATATTTCTTGTTTTCGTTCCTTCCTTACCATTGTGTCAGTTCTATTGTAATTATTCATAGCATATTAAGACTGCGAGTTCCCCATTTTCTTTAATGAAAAGTTAGTATTTACTTCCTGCATGTCATCCGCAACTAGACAGCTGTCAGTCAGGTCTCTGAATTCGAGAAATTATTGTGTTTGTCTTTCCTGTAAGGAACAATAAACTTCTTTTATAATTTCTCTACTTTTTTATTATTATCTTATGTTTAGAGAGAAAAAAGTATATGGTAGAGCCTAAAATCATACATCGTCCCTACTGACGTTGGTTTCTCCGAGTTCAGCCTCCTGAAGGTCAGTTTTGTATCTTTCGATCTTTTGTGAGAATGGGGAATTTCCTTCCGCTTTTTATTTCATTTGTTTCAGTTTGTTGTCGACTCTGTGGATGACAAAGATTTATAAGAATGCTGCTGTGTTCACTTATAAGTTAAATATTAGAATATGATTATTAACGAAAATAAAATATAGATTATTACTGTTCGGACTTTTAACATGGAAGAAAGCATGAACCTTTTCTGGAGGGTCCAAAAAATGACAATCATCCTGAGGACTTACCAGTAACTGGATTTCAAACTCTGTTACATACTCTTGATAACATTGCTTCTAATTCTTGTATTCTGTTTTCTTCTTGTTCTGTTCTTGAACCAGAGATTTTTTTAAAAAGTACCAAAAGTAAAGATAAGATGTACTTAGTGCCGGTTTATCCATTGGGTGCTTGGGGCTTGCTCCCAGGGGCCCGGAAAAGTTGGGCTTAAACCAGATTTTCTGGTTATAAATTTCGATCCCCCAGTGCCAAGGGAGCCTATGCATCTTCTGCGCCCAGAGCTCAAAATGAGCTTAAATCGGCACTGAATATACAAATAAAAAAATAACTATCGTCCTGCATCAAAAAATAAACTTAAAATTGAAACAAACATTAAATAACATGAACCCCTGAAAGAAATGTTCTTATGACAAATATTAACAAAGATGATGATAAACTCTGATATGTAAAAGATTTCTCACACACACAGTACTGGACTAAATGGCCTGTTATGTGTTACCTCTTAAATCTCAATAAAGAACCACATTCAAAGATTCCTGCACACTTAACTGAGGCTCAAAATTACAAGGTCCGTCGCCAATATCCCTTGTGTTGCTTTATGGTGCTACATTAATATAACTCTCACTCAAAGGTAACTCTTGTACTTATATATTACGCTTTTTCTTAGACAATATTTATATCTTTGGATCAAAATTTTTTAACCCGTGCATTTAAATATCCGAGTTTGGAAAAAGCATAACGTGTCAATTATTAAAATGAAGCTTTTGGGATCATTATTTAAAGCGAATGTATATTTTTATTTTCCGTATGTATGAGAAAACAAGAGAAAATATTATACTTTACCCAAAGCAAAAACAGTTGCATGTTATTTTTTTTTAATCTTACTTAAAAAAAACGAACATTGAAACATAGAACAGGAAATTTTTTTACGTCACTCATATCAGGATTTCAGATGTTTTCAAATGAACCAACTGTTACAAACTATACTATTATGCTAATATCTTTCAACAGTATCATTTTATGAACGCGAGCTACCAACCCAATCATTCTTGGCTGACATTTCCATTATAAGATCAATTGTCAAATGCAAAATGATTTGCATGATGAACAGTCAACAGAAAACATCCTTCTTCGTTCTTAATGAGATGTACGTCAAAAAGATGCGTCACAGACGACTATCAGCTAAAAAGTCACGTGACAGTTTACGTACCCTTTGAAAAACTGAAAGGGAGAATGATATATAGACTTCCTTATATAGCAATATAACGGACAATCGCTGTGAATTTAAACAAAATACGCCACGAACAAAAGTTAATGAATTTTGTATATGTTTAAATAATTTGGATGCTATAACATAAATAAAACCTTAAATATAATATGAATAACCAAGTTTCATTAAATAAGTATACTCATGAAAATGTACACGTTTTTTACATTAGTACACTGTTATTATAATTAACTTAATACACTATTTTCAGACTATGTCATCCGTGTACTTTTCGCGATACGTAAGAAAATCACGACGAAGATTTGTATTTGAAGAAAGACTACCTTTAAAAAGAAATTCATAAAAATAGGATTATCTAAAAATATTTACATGAAAAGTTCTACAAACAATCGTAGTAATCATGGAAATTCTCATTTATATTGAAATTTATCTTTCTTTTACTAAAATAACTACCATATTACGTAAGATTATACAATTTAATATGTGTGGGCTTTTCATATATAGGTTCATCAATTATTTTACTTCAGTCTGGCCGCATTTGCAATGTTTTAATCAGTGGCGTGACGATTAATACTAGGGACCACTGCAAAATCAGATTTTGTGCTCCAAGCCCAATTACGCACTTGGTGTTAGTCCAGGTTTTGGACCCAACTAGAACACCTGCCCCCCCACACACACAATGTTGGGGTTGCGGAGGTGTGCGCTGTGCAACTGGTTTTAATCATGTTATGTAAATTCTTAACGGTCAAAAAATGGTGCATACAGACTACTTTCGAGAGAGGGATTACATTTTTAAGAAGCATAATCTTTATGCTAAAAATAAACTCTCTGTTGGTTTGAACCCCCAAACCCTAATTTTATGCTCGATACTAGAGACGGCATCCTCTAATTCTAAGTAGGTAACTCTGTGAAATGCATTCCTGTGTGTGATAAATCTTCGACGTGGTTGTTGGTCTCTGGCCGCCGTAACAAATCGCAAATATATATATAACTAAAATGTATTTATAAATTATGCAGCTTTAATTTAGCGTAAGAATATAAATCCTCGTGGACAAACTACAAGGGATCGAACACACTACTTATCTAACAGAACTAGCAGAAGTGTAACCAACTGTGTAACTCTTGAAAATTCTTTATACTATTCTTTAAATATACAATGTACTCATTAGTAATATTAATTGATGCTGCAAGTGCTATCTACGCTTACGTTATATTTTGTGATTGGTATACGTGTAGGCAATTTTTTTACTCAAACTGTCGAAGTTTAGGTCTGTTGAAATTATCAGCAGTTGCATTTCATATTCTGCATTTAATTTGTTTTTATATTTTTTTGTAACCACTGACGTTGAAAGAGAGAAAAATATTTTTTTCTTTTAAACACATTATTTTGAATGGCATATAAATGTTTATAGCTGTGTGAGAAGTACTGTGTATTTTGCATAAATTTGCAACCTAAAATTTAAGAGCTGATCTTGTGCTGAAATGTCGATTCTGTTGATATGTTGCTGCGTTGTTCTTTTCCTTCTTTCCAGTTGTTTTGTCCCATAAATGTATACCGCTGAAGACCCGCCGTGTAGGGCAGCGATGCACGTTAAATCTGTCGAGAGCTGAAACGTCCTCCCGTTGGTGTGGTGTGGTAGTTAGGAGAGGGGGGTGCCAGCTCAGGTGTCGTCCACGTCACTTGACCATGGTTCAAAATTACGTGGTCCGTCGCCAAAAGCCCTCGTGTAGCTGAACAGTGCGACGTTAATATTCAATCAATCAATCAATCAGTCCCATAAATGTAAAAGGTGCATTTTTCATTAGAAATCTATTTAGTTTTGCAAAATATTTTACTGACGAGCATAAAATTATTTCTTGGAGCCCGGTATAGTAAACAATTGGAATTCACAATCTAGTAAAAACGTTTTAATATTCTTTTATTATATTATAATAGTTTTTAAAGTATTTTTAAATATAACGTTATTATGTATACGTGAAAGGGGGAACCACCAAACTCCATTCTTGTGTACGCCTTTGACTTCAATTCACTTTATATGTAACCACTCTCATTAACACATGTCATGTGTTTCCACCGTAAGAAAAAGGGGTAATTAAAAATAGTCAAATCTTCCGAGTTAGCATCAAGAGGGAAACTTTTTGAGACAGCTCGTTATAAGTTCAGTACAATTCTTTCTCGGTGCATCTATCATATTGCTGAGGACTATTGGCAAAGAATCTCATTATAATGAACCCCTGTCGCAAATTGAGGATGATACCTGAATAATACCTCCTCTTCTCCTAACTTTTTCACCATTCATTTTAGCATATTAAGTCCCAATAAAAATGGGGTCCCAGTGGAACGTTAACGTTGTAATGGAGGTTCGAAATAAATCTGCATGAGAGAGAGAGAGAGATTTATTGTATTTTCCTATTTATTATATCTTATAAATTTGTATTTTAAGGAATACATGAAAATGGTGAATAATTTTTTTTTTAAAGTTAAATGTAAATCCTAAAAGATTAATAAATTAAATAAAGCAGATAATTGATTCTCATGCTAAAAATTATATTGGGTATTACCAAAATAATATTAAAATGTGTGGCTTTGTTTCCTTTTTAGACATATTTTACAGCAAATTCGCTTATAATGATTCCAATGTTTTGGCTAATTCAAATTTTAAACCTGAAATGGATCTGTATGAGAAACTGTGTGAATCTAACCCTGCCTTGCTCAATACGAACCTTCCCAAGAAAAGTTTTTCAACACTTAAAAAAATTGCGTTAAATCATCGTTTCATGTGATATGTGAGACATTTTTGAGAGTGGCAAATACTTAAGGGAGGTTTAAAATACTTATTTTTAATTTTTTTATAATAATGTTTTTCTTTATGGAATAGGCTTCTATACCTTACTATATCTGAAAAATCTCTCCAAAAAGCATATACATTAATTTCCGTTAAGGAAGTACAAAAGCAAGAGCATTTTAAACGCCTCATTCTTTTTTTCTGTTTTAAAATTGAAAATTTTTTGCTTATACCGTCAATCTCTATTTAGAGTTCTTATTAACCTGTCAATTAACATAACCGATTATGGGTGTGATACACTTGACGAAACAGGTGGGACGATTTTGGTAATACATTTTGCAATTTGTTTGTGCTGATATTTTCCTTCAAATAAACTATTATTATTTTTCATTGTTTAATATCCTTGTTCAATCATATTGTTGATTAACAATAATAATAACTGCAATGAATGATTGCGTAAAGATACGTCATTTTGAGTATGCATTATGTCCCGCCCTGCTTACTCATCTTGAGGGATTAAATAATCAATTTTTATTTAAAAGTTCTGGTTTTTAATTATGAGAACATGTTTATATAAGAACTTGACCTAAGTTTTGTTAGTGAATTATTTACTGTTTTATTTTATAAATTTTATTACTGTGTATCACTTTATTTTTCTTACTTAAGTAGCACAGCTATGTTAATACAGGACTATTCATAATTCTCTCCCCGCTTTTGAAGAACTATAGATTAAAAAAAATAAAACGAATGTTTATATAGAAAAAAAAGCATTTCAAAGAATAGAGAAACAATTCGTTTTTTTAACATACTCTACAACCGTTTTATGTTTAAAACCTTGATAACAAGGCATACATCAATGTAACAGTCTAGTTCAAAAGTTTTCAAACTGTGTTCCACGGAACCCTGGGGTTCCACAAAACATACCCAGGGATTCCACGAGTCACAATAAAAAAATCGAGAAATATGTACGCAAAGTGGATTCAAATTCTGCATGAAGTTTGTATGGTTACAAGTATCTAAAGCTCATTTCCCCTAGTCATTAAAACTGAAAATTTTATTTATAATAACTTTATTTTGCAACACTTTTCAACGTTTATTATAATATAATAAAAAATATTGAAGCGTTCTATTTATATATATATATATTTCCTACTAAATTATAAATATGCACTTTCTAACATTTGTGGAAAATAACACCTATAATGAAGGAAAGGAAACAACATTACAACAGAGCTGTGTGTGATGCTGAAATTTTAATTTAAGCAAGAACAGTTTCTAAATTTTAAGTTGCAAATTCATGCAAAGTACACGGTATTTCTCACGTAGTTACAAACACTTTAATGCTATTCAGGACATAATGTGTTTCAGGGATATATATTTCTTAACGTAAGTAGTTACAAAAACAAAGTATAAAAACAGATTAAACTCAGAATATGTAATGCGATCGCCTTTAATCTCAATAGACCTAGACTTCGGCAGTTTGTGTCACAAATGCAAGCATATATCCTAGTTACTAAATATAATACATGGGTAGGTGACATTTGAATCACAAAGTTATATTATTTATTAGTAACTAATAATAAAAAAATTAAATTGGAACTTTTTTATATAATAATGAATGCAATACTTTTTTTAAAGTGTCTTTACATAAAGGACCAATAACATGTTGATGTACTTTAAATATCATTTTAAAATATACTCTTCGAAGTATGTGTACGGAATGGGGTTCCACAAAAACACTTTCTAGTTCTAGGGGTTCCATAAAAGCACCTTCAAGTTCTAGGGGTTCCATGAGTAGAAAAAGTTTGAATATCACTGGTCTAGTTCCTTCCACTCTCTACTCAATGAAGTACAATCAGCGTTACTAACAGCATGAGTTATCCTTTCATGTAGTTCTGCTACATCACGCGCCAAAGGTGGACGAAAACTTGAACTTATGTAAAAGAACAACTTTTCGGATAACACGGAAAAAATACAGTAATACTCCGAACGCACGCGATAAGTGGGGAGTGAGTGAACATTAACGTCGCGCTGTTCAGCTACACGAGGGCTTTTGGTGACGGACCTCGTAATTTTGAACCATGGTCAAGTGACGAGGACGGCACCTGAGCTAGCACCTCTCTCCTAACTACCATACCACACCAAAGGGAGGACGTTTGAGCTCTCGACAGATTTAACGTGCATTGCTCCCCTACACGGCGGGTCTTTAGTGGTACTGAGCTCAACTCATGACATGCCTGCCATGGTCCGACACCTTAACCAACTGGGCTACCGCAGCCCCCGCAATAGGTGGGACTACATAACCGCGAAGTCGAATTAGCATATGTCGGGGTATAATCTCTCATATAAATATATATAAATTATTTTTAATTGGGGCCGGAGTTGAAAGAAAATAATAATGTAAAAAAAAAGATGTTTAATAAAATCTTAGATATAACACTAATACAAAATCACAAATCGAAGTTATTTCGATGTAGAAGGTTTTATAAAATTTAACAAAGTAGCCTGTGTATGTGTAGGCTCAAAGATTTTTTTCTCTCCCGCAAAATTTCCTCGCAGCATGCTAAAATTTTTTTGTTCCTCGTTTTGGTGAAAAAATATGCTCTTCGTTCAGTGGCGTAACGTACACATCCGCATTGTGAGGGATGGGGGGGGCAGATGTTCTATGGCAGTGTTCCGCAACCTTTTTACCGCCGCGGACCGGCCAACGTTTGTTAATTTTACCGCGGCCCGTTGAGGTGAAAACCAAAAAAGGAATATAAAGTGATTTAACAAGGAATATAATAAAGTGATTTTCATAAAAAGTAGCTCAAATCCAAGAAAAATATACCACAGTAAATAATTTAATGTTTCTTGTGCGGCCCGATACCATTTGATCCACGGACCGGTCCGTGGACGGGGCGGTTGCAGAACACTGTTCTAGGGAACCCAAAACCTGTCTAACTCCGAGTACGTATTTGGGCTTGGGGCCAAAAACACATTCTTCGTTCTGCCACTGTCTTCGTTGGAGTCGGTATTTTCTAATATTTGTAACCCCCTTTTTCAATTAAATTGAGGCCTTCAGTCAAATTTCCAACCGTCATTCGATCTTCTGATTGAACTGGATTCAAAGACTCAAATTTCTCAATGTCTTGCTTTTGCTCATGCATTTCTATGAGCTCATCCATTGTCAACTCCTGATTGTGGAAATCCAGCAGTTCTTGAACACCATCACTGTCCATTTCTAAATTCATTTGCCTGCCAAGATCGCGACAACTTCTTCCATCAAATTATCAATTTCACCAGGCTCTAGCTGTGATTCCGTCTAAGTCTCAGTGATGAAAAAGAAAAAAGACTAATCGATGAGATTTGAAAACTCCGGATTAGCTTAAGTCAAGGTATTACTATAACACATACTGTGACAATATCATTGATAGCACCATGTTGAGTAGAGTGTGGCAAGAACAGAACTATATAGCATCGGCGTATGCCACGTTACCAAAGTTTCATTCATAGAATATTTGCAAAGAATGTAAAAAAAACTTGAATTGTTTCTGTACTTTTTCAAATGTTCTTTGGCTGTATTCGTCTTAGTTTTTTTACTACAGCGCTTCGAAACCCGCGATGAAATTGTGAGCAAACCTGAATTAATTTTTTTAAACCGGTATTTACGTATTATTGCAATCTCTTGATGACATTATATGAAACGAAGCATATGATTGCTAATTCAGCGCATACGACACATGCGACATTGGGGTTGCCAACTTGACGAGTTATCCTGAATGTTGGCGATTGTTGCGATAATTCGTAAGTACGAAAAAAAACTGATTCATGTTGGTATATCTATTGTTGTTGGTTTTTAAAATATCTATGGCAATACAAATACACTCTTAACGCATTTGCAGATACAGCAAAAAATAAAATGGAAATATTAATTAGTAGTTTTATACCTTTGCGTGATCTCATTCCCATAAAACGTTTAGTAATTTTGTTATTCTTATGAAACTGAACATTTCATAATCTTATTTATTCCCTTCAACATTGCAAGCACAACACGATTATAAAATAACACTTTTTCTGAGCCATTTCTACTTGAAATATTCGAAAAGTTGAGAAAAATCATTATGTATGTAATGCAAGCAAAAATAATGTTTGGTCTACTTTCATCATTTGTGAACAATAGGATTGGAAAGTTATATTTCTACTTCGGTGTTCCTCTATTCGAAATAGGTTGAAATAATTATTATTGTTTTGTCAATTGTTCTGTTAAGAAATTCAAAAATTCAACTAAATATTAATGAGCAATTTATTTTCACCATTTATGAACAATTGATTTTAAAATTTCATTTATTATTAATAAGGTGACCATTTTTTTAAAGTGAAAAGGAGGACGAGAAATTTAAGAAATACATACAAATTAAATACATGTGAAAAGTTTTATTAATTCAAACAAAAATACTCTTATTACGCTTACATTCTTTTTAATTATTATCTTAAACGAGTATTTTTCCATTGAAGGATTTGTTTTGTCAACATATTTTCTAATGTATCAGAAAATTCGGGCAAAAAATATCCTTTATACTGAATTTTACGGTAAGCATTGTAGCTAAAATATGAACATTCAGTTTTGATTTCTCACTAGTCACTTCACAAAAATCATTACCAACTGAAAAAAACTCTTTCAACTGCTGCATTACTTCTAAGGCAGCACAACGTAAATTCAACAATAATAATTGCATTTTCATATGGAATGTGTTCATTTTTGGAATAGTTTCAGTAATTTCACCCATCTTTTACCAATTTCTCAGCATGTTGATTTTCCAATTGTTCTAATTTATTAGATATTAAATGTACATTCAGTCTTCTTTATACTTCAAACAGACAAATCCCATAGATTTTATTATCAGGGTATTTTTTTCGATAAAAGGCCAACGCAATTTCCTATATCTGCCCAATTTACTTGCGACAAAGTTAAAAAATATCATTGAAATGAATATATTTCATTTTGGTCCGACATTTTGGAAAATGTTTGGTTCATCTCTGAATACAGCGATTAACAGATCAGTTTTAAAATATTGAAAAGTAGGACACTTTTTGAGGAAGGACAGAACCTATATAAAAGGAGGACGGTTGGTCACTTTATTATTAATGATTGTCTTTTACAGCATTCGAAAATTCTTTTTTGAAAAAACCGAAATATTAGCAAAAATATTTACAAAACAATAGCTTGATTGTTAATTCAGAATTTAATATCTTAAAGTGATTAATCACATTCGAAACCGTTATTTAGAAAAAAAGTATAAATGGATAATTGCTTTTGATAATTAACGTCATTTGCATGAAAATGAGCATAGGAAATTGTCTTACGATTATTTCTACAAAAAAAAAAAAAAACTTATATGCATATTTTTGGCTAAAGACGAAGAAATCATGACATTTTGAAGGAAGGAAGATTCGATCTGGGTATCTTCCGTTCCGAACGCGAGTACTTTATCGACCACGCCAAAACGATCGTCTTCGCGTGATGTTTGGTACTAGTTTATATAAATATCACACCGCCACATACCCTCACGCCAGTGATTTGGCGAATAGGTGAACGAACGATACCATATTCGTGGCGAGCATGTAAGCAGTTGCGTCATTTTGTGGATTGCGTCATTCGTGCGTGATGGCTTGAGAATTGCTTCATTTGTGTGAGACGGCTTAATTGCGTCTTTTGTGTCTGACGGCTTTGAGAAGTAACGGCTTATTTGCGTCAATGTTTAACGGCTTGGTTGCTTTTGTGGTGGATAGATGGCGCCACGACTGCGGCGCGTGAAGGGTGCGGTTCACATTGCACGGCGAGGATCACCAATGAAGGAAGATTCGATCTAGGTACCTTCCGTTCCGAACGCGAGAACTTTATCGACCACGCCAAAACGATCGTCTTCGCGTGATGTTTGGTACTAGTTTATATAGATATCACACCGCCACATATTCAAAACATTACCTTTTTATGAAAAATGTTTCTATAATAATAAGGTAACCAACCGTCCTCCTTTTATAGGTCCTGCCTTCTTCGAAAAGTGTCCTCCTACTTGTGCTCCTTTCCAATATTTTTAAACAGATCTGTTAATCTCTGTATTCAGAGATGAACCAAACATGTTTCCATAATGTCGAGGAATAGTCTGAAACAAATATCACAGGAAATAACAGTTTTCAATGGTGTTTTTTGACTTCATCGCAAGTAAATTGAGCAGATATAGAAAACTGTGTTGATTTTTTATCAAAAGAAATGCCTGATATTAAAATCATTGACAATGATCTGTTTGAAGAAATTCGAAGACTGAATGTATATTTAAATTATAATAAAATTGAAACAATTGTGGAAAATCAACATGCTGAAATTGATAAGATGGATTGAAATACTTAACCATTTCAAAAATGAACACATTCCATATGAAAATTTGGTTATTCTTTTTCAACTTACGTTGTGCACCCCTGGAACTAATGCACTAGTTGAAAGAGTCTTTTTAGTTGGTAATCTTTGGACAAGTGACAAACCAAGATTGAATGTTGATATTTTAGCTGCAATACTTACAGTAAAGATGAAGGATATTTTTCCCCCCGAAATTTCCGATATTAGAGAGAAAATAATATATTGACAAACAAAAAAAATCAGTCAATGAGAAAATGCTCGTTTAAGTAAATAATTAAAAGGGATGTAAGCCTGATTCGCGTATTTTTGTTTGAATTAACAAAATGTTTCATATATTTACCTTGTAACATTTTCTTAAATTTTTCGCCCTCCTTTTCATTGTAAAAAAACTGGTCACCTTAATAAAAATTTTGCCTATAAAAAGCCAGGACTTCTCTATAGAGCCTGTAAAAAGGATTTTTGAAAATTCACATTATTGTCAGAATTACGATCCATTGAAATAATATTGGGTGTTTTTTGAAAAAATTGCTGTATTGTGATATAATAAAATATTAAATGAATTCACTTCTGAATTATATATTACTAAAAGATTGTTTTGAAAATAAGTCATTCTTTTTTTTTCTTTTGCCAAAAAGTTGCATTTAAATAATTTTTTCTTGTAATAGTATTCGAAAAACAATTTTCTGTGCATATTCTAAATCAAATGTCACTAAATGTAGAAAAAGTTATCCACTTCTACATTTTTTCAAAATCACGGTTTCGAACACAGTCACCTTAATTGAATTGAACAATTTTAAACATACTTTCATTTCATCTCCAGTTCTTCAAAAAAATTAAATTTTTAACAATAAATACTATTTGTCTATTTTCGTCCTCCAAGAACAACGTATTCAGAAAAAAGAACAATATTTCCGCGATCCGTTTACTTTCGAAAAATCCAGAAAAATGGCTACCCAGAAGTGAACGGCGGAAAAAAGAAAGAAAATGGAAAATTACAAAACAAAGCCGCGCGATTCCGAAAAAGATTTACAATGGCGCGCAACACTTCTCTTTGTTATGACTTCCTCTTTGGCGACGTCGTAAACATGGCGAGAAGCAAGACGGCTGCTGGAATAAGAAGGCGCCACGTCTTTCAAACGATAATTGCGAGATCGACGACGTCGTACATCGTAAGGTAAAAAGTTGGACGGAATAAAAATGTGAATGAAAACCATTTTTCGCGAGACCACTCGTAATAATAATAATCGTGTCTATACGAAATTAGTAGCATTCTGATGCAAGACTTCGCATAAATGATAAATCTAATAAATAAATATATTTGTAACGGATAGAATTAGGCAAATAATAACAAAGCAGCAATTGATTCTGAGAAGCATTTAGCAATAAAATTATACTTATCATACAATGACGGCTTAACTAGAATTAGGAATGGATAAATTTTAATCATATCTTTTATTGCATATTATCAAACACGGTAAATGACTACAATCAAAACCGTGATTTTGAACAAGCGTACATCTGAATTTTTGATATTTGGATACACTAGAATTTTTGTATGCACTGGAATTTTATATATATGAAATATTTACATAATATATCTGGAGAGTTGTAAAACTAATTGTAAGACGTGGCGAGTGGATGTTATTACTGTAGCGAACCAAAGGATAGGACGTGGCCGGTGGTGAGTGATTCTTGTATGTTGATGCATTTTCAATGGAAAGATCGACGAGGCAGTCTGGTAAATTAGTAAATCCAATTTATTGAATATCTTGAAACACCTAGGAATATTAATTACGATGAACATGGACGACACAACACAGACAAATAAACTACAACACACAACACAAAGTAGCCGGCTACATGACTACAGAGAAACGAGTGAAGGGAGAGAGAGAGACGGGATTTCCAGAGACATCGGTTTTTATACCCGATGGTGAAGACTGCGTGACATTTTTATAATAAGAGCTCTGATTGGTTACAATGGTCGGGAAAGGGATTTATGATGTAATAATATTAGAGTTGATTACGATTAAGATCAAGGTGTTAGTTTCGAACCAAATAATTAAAATATTATTTGAATATTATTAAAAAGAGTTAATTAGAAGGATGCAAGGGGGAATTATACATATATATATATATATATATATATATATATATATATATATATATATATATATATAGCAGAGGTACTCAACCTTTTTTCTACTGGGCCGCATACCTATATCAGCTATTTCACGTGGGCCGCAACATAAAGATAAATGGGGGAGGGGGTTGGAGAAAGGCTTTAAGACCAAGATAATAATATACCATACATTGGAAATTTAAAATGTGGAAAAGTGATCAAAATATTATAACTCCTGATTTGCTTTTTTAATTATTTTTATATTTGTCACTAACACTAAATTAGAAGCATTTAAGAAACACTCCTTCATAATTTCTACATCAGTAAACGGTTTCATATGCTTACCAATTAATATAAAAGACTTCATAGGATGTCTTTGTTACCGCTGTGATATTACCACTTGAAAAAACATTTTGTTGCTGTTCTAAAGATTATTCACAAGAAAGCCTATTTATCTTCTCTTGATAGAGATCTTCAAGGAAAAGTGTCATTCAATGATTCCTGTTTATTGGCATTTTTTAAATATAGCTCCTTCGGAACAAATCAAACAATTACTGATCCATCTTTGTTTTTCACTACAAAATAATCAACCTCCCATTCGTTTTGAAACGATATGTTTTCTTCGAATATTTTTCGCTTGCAAGATATGAAAGATAGTTCAAAAATTAGTTACACCCATAAAATATTCGCTACTCCACTGTTGTCCGTTATAACTAACCGTAACCGTTCCAAATAGAAAAAGAATATAAATTCGTACCCGTACGACACCGACAGAAAAAAGCAAAATTGATATATTTAATTTCTAAGCAAAGAATTTCCCACCAAATTTTTAAAACAATGTTCTTAAAGAGGCAAATTTCTCAGAGCAATGGGCCAATGACCGGGGGACTTAAAAAGGCTCGGTGGGCCGCAGGTGGAGAATCTCTGATGTATAGTATCAGTTAAACTAGAATATACATGTTAAATTGTTTTATACGAATATTATTACAAGAAAAATAATTTTAATGTGATTTTTTGGTAAAAAATGAAGAAAGAATACTTCTAGAACGTTCTTCTTTTCCGAAAAATACTTCATATAGTAATGATATTTTGCCTTTATACCAGCTGGGACTGCTATACCGGGTTGAACAAAAATTTTGGAATTATATAATTTAGAAGTGTATATATTCATATTTTATTGTATGAGAGCAGAGAAAAAAATGTTTTAACAAAAACCACCAGCTATTATTTCAATTGATCATAACTCTGCAAATAATATGTTGTTTTTTTCAAAAATTGTAGTTTAACCCTGGTTGAGGAGTCCTAGCTATATAAAGGCAAAATATTATAATAGAAGCATTCGCTAGGGTGATGAGTATGTTCATGGCAAATGGTATTACGGGCAATTAAACACGAAACAGCAAGTTAGCATTCGAATCACAAACCTAGGGATAGGTGGCCATTTGCTAATAATCATTTGCCACACATTGGTTAGCAGCACATGAAAACGATGACCTTTAATGTCCCAGATGTGCTGAATGGGTAAAAGATCAGGGGAACTAGTGTCGGTTAGAGGAGTTCCTAGGTACCTTGCACAACTTATTGGCTGATACCTTCTGGGTGTAATTAGGTATTTTTCTGCTAACGGCCAAATCATCACTACAAATATTTCAACCATCATATTGCTTCGAGTACGGAGAACCGGTGACGGGTAGCGATAGTACCCAGTGGCGTAACGGAGAACATTTAGGCCCTCCCCTGCAAAGTCAAGTTTGGGGTAGTTGGACAGTAGTTTGGGGTAGAAAATCCCCAAGTTGGATTTTACTAAGGGTAGATACTTGGCGGCAGTCAGGCTTAGGGCCTCCCGCGATACGGAGGTGTACGTTACGTCACTGATTGTACCCCAACTATGGTGCCGCATGGTTGCGTGATATGGCTCTGCTTCATCCCCTCAAGTATGGAGGTTTAACTCGGCATCATTGCAAACGGAAACGTTGATGCTGTTGTGTCAATGTCATTCTTCTTAAAAGGCGCTATAAGAGAAAATCACCTATAACCAATAGACGATTAGGCGTCCGAACGGATATACCCAGGATAGGCGTTCCGATACTTTCTTTAACCCATAGGATTGCTGTCTAGTAAACAAGGAGGACTAACTTCCAAAATGCCTTCAGGCTTTTTCTTTCATTTCAGCCTTGTTCTTTGCCAGTGTCTCTATGCTTAAATTTTTTCTTACTTCTTTCACCTTGCATTTAGTTCTGATAAGATGTTCTTAATTACAGTGGGTGATCGGTTATCGAACATAATCCGTTCCAAGACTATGTTCGCTATCCAAATTGTTCCTTAACCAATCATCGGTTCACCATAGACTTCTATGTGAAATCGATTAATTCGTTCTGGAGACCCTAAAAATTAAATTTTTTAAAAAATGTATAATTTCTTAGTAAGTTTTTTTAAAAAAAATAATACATACATATAGTCTTGCATATTAGTCAGTCCTTTTTATTTTTTGCTTATGGGGCGTTGAGGAACATGTCCAATGTCGATTGCTTTTCTCTCTTTTTCAGGATTTTCCGGAAGTAATTAATAGCATTGTCGTTGTAAAAATCCCCAACCCTACTGACATCAGCTTGGTTTGGGTGCCATTCTAAGACCATTGCTCTGACATCCACCCACTTTTTCAAAAGATCTTTAATGGCAGATATCGGCATTGGTCCTCTTTCGTCTTCCTCTTGTTCAGGAGACACATTTCGATGTGTTTCTTGGTGTTCTTAATTCAAAATTTCTTGGAGCTCGTCTCTCGTTAGTTCATCTTCATGTCCTATTATGAGCTCTTCTATGTCATCCTCGTTCACCTCCAATTCCAGATCTCTAACAGTTGTCAAAATTTCCTCCATAATTTCAGGGGTGTATCCCTGATCACCTCCGAATATGTGTTCATTGTCCGAACACAAAAATCTTTCGTAAAAGTGTTCATTAACCGATTTGTTCGTTAACCGATCACTCACTGTACTAATAAACTAACGAATGTGTTGTGCAGCTTGGCTAAATATATTACAACCAAATTAAATATATTACAACCAAATTAAATATATTACAACCAAATTAAATATATTGCAACCAAATTAAAAATAAATAATTTCCTATTACAGATCATTCTAATTTAAGGTTTGTATTACCAATCTAGGAAATTTCTAACAGTAATCTGTTTTTGTGAAATCAAGCTAGTTTTGTTAAGATAAACTTTAAAAAATTACCATCCTGTTAAAATGCTTCAGATCAGTTTGAATTAATAGCGTTTGTTATACCACTACGAAGAGTTTTCCTGTTGAATCTACCGAATGCAATTGTAATGTTACAAAGAATGTTTCACTGATCAGAATATTCCACCTAAAAAGTTAAATTTTACCACAAAACAGCTATTCTCTTCAACATTCCCATCGAAATGTTTTGTCTGGCATTCTTACATCAAAAGGAGGTTTCCCTTGTCATTCTTGATTGACATTGATTTCTCTTCACGTTCTCAGAAAAAAACTGGGTCGTTCTCATAAAACAGGAAATTCTCTGACTTGCAGGATTAAAAAGACATGAGCAAAAAAAAGGGGGGTGGTCTCAACAAACGACAAGGAACAAAACATCCGACCTCGAAATGCTTACAGTCCGAATCGTAAAACACCGCCTAGATTCTGAGACAATTTTCCTCTTCCCCTACAAGTGAGTGTGAGAGAGATATATATACGATGTTTTATGTTTTCTTTTGGGGTGTGTGGGCGATTGTTTTAGGAGAAGTTCTTTCTGGAGGGTCGCAAAGAGACTGAATTACGCGATTCTCCGTGTTTTGTTGTCGTCCATACGTGAGATAGTGCATTCCGGGCGTCTTTTGTTTTTAACTGTCAACCCAAGTGACGGGAATGAATGGGGACAGAGAAGTTATACGACAGAAACTCCTGTCGTAAATTTTAAGTTACGATTTTCTTTTGAATGACATCTTTATTCTGAAGGAGTGTGTGCTTTGTTATGAAAGTAGGCATGTTTCTTATGCTAAGTGTCAAGAGAGGATTGTTCTACGATGCGATTCGTGCGTAGCTGGGGTTTTTTTTCTGTTCTCGCCACTTGGGGGAGAATGTGAAATGTTTTTCAACATGCCACATGTGGGAGAGAGTGATCAAAACAATGGAAGTGAAGACAAATATTTGAAATGTGTATGCGGTTATGTAACATTAGAACAATTCTATTTTAAGGAGATGTAAGAATTAGATTTGAAGAGGAAAAAAGAACCAATTTAGTGAGAGTCAAAGCTAGTGTTTCTTAGTTGTTTAGTGGCATACACGAGTAAGGTTTGAGGGTTACCCTCCCCGCCTGCCATAGACCAAAATATTTTCCTTTTTTTACCAGAGAGATTACAACTCGGGGCTTTTATCTACATGTTTTTGAGAATGTAACCCCCTCTTCATCATAAGAAAGTATGTGTACGTTATTGATTCGTGGGATTAAGATTCATGGGTAAGACTCTTAATTCCAACCAGGATCTGTATCCTGAATAATTGAACTCCTAAATGGTAAATAATCCCTAGAACAGGATGGTGTAAAAATTGAGTTTATTTGATGAATATTTTAAATAACAAGCTGTCCTATATGGGTATCTAAATGTAATGAATTAGTTCTAGCTATAACTCCACATTATTTATTACACAATTCTGAATCTTCAGTATTCCAAATTTTCAATTGAGATCGAATAACAGATATATCTGCCAGATTTAGGGAAGAAAACTCTGAAAGGGCTCACTAAAAATTAAAATGTGATTAGAGATGCTCCACCCACCCCCCTCTCCCCTTAAAAAATCTTCGATTGGTTTTGCTTTTTCGGATAAATAGGGGAGCACACAAGGGGGGGGTAGTGTCTAAGTCCCCGTACAACAGTAGAGTTTTAGTTTTTACCACAGAGACAACCTATCGGCGCTTTCATCTACATTTTTTTAGAATGTTAACCCTCTCTTCCTCCATAAGAGAGGTCTGTGTATGCCACTGCGTATAAACCAGGGCTTCAAATCGTAATTTTTTTTCGTTCCAGTTCAATTAAAAAATAATATATCGGTTCAGTTCCGGTTTTCGTTCCGCCAAAACTAACGGTTTTCGGTTCAGTTCCGAATGAATAATTTTATTTTATGTATGTTCTTATTTGTACTAAAAATATATAACTATCATAAACAAAAAAAAAAAAAAGTGCAATTTTATCAAAATTTACAAGATTTTATTCTTTTTATTTAATTGGTACACTATGTGAATTGATACAATCAACCAGCATGTACGCGCGATACTAGCGGTGAGTAGAGAACGGCGAACATTGGAATTGTTATCCATTATCAAAATCGCATTTGACAACTAGGTTCAGGATTCTGATTTGTCTATCTAAACAGTCTATACAAATTTGCATGGATGATTACATGTTAAGATGCTAAAAGTACAACTCAGAATTATATTTTTCTTTAAAAAAATCATCTATACTAGTTCATTCAGCTGAATTAAATTTGCCTTCTACAAGTAGTTTCATGCGAAACTGAAACAGAAAAGTACTAGTAAACATCAAAACAGCAAGTGTGTCGAGAAGCAATGTACCTGTAATGATGATAATATAGAAAACGACGTTATGACTTTAAATTAGAAAATATTGTTAAGTTGCTTGCAGTAACAAAATAACCGAAGATATATCGAACCGAAATATTTTTTCGGTTCAGTTCCAATTAGAAAAGCCTTGGTACCTACTGTATTAGGATATGTTTACTTCGAGATGTTAGAAACTTTGTTTCTTCACAGATACCTTCAAAGTGTTATTTTTTTATCTAACTGGATTTCACAATTTTAAAACGTTTACTTTTCCCTCTCTGCATATTCCACATTGAAGTTTGGCTTCAAGTTATTTAGTCTTAATTTGGACACAAATTGCTTTTATTTTTATATTTCCTTATTTAGGGATCCCAATTGTATATCTTATATTTTCATGAATGGATTAACTTATATCAAACATTGACATTGAAGTGCAAGAGTGCTATCAAAATAAATAACGGTGTTTGCATTTTTGTAAAAATTGTGTAACATCACGATCTTATAGTATCTAAGGAAAGATGAGGATCATTTTTTTAGTTATACAAACCGCGGGGAGGGGGATTGGAAAACGCAACTTTCTCACATACCTTTAAGCTTCCTTCACTTCTCTACATAATCATTTCCTATGCTTAAACATTTGTAGCATTTGTTCACGTGTTTCAAAATTCCTACGCTATACTCTTCCGACGCCAGTGCATTAAGCCAGGTGATCACTGCATTCTCCGACTTTTCATCACTTCCTTAACACTTGAGGGGGATAGAATTTGGTACCTTCTGATTACGTAAGCACGTAACATACCACTGGATCAAAATGATCACTTCAGTCCGGAGGCTGTTACTGGCTTATATATAGATGATACCGCTACACGTTTAACGCCTATAAATTCATACAATCTTTTCTCAGAAAAACCGTCTTTTCTCTCGGCTAAGGAAAAAGATAGTGATCTATAAGAGCAAGGTCCAGACTTTTGGTTTGAATGCAGAGCATAATGCTTAATTAACTTGTGGCGGAACAGTATAATATGGGAATTTTGAAGCTTATGAATAGATATGATAAATGTGCAGGAAGTGATTATGTAGGAAAGTCAAGGAAGCTTCAGATATGTAACACAATTATTCTTTTCGATAAATATTGTGCTTTTCTTTTTATGTAACTAAACAGTATTTATTTTCTGGATGACCCTCGTGTATTGTTAACCAAAAAATAAGCAAATTATTTTTGCTTTTTAAAATGCCCTTTAATACGCTTAATGGAAATTCTGAAAACCATACTGATTTTTGGACAATTCTGACAGTTATATAATTATATCTATCTGTAGACAGATAGTAATTAGTCGAAATAAATACACCGCAATTAACTCATTAAAAGGCTATTTTCCATTGTTATTTCTCATACACTAATTCTTCACCTTCAATAGCATTGCTATGTTGAAATTTTCTTTAATTGTTCTTGTTATGCTACTCTTATGTGGACCAATTATGCTTCGTGCTCTTAATATGATTACCTTCTCCGACACAACTAATAAGAAAACTCAAGTTGATACAAAATAAATGAAACGAACCAAATACGGAAACTTAAAATAAATGTATAATAACTTTAGATGCGAGTTTTGTGTGTCTGTGTTATTTCATTAATAGTTTTCTTCTCACATTGTAACTATTTCTAGATTGAAACTTTAAAAACTTTTTTCTCACATTTTAAGGAACTCAATTGAGCTGGAATTTTCTATACACGATTGTTTTGGTTGGTGATAGGATCATGTAATTATAATTAATAGAAATTAATTAATTAAAACCAATTATTTAAAGAATTACAGAAATACAACCACGTTGGCATCATTTTTGGCTACCAAAATCGGCGACTTGGGTCAAAACTTTAAAAGCTTTTTTCTCACATTTTAAAGCGCTCAATTGAGCTGAAATTTTCCACTCGCGATTGTATGGGATGATAGCACGATAATTCAATTATAACTAATAGAAATTGATTAAAACTAATTATTTAAAAAATTAAATTTTATTCATAATTCAAATTGTTTACAACGTGAAACAGCTGAATATTTAAACCAGCAAATTGAACTATCCCCTCGTAAAATTAAACTATTAAAACTAATTATTGAATAAATTCCATTTGACTCAATGTTCCTTTTCGATCTTAAAATTTAAAGTACAAAAAAATTGTTATACAAAATGTGAAATTTGGAAGAAAACCCTTGTTAAAAGAAAAAACTCGTTCTTTACCGGTATTATTATTATTACCGTTAATGAAAGCGTGATAAAGAATTCTTGATATTCTGAACTAATGCAGTATTTTTAAAATGGAATTTCAAGTGATAGGCGTGATGTAACAACAGCTATAGCAACTAAAGAATAATATGATATGGACGTAAACGAGCAGAGTAAGGGGGAAGAAGATAAAGGAAAAAAAAGAAAGATAAGTAGTTTTTTCCCTCTGAAGAACTATGCCTTGACAGAGTGCGAAACGAATTCTGTCAAAAACCTCCGATATGTTACCAAAGGAAGAGTACATTATACACAGAATTCCCAACAGAGCACTTTTCCTCACTTGCTTAGGGCTATGAGTGAATGCTTGAAAAAATAACGCGGGCGTATTTTTTCTGTGCTTTAGAAAAACTAAATCCTTTAGCATCAGTTAAAAAAAAGAAAAATGAAGAGCAAACTGATTTTAGCATTGCTTTTTGTCATGTGATCTTCAAAACTTTCTATTTTTAGCATTGGACGGTATAGAATGAACTCTTTAAGTGTTCATAGTTTTCATTTTACCATATTTTTCCGATCAATTTAGATTTACCTTGGATATTTACTTATTTTTGCATCAAGGATTTTGCTTAGTTTTTTTATTATTATTATTTATTTACTAGGTGAAAGTGTGTAAAATTTTATGCATACAATTTTGTTTGGAGCTGAAATACTTGCTATATATTTGCTTTTGTAACTGATTCTTTAACTTAAAAGAGAAGGGGAAAAAAAGAAAATGTAAGGATTATTAAAAAGTAATATTTAAGGTGACTGACTACGTTATGAACCATTGTTTTGAAAAAGCGTACAAATGAATCATTTTTCGATATTTAGGGTCAGTTAAATTAGAATATACATATAAAACTGTTTTTTAGAATATTATTACAAAAAAAATTATTTAAATGCAGTTTTTTATTTTTTTGACAAAAAATGAAAACTGAAAATTTCAAAGCATTAGCTTTTTATAAAAAAATGCTTCTACAAATAATATATGATCTATATATAGCTAGGACCTCTGTATCGGGGTTGAACAAAGATTTTTGAAACATATAATTTGAAACATATTATATATTCATATTTTAATACATCAGAGTTGAAAACTTTTGATAAAATTAATAAAATAAACACTGGTTATTATTTCTATTGATAATAACCTCGAAAATAATTAAAATTTTTACAAAAAATTTGTTTAAGATCAGTATAAAAATCCTAGCTATATGTAGGCAAAATATTATTATGGAAGCATTTTTCATAAAGGGAGAATATTTTGTGAAAATATGTCATTATTTCTTCATTTTTTTCAAAATATTGCATTTAAATATTTGTTTTTCATGTAATAAAACTCTTAAAACAGTTTTTACATGTTTTTATTCTGACTCTACTGACACTAAATATCAAACTATTATTCATTCATACGGTTTTTCAAAATCACGGTTCCAAACGTAGTTAGTCACTCTTAATTTAGAGTTAAAAAAAGAAAAACTTTTTTAGTAAAAAAGCCCCAAACAAAAAATATTAATTTTGAAGACTTATTTTTAAAAAAAAATGTATGACGAACGTATTTTTATACTCCATTGTTAACATCACGCAATTCATTCTCAATTGTCTTGCTCAATTATTCTCTAGCCACAGTCGAATTCTTAATACAAATTCAACTCTTGTTAATAAAAATTGTTTTGTTAAAAGGTAATGATGGATTACATAATGATAAATATGATGAATTACTTAATTATGATAAGAACTTTTGCGTTTTTAATAAATGTGAAAAATAACCCTTCTCCCTGTTATTCCTTTTTTTTTTCTTTTCCTTTTCGAAATTTCAATTTTCGTATCTGACAAATTCGATAACAATCAATTTAGAACAATACAAATTTCCTTGTTTTGAAAATTAGGTATAATTAGATGATAGTTATCTAAAATATATATAAATTTTAGATTTTTATAATACTTTTTAATTGGTTTTTTCAATACAAAAATAGAATAATTTTCTATAATCTTTTTTGTTATCTGATATACATAGAATGCTTAAAAACTTCAAATAATTCATAATTATAAGAAGTAATCAAAGCATTATTTTTGACATAATTGATGCAAGATTTTTGAAAACAAATTCTAAACACTTCAAGTTTAATGATAGATAATTGTAAGTTAATATTTTTCCATCGTTGTTTAATATAATGTATTGGGCCCAAAATAGTGATCAAAGGATTTGAATATTCTAATAATTTTAAGTATTATATTATTTGCATGAAAATTTTGGTGTTTGTGTGGTTACTTTAGAAATTTTTTACAGAATTCATAAAAAAAATTCCAGTTCAAAATCGTGCTGATGTGTATCATAAGTTGGGAAAAAACTAAAAATTTATTCAGAATGTTCTATTATTTTATATTTGAGATTTAAAAGAAAAAAAACTACCATTAAGACCAATTTTTACGTTAGATAAGATTCTCAGATAATGGATATTTTAATTATTCAATTATTTATTTATTTTGACATTATTTTATTCTTGTGTTTTCATAATCTTAATGCCGATTACTTTTACTATCGTTTGCTTCTTTTTTATTAAGCCTGATTATCATCAGTTTATAATTTGAAAAATTAATATTCTGTTATTGTTTTTTCTGTTAAGTAAGTTTTAATTCTTAAATTGGCAACTGATCATTCACATGGAATTTTATGTTATGATGCGTATTTTGAAATCAATTTGTGATTCAAGATGCATCACGTAAGTTTTATTCTTTTAAGGTTTTAATGGAAAGAGCAATTTACTTATTTTTTTTGAAAGTTCTTGTTCTAATATTTATACTTTGATTTTTTAATGAAGTATTCTTATATTCTAAGTATTATTAATAATCGAAATATGTTTTAACGAAATATTCGTACGTTCTTAGTATTATTAATATTCAAAAGTGGAATCATTCTCGGCATTTTTAATTTGAAGTTTCCGATATTTTAGAAAAGAGAAGTTTCCCCCATTTTAATTTTACTACGCTAATCTGTTGAATAAAAATTTGAAGAAATAGAATCTACCATGGAATATTTTTTGCATTCTCAGTAATTGAATTCTAAGAAGGTACGTGCTCTCACCATTATGCGAATCACATAAATTAAAATAGGTACAGTCAGTGTTCGAAATTGGGTATTCTACAGCTTTTTTTCAAAAAGAGCGAATTTTCCTAAAAAATTATTCACATAATATATATATATAAATATTTTCTATATTAAATGGCTAAGAATTTTTATGCAATTAAAATTGCTTCTTGTATTATTCCTTATATGATACCATGACTCTAGATGAGTGAAGTTGCTTTAAAATTAAAATATCGTTTATTTTTGTCATAATTATTTAATATATTCCATATATCAAATACCCAAAACAAACGTCTAAATAATAAAATTTTCTTAAATTAAAAAAAATCTTATCAAGAAATAAGGCTAGTTTTTATTCAAAAAATGAGGATGTCTTTTTAGATTTTAAAATAAATTTACTTGAGAAAAAAAATAATTTTATGAAATAATATATATATATATATATATATATATATATATATATATATATATATATATATATATATATATAAAAATCAAAGAGTATGAAAATGAAACATTCAAGAAAAAAAATCATCTTAGAAGTATAAGTGTTCAACATGAAACAAGTATGCAAAATCTCACAAAGAGGATATTTTTAGAATGTAAAAAAATAAATTCATATAAAATTTGAAATAATATAAGTGTATATTGGCAGAATTTGAAGGTAATTGACGATTACGTAAATTTACCTGATTAATTCAATAACTAGAAATATTTAAGAATAATTACATTAAGAATGTAACGGTTTTCTTAGATTAAGTAACGAGATATGTATACGATCGAATTGATTCGATAGCGCTATAAGGGCCAAACTTAACGGAATTGTATTTTATGCTGCTGTAATTTTCACACTGGATTATAAACGATCACTATGGGCACTCGTGAGACGGATTGCGATATCTCGTCATGATTTCGTAAATTTAGATAAGATTCATAGAGAGAGTAAATTTAGATAAATATTCTTAAAAGGCTTTCTTTCATCTGCTAGACATCAACATTTGGAGCGCATATGTTTTGAATAAAATAATTAAGGTGAAAAAAAAATTAAATTCAGAAGCAAATTAGTAGAAATACTTATACAAAGTTATCGTAGCAATACAAACAAAAAAAAATCGAGTATAGTTTCAAATCTTCTAGAACTCTAAGACTAACGGGACGTCATTTCCCCTGTTTTTCACTCCCCCCCCTAACAATATGAAGTATTCATATTTTAAATTTTATCTCAACTGTTATTCATTGAAGTTAAAAAAAAAACTCTCTCTCTCTCTCTCCTTGCACCTTTCAATAGCCTACAATGTTAGATTACTCTAGCAACTCTTCGTCGTATGTCATAGCAAAAGAAAAAAAATCGGACAGCTTATTTAAAATGATTTTTTTAATGTCTACATAATAATTTATTTTAGCAATTACCATAACTCGTTTGAAATTAAACTAAGACTTGATTTTGATATAATACTTTTATTTTACCAAAATATCTTCGTAATTTTTAATCGGTTCATAAATCTAAATATCAATGCATATCATTATCTTATCCGTTTTTGTTTTGTTTCCTTTTTGTTTTTTTCGATTAAAAATAGGAAGTTATCAATAATAATCGAGAAAGTCAATTATATTTTTGAGTATAATGAAAATTTGATTATATTTTTTTAAACAAAGTATCAGATTTTTATTGATTTGGGGTTGAAAACATCATTTATTGAAAACGTGATAAAATTTTTAAAAACTGTTTTGAAGATTTTTCTGAGTTAAATATGAATAATTATTTGTGTTATTATTAACCATGAATCATTTTTCTAATGTTTTCAAATAACAAAAAGTATAGTTTATATTTATTAACAACGCAAAATATCGTGCTAATATTTTTATAACTGTTTTTGTTTAATTATTTTGTTTTACTGAATAATTTATTTCTCTAATAATATGTATTAAATGATTTTTGTATTCATAAATGAAAAAATACAAATTAAAACTGATTTAACATGATTTAATGTTTAATATCATAGTTTTTCAGAGTTTTATCACCTATTAAACGGTTGCAAGAAATTTTAAATATAATTATCGTACTTTCGTAGCTTGCATGGGATATACAGTCGGACCTCCATTTTGCGAATATCCCTATTTAATGAATTTTTTCCTGAAACCAAGAACGCAATACATACTGAAAATGAATCTCAATTTAACAAATTTTTTACATAACAAACCTTTTTTTTTTTTTTGGGGATTTAGCGATCGTTAAATATTGTTACCTCTCTTGAGAGTCGATTTCCGCAAAATCCGTTCATAGTGGATTTTTAATCATCAAAAGAAACATGCTTGCCAACATGGAAGTCTAAAAGTCTAATTGTTCAAAAACGGAAGTCTTGTCTCAAACGCTCCCGCAATCCACTTTGGAAGTCAATTTTTGCAAAACTCTTTTTTAACGGATTTTTACTCAACAAAAGAAACATGCCTGCCTCATTCCAAGTCTTTAGGTGATAATTTCGGTGATCTCGAGATGAGTGAGTGTGTAAGTCACTTTTTCCTTTATATCTTGCTTAAATGCATAATATTACTTTAATACTGAAATACAAACATTTCGCATGATGGCAACGTTCCAAATTACAGAGACAAATCGGTTGCAGTTTTATTTATTTATAAAATTCGAAGATTGTAGAAGCAGAAATAATATTTGTTCTAAATAAATTTCACTCAGTATGAAAAAGGAATTATTTATTTTATTGTATCATATAATTAATATTTGTAATACTTTCTGTATCCAAAAATTTAAAACTCAGCGCAAAAGAAACTAAACTGCAAGGGACGAGCATGAGCAAAGAGCTTCTTTTTTTTAAAAAATAAAATAAAACTTGAAAGTGAAGTAGCTGTGGACAGAATCCAATGACATGTTTAAGAGCGATGAAAGACTGGGACACAGCTCATACTCGGATTAGAGAATGACAGAAGTATTCTGTTGCTATATTTAATCATAGCTACAGGAAAAAAATGTCGGCCATTTTCTCTTCTGTCTGCTATTTTCTTCTTTAGCAGTAAATAAATGCTGCATATGGGCTGAACTTGACGCATTGTCACACTGATTAAAATATTCCTTTAGCTCATCAGTAATGCTGTGAAAGTATTCAGGTTAAGACTTTTCTCTTTGAAAGTCTTTTGGGAAAAAAGTTTTCTCCTTCCTTTTTTAAAAGTTTCTTAATAATAAATTTTCATTTTATAATAATTCATTCTCAGTTTCCAAAATCTGAGACTTGGAAAAAAATTGGAGTGGTTGCATGCTGATGGTTGCAATCGCTAGTATGAGTGAAGAATTTATCCTTTTTTAGATTAAAAAAGAGAAAAGGATTATGGAAAGAGAAAAAAAAGAATTACAAGTGAATATATTTATTTCTCCTTTGAACAAAAATTATTAAAAATCTATTATGATACAATAACCTTATAAAATATTATGCCAGGCATCATATTTCTAACAAATTTTTTTTCGAGATGTGATGAAATGTCTATTTTAAGTGTTATTAATCATATAATTATTTCTTCTTTGCCTATTTCCTTAATTTATTATTGAATGTTTTGGTTGCTTATTTTTGCCCGAAACATTCTAAGCGAATTCTTTTAATTTTTAACTACGGGAGATAATGAAATCAATTTTGAGTTGAGACCCCGCTCTAAATGCTCGCGAATTGAGATCTATAAATCTTTACGGATTTAACATGAATTAATACCACTACACGCTAATATAATATAAGGGTTTAATTACACTTTTCATTCTATAACTTTATTAAACAAAGATAGATAAATGACAGATACATTATTTTTCGATATAGTCTCCACTTTGAGCAAAGCACCTGTTCCATCGAGCCACGTTCTGCCGTATGCCTTCCTGGTAGAAGAATTTTAACTGGCCATGAAACCTCTTCTGGCTAATAAGCAATCTTTCAAAGCTTCCTTGAGCTGTCCAAAGAGATGAAAGTCTTAGGGAGTGATATCTGGGCTGTAGAGAGGGTGTTCCAGAGTCTTAAGGCTGAACCTATTGATTGCTGCGGTAAGCATTCGTAGTACCCATCACACACACAGTGTACGGAATTTGGGTTCGCCTTGAGTAATTTAATTGGCAGAACCGAGACTAATGTTTAAAGACGATGCAACCTTTTCTATGGTTACTCGCCTATCTGCTGTAACCATCTCTCAAGCTTGCTGAATGTTATCGTCAGTAGTCGAGGTTCACGATTGCCTGGTTTCCTCTTTTTGTGCTACGCTCGTTTGATCTATTTTAAACATTTTGATGAACAAAAAACACTTTTACGAGATAAGGCCTTTTCCCCGTATTGTGACAAAATAAAATTCTCCGGTGAATTTCAGCACCTTTCACACCCTCTGACCACAAAAACCTGATAACTCCTCATTGCTCCTCTTTGGTGCAATATATCAATGGAGCTGAAATGCTTATGCTATTATAGCCAGACGATAACAGACGCAATCGTGATTAAATTCAACATACATGACCAGAGACGTGCCAATTCAAAGCATACGTATGCGGCCACCACCCATTTTCGTTTAATAAAGTTTGTAGAAAGAAGAATGTAAGTAATTTTTGAAGCGTTCAGTAGTTACATACTAGAACTGGCGCCCGATTTGTTTTCCAACGTAACATTAAAAAATGAAGCTTATCTTTAATTTGACTGAATACGTATACAGTGAAATGTATTTACTACACTATACTTCAGTATCTGATTCCCTTTCGAACAATATGCAACATTTAATGATAATTTCAAGAAATTCTAGTGCAGGGATCGGGAAACTTTCTAAAGATTTACGTACAAGCACGTGAACACCCGGGAAAGAGTGTGCGTGTGTGTATGGGGAAGGGGGGTTGGCAGCTGACTCAAGACTGTCGAGCTCAAATTTTAATATTTTTAGTTATCAAATTTAGTTTTATGCAATGTAATATTTTCCATTCTTTCAAAAGTAAGAACTATCGAAAACGTTTTTGTTCATGTGGCTCGGAGCAAGAACAACCATTTTCAAAATGTCATAATGTTCGGAATTTTTAAACTTCGTGAAAAATGTCTCTACCAGTTGTACCATAATTGCTTTCACTGATTTTACTGCTAGCACTGATAAGTAAAACTGACTTTGTCATTTCAACGCTCTTTTTAATTAACCCTCAAGTTTGTCATAAAATATTGTCATCTCTGATATACATTCTTATCTGTATCTCGTATACATTAATAAATGCTTCCGAACTCGAAAATGCAAATAAATAAATGTTGCTGGAAATCATTTTGAGGTCTTCACACGGCAACATTTTTACCAACTAGCTTTACTTTTATGGCTTTATAACTAACTCTCTCAATAAATTTTGTTAATTGATAAGTAATAAAAAAAATTTTAAAGTTAATTTTTTTCTACTGAGGTCAACAAAGAAAAGTTTTATTTTAGTTAATTAAATTTAATTCATGAATTAATATTTAAAACAGTGTTAACATCAAGTGGCATCCACTACAAGTTTAAAAATATGTATTTGAACTTCACTCAATGAAAAAAAAAAATCTTATTAACGATTGAAAATTTGAACAAGATATATATAAAAACAATTTAATACAGAAGAAACAGTCTTAAAACCTTGTGGAATATACAAGGGTGGAATTTGTGGGGGTTCGAACCCTACTCATAGACTAATAGATTTTTAATTTTTATCATTAAGACTACGCCATGGTGCTTTTGCCTACGTATTTTTTAAAAATATAACCCCTCCTATTAAGGTAATCTCACTACTTAAGCCAGTAAAATATTTAAATATAATGTATGTAAGTATGCGTAAATTTTTTCGGTAGGTAATTTCAAAGGAGAAAGGGAAGCAATTTTTTAATAGGTACAATTTTTTTAATACATAGGCAGAAGTATTAAGAGTCACAACCGAGAAGAGCTACATGCGGCTCCCAAGCCGGGGTTTCTCGCCCTCTGGTCTAATGTTATTAGTAGGAGAACTACACACTTTTATGTGTGCAGGGAAAGTAGCGTAACGGAATATATTAGGGCCCCACTGCAAAATCAGATTCTAGGCCCCAAGCCAGATCTTACAAAGGGTATGCGGCTGAAATCAGTAAGGCTTTGGGCCCCGTAGAATCCCGCCCCCCTCACGATGTGTGTGTGGGGGAGGGGCTGCGGGTTGTACGTTACTCCAGTGTTCCGCAACCTTTTTATCGCTGCGGACCGGTCAACGTTTGATAATTTTACCGCGGCCCGCTGAGGGTGGGACACGTTGATTGTTTATATTTTAGATTGTTTTGATTTAAGAATTTTAATTCAGTTACATTTAAATATGCCTTCAGAATAAAATATAGCTACACCAAAAACGAATAAAAGTGATTTAACGTGGAATATAAAGTGATTTCCGTGGAAACTTGCGCAAATCCGAGAGAAATGCACCACTTTAAATAAAATGGCTATAGTTTAATATTCTTTAGGCGGTCCGGCACCATTTGATCCATGGCCCGGTACCGGTCCGCTGACCGGGGGTTGCGGATCACTGCGTTACACCACTGTATGGGGGAGGGGAATTTTTATTTGTGTGATTTGAATCTCAATCTAAAACATTACATTTTATATAATATTTTCTTAGAATTTCCAAATATTTATTTTAATTTGCGAAACATTCAATGCTTATTTAAAAGTTATGCCCAATCTGTCACTCAATTTTCATTACATCTAGTTGGGTGACCAACACTCATCATGCAATGGGAAGGGGGGGATGAATGTTCTTCCTCTAAAATAAACTGCACTGCAACAAAGCTACGCTGGAAAAAAGAGCGGCTATTTTTAAAAGAACAGAACATGAAAACTGTCAGTGAAGTAGCTGTGGACAGAATCCAGTCAGTGACATGCTCAAAAGGCGGTGAAAAAATCTTGGGGCACGGCTCATATTTGGATTAGCGCATAACATCGCTGCTAAATATAATGTGGACACCACAGCAAGAGAAAAGGCTTCGCGAGAGACCGTCGTATTCATCATGGGTCCTAAAGGACGCCTGCAACGCCGTTCTTTTCAGCGGGGGAAATGATTTGTGAAGAACTGTTTTAGTTCGAAAAGAATTTTTACGAGTATCACGAGTGGAGCCTCCCGTAAGGCTGAGTTATTAGATGCACGATCATCTAATTTTAGCGCAGAGTAAATAATTTTAGACCGTGTTTCCCTCGAAATAGCTGCAAGACTCATTGTTGGCTTCAACCCTCTCCTTACGAAGATGATTCTTATAACTAAAAATAACGATGAAACGATGTGAATGAGACTGCGTGAGGGACATATTTGCGGTTTAACAAGTTCTACGTCAGGATTCATTTCTATAATTCAATTTGTTTATTTTCTTTTGATATTTAAAAAAACAAAAATCTTCGAAACACACCAAGTGGATTCTGACGGACATTTTACAGATCTTATCTGGGTAAATATGAATAGTTGATGTAGTAAAATGCTTTTAAAATCACATCGAATGATGAATTTTAATGCTACTGCCAAGTTAATGGCGCTGCTTTTTGTTATTTTATGGCACAACCGGGGTGGGAAATGGTCTTTGTGTAAAGGGTAGACACAAACTACACGTAATCGAAAGAAAACTGCATTTAACTAATGGAGAATTATGATTTTGTTTTAGTGAAGGTTCAGTGATAATAGAGGGAGGTTTATATTAGTCTTCATCATCAGCCTTTTTATATAATGTCTTATATTTATCTAAATGGCTACTTTTGACTTCCTGAAGTATAAGATATTAGATCATGTTCTTAAAACGAATTACTTTGGGTCTGGTCAAAATCGATCTAGCCTTATTTTAAATATTTCAGGACCTTCAAATTTTAAAGAGCATCAAATACATTAACATTTGGCAAAATATTGATATCTTATCACCGCCTAAAACACCGATGCGCTTTTCTGCCCGCGATGAAACACTCTAATACCTTTTATTTAATATATTATTAGTGCTTGAGCAATAGCAATAGCATCATTGATACTTTACCATTTGATACAATATGGATGGCTTAACATCTTGCATAAAACTGATACCTTGTATTTATTTAAACATGTGACTTTCATTCCATAAAATTTTAATTTGACTATACTATATATTCGCGCACCTTCCGACGTTTACACTTTGCTTGTAAAATTTAAACTTCTCAGTCTTTCACTACGCTTTTACGTCTAGATCGTACATTTTAACAAATTATTGAAAAATTGTCTTCATCCATTTACTGTTTGCTCTCCTATATACAATTTTAAATTATTTTACATTCATAACAACCGGAAAATAAATAGACGAAACCCGAACTCATTGCCATGAAAATCAAAAAATTCATGAAGTTTGTCCTTCCTTATTCATATTTTCTTAGCAATTGGTTCTTAACTGAATTAAATGCGCTGGTTTGTACATTATACGTTATTGCGTTATTCTAGGAATTTGCTTAAAATGTCTTCCACGTCTTCATTTCAATGACACTTTTTAAAGTTTGATCATGCTTATCATTGGCGTAGTTAGCTCTGAATAGGCCCTGTATCAAAATTCCTTCGGTGCCCTTTTTTAGATATAGGAGCTCTGTTATGACTCTAGTTGCACATGTTGGGGCCCCTGAAGCTTGGGGGCCTCGTATTTTTGATACGGCGGTAGTTACGCCCCTGATACTTATACAGATTAACCTTTATTACAAGTACAATAAAGCTTGATTTAATTTTTAGATTTTAATAAAACCAGGATTTTAATTGTTTTAAATTCCCGCTAGTTTCTATCAATTTATATCCTCTCCCGCTACAAAAAAATTTAATTAGTTGTGTCTCAAATCTTATCATTCTGAAGAATCTTAATGGGATGTTAATTAAAAAAATCCATTTTAAAATGTTTATGCTTTGAAATGACTAGCTATAAAACAAGCTCTCTCTCTCTCTCAGCATTTGATTCAATCAGCATTTGACACTTTACATTTGCAATACAAGGAAGGAACGCTAATAACATAACCGTTACTTACTGTACACATACAGCATAGTAAGAAGGAAACATGATTAAACTTGTTGGCAATTTATATAGGGGTGTACAGGATCCGAAATTAGTACATACAACCGACGCCTTTAGCAGCTAAAACGGCTTTTGCCTGGTTAAGCATCGAGTCGAACTGGACTTGAGTGGCAGATACAGACAAGTCATTCCATGCTGCTTCAAATCTATATCACACTTCACCCATCTTAGTGGTTGGAGAGCGGTGGAAGTCTATTCTCTCAGCAGCCCATAACCCGATATTTCCAACGGGTGAAAGATTTGGGGAACTCGCCGGCCAGGGCAACAAACAAAAACCGTTTATTTCGAGGTACATCAGGACACGACAAACAGCATGAGATGTTGCATCATCTTGTTGAAAGATAACATTTCCCAGGCTTCGAAGATAGGACACATCCACCGACTTTAAAAATTGAGAAATGCAACACTGGCTGTTCAGATTACCAATAACGTTAACAAAAGCTGTTCGTGTCGTGCATCCAATGGCTGACCAAGCCATCGCACTAGGTGTAGGGATCTTATGAGTCATGTCAAGAGTGCGTTCCCCTTGCTGCTGCTTCCAGACACTGATACATCCATCACACTGCTGCTTGCGGAACCGTCAATCGTCTGAAAAGACGTCGTGGTGCCGCTCTTGCATCCAGTTTTTGTTGGACGTTTCATATGTCACAGAGAGTCTCTATGCTGTAGTGTCCAGCCACAATAAAGTCGCCGAGTGAACAATCCTTGTTGCTCCTGACGTTGGTGCAATATCCATACGGATACCTGTCGGAATGCAAATAAGCCTACTCAGTAGCGTACACAGGAATTTTTCAATGGGGGGGGTCCAGGGTTGAAAGTTCACCATTCTCCTTTTGATTTTGTAGATTTTCGAGAACAAGAAACAGTAAAAAACTAATTATTTAATAAATAATTAGCATTAATTAATAAAGTTCATCATTAATAACAAATTCTTAATTAAATTTTACGTACTATAAACTTAGAATTATAATCAACCAGAAAAAAACTCAAGGGCTTTGGGGGTCCGGACCCCCAGGACCCTCTCCCCATGTGTACGCCACTGAGCCTACTTCCTCACTCAAAGTCCGTTTGTGACTGACTATACAGTCCTGACCTGATAACAAGACTGTTCTCTCGAACGTTAGTGGCCATTGCATGGCATTCAGTATAATCCTACTGAACCCATCAATTGAGATTCGCATGACAGCCGTTGGATTCCGACTAATGTGTGCAACGATAAACAGTACTCTCGATAGATCATCGAATCCCGACACGTTCTGGTAGTCATTTTCCTTTTTTTACAAGGCATAACACGGTTTTCTCTTTAGCACACAACATTCAAATGCGATTTCCGAATGAGAAGCCCATTGCGTAACTTTTCTTTTAAACAGAGTATGAGTCGACGTTTCTCCCTCCTGCATCGTTCGATCAGACTAAAATGCTAATCCTTTGCATATTCCGGCATATTCCTGTGTGGATTTGACTTTTATATCATCTTCCTTCATGGTATTGCAATTTCAATGGCCACAGCATTGAGTGTGTGTATGAACTTCCATTATTTTTTGTATTGAACTATTGAGTTCTCAAGGGGTTATAACCATTAGTAAGTAGGAAAAATGATTTACCTGTTTTAAATAAATTCATTAATTTTTCGGTTTCAGTTTTCTAAGAATTCGGTTTTTGCGTTTATGTTAGATCATTGTTATCGTAATGAATAAAATGATTAGTATATTGAATGCATTCTAGTTTGTTAGATTTTCAGTAAAATAGGAGAAAATTTTTTATGCATATCAACTAAGTCACTGCTGATATTTTTTAACTCAATTGACTTTGATTTGAAAAAATGCAAAAAAAAACCCCTTTTTTCAGCCACATTCAGTATGATAAAATTTGCAACAATATTTTATTATTTAATAAACTGTTAAAATTTCAATCGAATTCATTCTATTAAGATTCACGGAGTTCACACTCCGTGTGTGTTGTGTTTAAACAGATATATTCAAACCGCTCATTATTACACATTTTGGCAAGACCCTTAATCTAAATTTAAACGATAATGAGTTACATTTCGTATCTTTTATACATAAATCCAACATTTGTAGTTGTCAAATATTTCAAAAAATGACTATTTTTGTTCTCGTGTAACTCGTTTGTAAATACCTGAAAACCGTGCTGCTTCCCTGTCGCAATACTCACCTGAACACGCAGTCAGGCACAAAAATCGTCTGCAAATATACCGTTTATAGAACAATGGAGAAGAGTGGGTACTCACGCGTGACGAGAACATGCTCCTGTTATCCCCCTTCCTTCCTCCTCCGCCCCTCGTGTAAGACCAATCCCGTTAAGATTTCACGGCCGACCTCTTTTTCGACCTTGCTATTTTTTTACTTGTTTACTTATTTACAGTTGCTTTGCGTCCTTCAAAAAGCAAGTATTTCACTGCCGAGTTCCGTTGCAGGGCAGGGAAGTGTGAGCAGAATCGTAATTGGAGCTTGGCATTGGTTGACACATGTAGCTGTAGATGGCGCCACTATCTCCGTAAATTGCCTTTATACAAAAAAGTTCGTGGATGTTAAGACAGTAAGGAAAAGAATTCGCAAATCTTATAACGTTGCGAACTGTAAGCGCAAAACTGCTATTTATGCCACATAAATTTTTTTTAAGTACATTGATAATGCGCGAAGGAAATAATTATTGAAAAAAACCTTTTCTATAGATAACTTTTAATGTGCAAAATTAATAGGAGAAAGGGAAAAAAAAATGTACAATTCACAAGAGCAGACATAATTTTTTCCTCTAATCGCAATGGACGAAATTCATGATGGTCACATGATAACGGCAATCACGTGTTTCCCATTGATTAAAAATTGACAAACTAGTTACTCAACTTGTAAAGTTTCGATAACATTTAAAATTTGATGATTGGGTAAAGAGTCCACACGTGTGTTAAAATTCTTCAAACAGTTTTCAGAATTTTTTTAAAAAAACTTTACATTACACGGATACTTTTAAATTAAGTGCATTTTGCTCAACTATGTGCATAATTCTATCATTGACAAATATTTACTTTTTAAAAGAAAGTTTCTGCAAAAAGCAAAAGTTGGCAACAGTGAAGAACATGAACTAATTGGCTGGAAACGCATGATTACATTTATAATATAATTATGACGTCGAATTAATTTACGAACGGATTGGCCGAAAACACGTGAATGAGTTATCATGTGACTATGACGTCACATGAATTTAGGCCATTTTCATTTTTTCTTTTTTAAATAGGGTGTTTAATAAAATTAAAAGAAAAAGTTGCTACAATATTTCAGTGCCAAATGATGACTACAAAATATATCAGTTATTATTATACGAAAAGGAAGTTTGTATCAATTACATGGCTGACGTATTACTGTTTTGGTTAATAAGTCGTTTTTAAATAGGTTTAATTTGTTTGCTTTAAGTCAACTCACGGGTTGTACATAAGATTAGTCCAAGTTCAAATATTCCGAATCTTTTTTTTTTTATAGGAAGCGTTGATTTGTTTATTGGGATTATAATTCGCGCTAAATTTCGGAATTCGAAAGAAATAATTCAATTCATGGTGGGTTTTTTATAATTTGAACTGAATTTAAATTGTTTAAAAAAATGGGCAAAGAAAAACTCTCGTTTGTGGATTTCTTCGTGTTGAAATTGATCCTATTATATACAAGCTTAAAATGTGACAAATTATTACAAATATAGAATTTTGTGAGGTAAAAACACACATGCTTTGAACAATTCTTTTAAAAAAGCATTTTAATTTAAATAGTGTTTGATAAACGTGTGAAATTGTAATCTCTCTCTCTCTCTATAAAACAAACAATGTTATCACAAATCCCTGAATAATCTCAGTTTTACAAATTTTCTCCAATGATGTGTTATGACTGAACTTCTAATCATAGTCAGGTGCATTTTCTCATTTATAGAAATTATTTTTACTTGAGTGTACATGTATTTTAATAATTCCTCCATACTTTTCAAATATTTGTATTTGTGATATATTATACTTCTTTAGAACTATATATGCATTTTACCACACATATGATTTTCATTTTTGTTCATAGCCAAATTTTTATTTGAACCATAATGTAATATTAATAATTACTCATTTTATATATTTGATAATGAAACTGTGGCCCTGATAGCCAAGTGGTCTTGGTCGTGAACTCGTAACCAGCATTGATACTGTGGAATCTGGGGTTCAAGACTTGATGCCACTAAAGGCCCGACTTAAAGACGAATTGATGCATGCACGTCTGTCTACCTGTCCTCACATTGGCGTAGTGGGGAAATTTAGGGAATGGAGGCGCAGTTCAGTTGTCACCCTCGTCGTTTGGCCTTGATTGAAAATTACGAGGTTTGTTAACATCGTATTGATATCCTCGAAAATCGGGGTACTCGGAAAAAAGGACGAGTGCATCAAAATTTTAACAATGTAATAAGGCCGAATTATTTAAATGTAGTGAAATTATTTAAATGTATTGGGCCGAATTATATAAATGTGGTAAAATTATTTAAATGTGTTGGGCCGAATTATTTGAATGTAGTGGGGCGCAAAGAGTATTCAAACAAGCCAGTAACTTTTTTTTAGGTCTTTCATTTCTTGTTTTTTGTTTTTCTTTGTTTTAAATGGCAGATCGGATATTATACTATCGACATATTGGTATGCTTAAAAGCACTGGCGTAGCTAGTCCTGAGTGGGCCCCGCATCAAAATTCGTTGGAGCTCTTTTTTTTGGGGGAATCCCTTAACATTTTACGATGTTTTGTTTGCACATTTCGGGCCCCCTGAAGCTCGGGGCCCCATATCATTGATACGGTAATAGCTACGCCCCTGCTTAAAAGCAGTAGTTCATTTTATCTAAAAAAATATTTAGAAAGATATTTTCGATGATTAAAAACTGTGAAGAAAGAAAAAGAAAAATTGAAGAAAAAATTCATGTTAGTGAAAACAAAATAAAAAGCATTATCATTTTAACCTAAGTATAGTATTAATAGTCAAAAAAGATTTTGTCTATAAAAGGCAAACATTTTTAATCTCTTTTATAAGAGATGTGACTTGACATAAAGAACTTGACTTAGGATTGGGTAAAAATCCCATTGAAATGGGAGAAGGATTCGAGACCATGTTATAAGAATAAGAATTTCCGAACCTTAGAAAAAGTTTTAAGAACCCCCTAATTTAATTGATGCGTGCGTATATGCGACGACGTGATTACCATCTCCTCAATCAGATTATACCCGAATTACGTTGTCGTGAAAATGGATACGTCGACATGTTTATTTTTATCTCTAAATAATAAAAATTGGCCCAGTTTTTCTTCCAAAGTCTTGAAGGAAACTGTTCTTTTCTTTTTTTACAGTTGTGTCGTTCATTCAAACCATTCGTCATTTATTTTCTAGGGTGTTCCACTACAAAATATATCAAAAAAGAATCCAAATCAGCCTAATCCAAAAACAATTATTAATTATTTGTCATTCCTAACCAAATCAAAATCAGTTATCTAAACTCAACAATGACCCTCAAGTCCCCAATTAGCATATGTCAAGCTAATCACCATAAACTCAAACATCCGAAGTACCACGAAGGGGCATATCGTTGGATGCGATCAGTTTTAAAGTGCCTAACACTCTTAATTTGAATAATTTCACTGTCAAAGTTTTAAAAGACAGGCCAGGAGTGACGTCAATCCTTCAGAATTAAATGACATTATCTCCAGAACCAAGATAAATCGGCAGTGGCCACCTTCCGCCGAAAGTTAATTTCTCGGGCCCTATATTTCAAACGAGCCCTTTAAAAAAGAGAAGGCCGCAAGTGTGATAGGGGGGCTCGAACAAAGAGATCAAGATGCGATGAGGCAAAAATGCCACCTTTCGATGAACCCATTATCTGTTGCATTTCCATAACCGGCCCCCCGTGTTACCCCCGAGCCACCCAGGTCAGTACTTTTTGTTGTTCTCCACCTGCGAAGAGGAATGTGAGGAGGTGAACGGTCCTTGGGACGTAATTGGCTATCAGCGCAGACACAAAGCATGATGTGTCGTCGATCGCTTCTCTCTTGTCCTTCCTTATCAACTCTCAGCATCTCTCTCTCGCCTTCTTCTTCCCTACGATCCGACCCATTGCGGGGGGTCGATCACTAAGTGCACTGGGGTTAGTTGTAAGTCGTCAGAACCTCTCCAGGTAGAGATTAGGTGTCGGCAACCTATTGCACGCGTAAAAATTCTCACAGAGGCAGTCTACCACCACTTTACAAAGTAAAGAGATGAAGTTAAAAGGCTCCTCTCGGTACGCCTTCTGTATTTTTATTTAAACGCTATTTGTTACTTTAAATTTTCTGTCATAAAACGATTCTGCCGAATAGCTGAATCCACTTGCCTGTAGTTTGTGAATTTTATGTACATGTTTGGGGAAGTCCTCTGCTCAAATGCGATTCCTTCTTAGCGTTAAATATTCAATACAAATAAAAAGGAGTGTGTAATATTTGTAAAATGAAAAAGGAAAGCAATCACTCTATGGCCAGTGGCGATTTAAGCTGCATCGTGAAATAGTTATGTTGGAGATATAGTTATATTTTACATTAATCCGACAAAATCCCTTATCGACTCTATGACCAGTGGTCATTACTAAAATTAACTCTATCAAACCTATCATTATTGGAATGCTGTAAAATATGAAGTATCAGTATGTTTTCTCAAAAATAGACCTTTAAAATTATGTCCTGGCACAATGTATGATTAAAATATTCTTTCAGACCGGGTTTAATGGTGGCCTAGCCTAGGTTCGGACTGCCGGAAGGCCTGGGTTCGATGCCCGATGCCACCAAATACCCTCCGAGTACACACGGAGTACGTGCTCGTTAAATCAGTGGGTCCGAAAATCTTGTGGGCTGAATCACGAGTGCAGGGGACTGGATCCTCCCCTCCAGTCCCATGTCTAAATTGTGGAGGTGGAGATAGGTGGTGTCGCCATCTATCGTCCCTTCGCGAAATTTTGCCGAGCTTATTCGTACTGTCACCTGTGGGGTGCTCAAGGCGAAGGCCAACGACAGGCGTTGTGTGATTTACTAATCATGGCTCACACTCACAACTAAAAGTAATTACCCATTTTCAACTTCTTGATAAAGATGGAAAAGTATTTTAAGCTGGAATGAAACCTTTATTTTTTTTTAAAACTAAATATGAAGCAAGATAAATTTGACTATAACCAAATGAGGTCAAGTTGAAAGAAAACTTTAGATAGATTTACATAAAAGAAATATTTATCACGGAACTCGTATTGCTATTAACACTGATTATAAATTTTTTCCTTTGCTAGTCTAAATTTTGAAACAACTCTGTTGGTAAAATCGAGAACTTATCGTACATTCCACTCGTATTTCAGTAGCATTATCTATGCAAAAAGTTATTTAAGTAGATTTTAAATATATTACAGGTAAAGTCTCAAAGCTGGTTCTTACGCCATACTAAGTTGTAAATGAAAAGTATAGCATTACTTTTTCGACCAATCTAAAATGTGTTAAAATGTATTGGTAAAAAAAAATTAAAGGATTTTTTTTTTTTTTTTTTTTTTGCAAAGCAAGAATTTGTTTAAACCTTACTTGAAAACATTATGAAAGTCATATTTATCAAGACCAAAGACTATGTATATTTGTTCATAGTGTTAGTAAAAACCAATGTAAACTTTCTTATTAATTGTTAAATATTTATTTTCTTATTGCATCACTATAGTAGGAGCCTTTTTTTTTATTACGCTTACAGTGAAACCTACCTGCCTGCCGAATAAGACACAATTTTAGATATTTTCCAGTTGTGTGTGGTGTTTTGAATATTTCCAAAGTCAAGAAAAAAATATTGAGTTAATTCCGAATTGAAATAATTGTCACGATCGCGCGCGCGCGATTCTTTGTACATAGTAGTAGAATTTTCTTCATCTAATGAATTTATTAGAGCTTTTTCTTCTTATTTATTCCTAAAGGACACCCAAAAAAGAACAAATTACAATAAAACTGAAAACTAAAAAATAATTTTTAATATAAGAATAAAATGACTAACGAGAAAAATAATGTCATTGTGTGGTAAAAGCGTGGAGTGCTCGATATCAATTGTTATAATTTCTTATTGATTCTGTTCCAAAATGCAGAGTTAGTGTAAAAGAATAATACACAGCATCCCACACTTCTATCACAGTGACACTAATTTTCTCGTAAATCCTTTTGTTCTTTTATTAAGAATTATTTTTTACTTTTTAGTTCGATTAACTATAAAAGCGTGTTTTTTAGATTTTTTAAACTTTCATTCATTTTCATTTTCAGAAAAACTGCGCATTTGCTTATGTTATGGTAAGAAATTGCTGTGTGTGTGTGTGACGCATCCTTCACTTTTTTACATACAGAACATTTTTTTTGTTGTTGTTGTTGTATCTATATTAACCTTGAACGTTTTCACTTTAGGGTAGTAACTTAATCTTTTAGTCTCCAAATCTAGAATTAGTCGCTAAATCCGAAAATGGGAAATCATTAATCGTGATGATCCTGATCAAGACAATTGAACAAAATTATTAAATTATTGTATTGTCATCGCTCCTTAATAAGTGTGCAAAATTTCGAATTAATCTGCCCTTTTAAAGTAAGTAAAAATTGAGTTCAAAAATTCCGTTACATACAGGTGAAGCTAATAGAAGCGTATTAAAAAATTAATGATGGAGGTATTTATACAGATATATTGAACATACCGTAAGGGTTATAAATTACACATCTGTTACTGTCAAAGGAGAATTTAATTTCAATAATACAACTACGGTTAACAGCAAATTTTATAAATCAAAATATTTCAAAAAATCATCAAACTTATTAATTAATTTATTGAATCTCAATAATGAATAATTTATTACGAACACTTAATTAGCAACAGATTTTTCTTATAGATTAGCAGTTATTTTAGGTGTTTTTGTGAAATGCAACGCCCCTACAATCTTTTACATTCATTGATAAGTGAAACGGTTTACCAAATGTTTAATTTTTCTTTCGGAACTGGTTTCGTTCAGAAGTCCTTTCCAAGGACGGCCTTCAAGACACTGTAAACATTCCTTTTAATTTCAAGAGCAATATAGAGCGTAATGACAAAATTGATTTGCAAATAAGATGAATTTCAAGTCACACTGATCATTAATTCTAGCTTTTCGAATTTTTTAAGAAAGAAATTCCGTGTTGCATGTATTGTAAAATAAATTGACACATAAAAACAACACAAAGGAATTAAAATGATTTGATAAGATGAAAGTGATCATAAGTAGATTAATTTCTTGGCTAATAACATACCATTTTTTTCGCAACCAATAGTTTTTAATTATCTTATCTATTGTGTATCTTTGGACTCATTCCGATTTTTCTCCTTCGTTGGAACTCAATGTTCTGATAATTTTTATTACCTTAAAATAATAACTAAGATATTATGTTGATAACTTGGTGCCAATGGTAAAAGCTTACGAAGAATTTGAAAATTGTTTTAAAGTTTAACTTATTAATTAATTATTAATTTAAATATCTGAGGGGTTTGCGCCTATCTTTTACTGAGGCATTTAGTTTGGTTTTATATTGCTGTTATGAGTTCTATTTCTTCCAGCGCTTATTCCTTGCTGTTAGTTTATACCAGAGGTTCCCAAACATTTTTGTCTCATAGCCCCTTGCAGTGTTTGAATTTTTGCAAATTTATCAACTTAAATGACTTTTTGACAGCTGGTATAGAACAAATTTAAAAGATTTAATTTTTTAATTGTAGTGAAGTATAGCGTTTAAAACTTAAAACACACATGCCAATTGATTAAAAATTTAATTTACATAAATGAGCAGAAAACAAATGTTTTTAATGGGAGGGATGAATCTGGTGCTTTAGTAACAAATTGTCAACATTTGGTATCCATTTTGTCAGGTTTAACTCTACATCTTCTCGGTTAGTAGTGTCCAGTCTTTTTTGAGATAGGCAACCACGCTGAAACTCCTTCTCATACGGAAAAGCAATTAAAAGATTTTTCAAGGTATTCCATAATTCGGGATAAATAACAGTTATAACGCTGAAATGACGGTCTTTGTTTTAATAAAACTTATGGTGTCAACTTGTAATTGCAAACTAAACTCATTTTAGGAGATAAATATGTTAAATAGGTAATGTCTGGTTTCTCTACTGGATTAAATTTTCTTTTAAAATTAAAGTCACGATATAGTTTAATGCAACCCACTATTGTAGCCCCTATTTACACCACATAGACCCCCTCCCCCCAAATTATTTTGTTGCTAATGTTGACTCCTTGCAGGTTGTCATAGACCCCTGGAGAATCACTGGTTTATACAAACAAATATGGCCTGAAGCAAACTGCATCTTTTAGATACAATGCATAAAATTCCCCCTAATATCAGAGGGAAGGAAAGATTAAAGGAGAAATGAATAGCTGATACCGGAAGTGAGTGCAAGTTATATTAACATCGTACTGTAAAGCAACACGAGAGCTATTGGAGATGCGCGCGCGTACCTCGTTATTTTAATTCTCGGTCAAGTGGCGAGGACTGCTCTTGAACTGGCACCTCCTCTCCACTCTACCACATCGCGCCAACGGGAGGACTTTTAGCTAGACAGATTAACATGCATCAGCCCCTTCTACACAGTGTGCCTTCAGCGGCACCAGGACTCGAACCCGTGACCCACCGACCACGAATTCGTGACCATTCTTGGCTTCTGCGGATACCGTGAATTGGAGGTGTTATGGATATTTATTTTTTTCGATGGACCCAGAGTGGGTTTAAATTTAAAATGTAATGGAACTTTACATACTCTTGCATTTTATTTTCCTAGTTATATTGTATATGACTAGCCCGTGGTAGTCACAAGGTAATTATTAAATTCGTTTTTAACTTAGTATTGATAAATAAATTATCGAATTTATTATACATTTCTGATACATTTATACGTATATTATATCATTTTAAATATGTATTTTTTATTATCTCAGAATTAATCTTGTTTTGATTCCTTTCAGTAAATTAATAATTTTTTTTAAATAAACTTTTATTTTCGAGTTTTCGATATTCTTGCGCCCCCCTCCTTGTAGGATTATCATGCTTCCTGGGGGGGAGTGCCCCACAGTTTGAGGAACGCTACCTTAATTATAAAATAGTAAATATGTATAATGAACATTAAAAAAAATTATTACGCTCTTAATCTGTGCTTGTGCAATTCTGGTTTTTAATTTCTGGTCACTTGAAATAATCTTAGAAATGCCGATGGATTTTTACAATGTTTAAAATGTAAGTTTAAAATGAAAATATAGAGGGGACAAAAATTTTGCTTTTCCTTCTAAATAAAGAGAGAAAAGGTAAGAGAGGGAGGAAAGAGAGAAAAAAAGAAAAGAAGAAAAAAAAGAAAAAGAATGGAATAACTACGAAGAAAATGCTATAATCTTGTGGTGTTCCTCCCCTTGGAAGTACATCTCTCGAAGTATCAGCGTGAGCTAGAGGTGTAGGATTAGCGAAAGAACTAGGATCAAACATTATCGTAATATGACTTTATTAAGATATTCAACTTAAACCTTTTAACAAATTTAATTTTAATAATTAATATGAGAGAATCTACGATGACGCAATTCACAACACACTATATATATATATATATATATATATATATATATATGTGGGAGACCCCCCCCCCAACAAGGGGTCCAAGACTTTGGTCTTTTTCACATTTATTTTAAAATTAAACAAAAATTAATTAAAAAGGTAGCTATTCTAACAGATAAGTTTGACGATGATAAGCAGAAGGTAACGCCTGCTCGCGCACCTCTGTCGTTCTCTCTCGCTTTTTCTCTTAAAAGTTCACAGGTTTTAGTTTTGATTTGCTGCGCCTGCGCGCGAAGACTGTGCTTTGCTTTTGGCTGAACGACTGCCATCATTCAACCGGCCAACCTGACTGTACGCTGTCCGCAGCGGTACGTCCCTTCATCGAGACCAGAGGAGAATCTGAAACATACAAAAAAAGACGGAACAGACAAGGACTATACGACAAATACACAAAGATTTAACATATCATAATTTTTGTTGAACTAGACAGTTTCTCCATCATGTGAAGGCACCTCTTCGACATCTGGAAAGTTCCACAGGAAAACATTTACATCTTGTGTTTCACAGGCATAAGAACGTCTTTTTTAACAAGATCTTTTTGGTTGAACGCATCGATATTTTCTTCTCTAGAGTTCTGGACGTCTGTTCAAAACGATTTCTCTTTTCCTCCGTTTCCACTGCCAGGGCTCAAAGATCCTTCCGGAGCAACACAAACCGTCGATGTTTAGTCTTCATAGGTGAACGGGTAGGTGAGCGGGAGATAAAGTCCACGGAACTCGTTTTCATGGCACCATTGACTTTCTTACACAATACTATATCAGAACATTTTTCTCTTATAATACTCAATTTTAAATTAGTACTCTTAACTTTTTATTACATTTATAATCCTTAATTAGAGAACTCGAATCATTTCTAGTATTAAAGTTTTTAACATATGGCAAATCATAACTAGAGTTTTTATCACATTTGCAAACAGAATTTGAAACAGAAACATTTGAATAAAAATGAACACCCAAAGAGGATCCACTTTCACTCAATAAAACATCGCTCTTTGCGTGGCCTAGTTCCTTTATTTCAGCATATACACTGGGATGCATAATAAATTCTTCGGTCAAGATCGGTGATATTGCCGTTCAAACACTTAAACCGGGAGAGTTGATCAAGAAAAAAAAATATTTATGGGTTTAACTTCTACCATACGCTGTTCGCCAAAACATGAACTTAATGTTATGATTTCTTCGGAAGGTGTTTGCACTCTAATTAGTGAGGAATTTAAAACTGAGATCTGGCAACCTGAATCGATCAAGACTGTTACGGGCTGATTTTCTACAAAAATGTGTACATATTGAAGATTTGCGAACACATCGCTATTTTGTTTTTCGCTCTCGACTTTCAAAGTATTCACGTTTATTCTATTATGGATGTGGGATTCTTTAGGCTTAAAACGATTCTCACAGTCTCCTGCGTAATGAGATGAATCACGGCATATATAAAGCAATTTTTATTTTTTCTTTCAAGATTTTGGGGATAGTTCTCTTTAATCTCTGGTTTAAAGTTTCGTGATCTATTTTTAAAGGGGTCTTGGGTATATCCATAAGTAATAGGAGTTTCTTTATGTGATCCGCTTCTAGATGAAATATAAATATCGCACTCTTTAGCTAAATCAATAGGCCTAAACCAATCTTCTGCTTCTCGAATGCCAATATGAGTTGCAGTTTCCTTATTTACAGTTTCAAATAATTTATCAGAAATTATAAGATCACATAGAGATTCAAAGGAATTAACTTTTCTTAACGAACAATAATATATTGGAAGTTTGCCGTCAATCTTGCAGCAAATTGAATGTATGTCTCGCCTGATGATTTTACAGCATTTTTAAATGAGTTTAAACACTCGCGAGGGGTTAATTGGAATTCTCTGAGTACTATAGATTTTAGTTTTTCATAGTCATTTAATTCCTCTTCTTTAATATACAGTAAGACGTTATGAGCTCTTTCGCCCAGAAGATTTATTAAAATTTCAGATTTATATTCGTCATTTATTTTCTTGGTTAAAAATTTTCAGATAACAGATTAAAATTTTCAGATCTGGTGGGAACAGGAAGAGAGAGATAAAGTTTTAATACTTTTTATCATATTTTCTATGTTAGTTTAGAACTGTTTCTCTTCGACTTTAGCTGCAGGAGAGATTTAAACTTAATGCTTCATTTTTAGCCGTTTGAAGTTCGACTTCTTTTTTTTTCTAATTGTGCTAACTGTAGTTTAGCAAGCTCAATTTTCTGTTTTTCTAAATCCCTTTCGTTTCGCGATACCCTCTCATCTACACAGTTTTTAATTAAAGTTTTAACGAAATCTGGATCACTTTCAAATGTACTACTGTTCTCAATTTTAGTCTTTGAGTTTAGCTATGGTGTCCGTACTCCCACAGTACCGTCTAGATCCTCAACAACTCTTATGAGATCCTCTTTAAGAGCGTTTTTATACATTTTAGAAAAAATATGGAAAGATCCTACCTTTTTTTCTAGCTCCCCTTGTTGCTCGCACTACGATGTATCCAATAATTGAAGAAAAACGTTGATTCCACTGATTTCACCTCTTCGCTGGTTATCAATAGTTCTTGTAATTATTAACAGGACACCTCTTCGCAGGTGTTTCGTCGATGATAGTTCCAACCTCTACACAGGCGGAATTTTCACGCTGGATTCAAATGAAGAATCCAACCTCTACACAAGGAACGAAGTTTCCGAAAAATGACGGACGGCTTTTTTTTTTTTTCACTGTCAAACTTTGATCAAAATCGAAATTTTTCGATCCCGGCCTCTACACAGGTTGAGGGCGGGAAGTTTAAAAATTCAAACCTCTACACAGGTTGAACGAAGTTTCAAAAAATGGCGGCGCGTCTCCTTCACGGACGCTTTTGTTCATTTTCCAGACTTTTTCAAAATCGAAATTTTTTCGATCCCGGCCGAGCTCCCATAATTTGTGGGAGACAACAAGGGGTCCAAGACATTGTCTTTTTCTGGTTTATTTTAAAATTAAACAAAAATTAATTAAAAAGGTAGCTATTCTAACAGATAAGTTTGACGATGATAAGCAGAAGGTAACGCCTGCTCGCGCACCTCAGTCGTTCTTTTTTTTTTGCTCTTTTCTCTTAAAAGTTCAAAGTTTTTGTTTCAGTTTCAATTTGCTGCGCTTGCGCGCGAAGACTGTGTGGCTTTTGACGATGAACGACTGGATCCTACATATATATATATTTTTATAATAAGACCTAATCCAATTCTGACCAATATCTATAAGCGAACCGCCTAATCCTTGATTCTAATATTAAATAATCAATCCTACCTTATTACAGCTTGTAGTAACGATCAAGCTTGTCTTTATATGCAATGGGATGCAACTTTGCGGGTTCCTTCTAATCGAGTTCTAATAAATATTTATATGTATCCACGTCACGCAGAACTAATTCAAACTTGGAACACGAACTGTAATAACTATCAACTGCCACAAACCAACATCAATTGTCTAACATTCCTTTACATTGCCATCCCGCTTACTCTAAGATCCGATATTTAAAGTCCGTTCATTTGCATCTTCTGTTTACATCTCATTTCCTGGATTTGGTTGGAAAAGAGTTGCCATTAATTCTGGCCCAAAGAACCCAAATGACTTGTTAAAGAAAAGACGCGTGAGATGTCACAATCTTCACTTACATTTTCATACTTCAATGCTCGGTATTATTATCCCTGTAATATGATTTTAAAAAAATATTATACTAATTTTTTATAACAGTTTTTTTTCACAAAATGTAAACAAACTTATGACGCGCGATATTAATTTGCTTAGACTAGTATCTTAAAAACACTAATACATTTTTCTTTCCAAATTATTTATATATTGGTCATGTGCAGCATTTTTTTTAAAAAAAATTTAATGTAAAAGAATAATTTTTCATCTCAAATTACCTTTTCAATATTAAGCTTTAAAATAGATGATCTTAAATAGATGCTCAGATACACAATATATTTAAGTGAGAGGATGAATGACAGAAAGGTTACGCTAATATTGACAAGTTGACTATTTATTTTTAAAAACATATATACAAGGAATAAATATCACCCTAGACATTATGTATCGGGTTATTTGAGGATAACTTCTGATCTTTATAGTAGTCGGTAAACCATCAGCAGTCAGTTCAGTTCAGTTCATGCAATAGTCGCCCAAAGTTTCTTCAACGAAAAGAAACCCGCAAAATTAAGTGCAGAATATAATTTAATTAATAATAAAAAGCCTCTTACTGAATTTATTGGAAAAATATTTATCCTTAATAAGTCTTAATTAAAACTAGATGAATAAAATAATATTATTCATTACTTTTTTTTTTTAGTTTAAAGTATTTTTTCATTGGAACAAAAATAGGAATTTTGCAGACAAACTTTATAATGAAAGCTGAAATTTCAAGTTACTATCGACTTGTCAAAAACATATAATTCAGAATTTTTTTTTTTTGAAAAATTAAATCAGAAGCATTTTTTATTTATTTTGGTTTTTTGAGTTGGAGTAAATATTGTATTTTCAAAAAACTATTTTGATGAGTTATGTCAATGCAGCCCGCTTCCACTCAACCTCAGCGAGAGAACGAGAGAAGAGGAACACTAGCATAAATGTTTGGAGAAAAAGATTATTCTTATGTAAGAGATCCGATGGTGGATTGTATTAGTATTTTAAAGCTTTATTATTGAATCTTCCTTGAATATTTTTTTTAAAAAAACTGATAACGCTGAAAAAAGGTGTTTCGTTTCTGGACGTACGTTCGACAACACCGGTATGACAAGCTAGATATATCTAGTTTGGACCAAGCTACTTTTTACTGATAATATAATTAATTCCGGCTTACATTAAATTAATTTTACCGTAATTCAAACATGATCACGTTTCCCTTGTCTTTTATTGATATTGGAATTAATTATCACTGTCCGATTTCATTTAATTATGATTAAGATACAACTGCTGTTGTTCTTTTGATCAATCATCAGCAACAAAAATAACATCACCGAGGCATAATAGCACCTTAAAAATTCATACTTCTACCACTTACACCTTTAAACGGGTCTAAATCACGGAACGGAATAACAAATTGTCGATCCGCAAATTCTTTCCTCACACTACCCCAGCAAAATAGTAGCTGCAGACGATATTTTAAGTGTTCTCTTATCTGGAACGGCAATCGCACACCGGCATTCTAATTAACCCGTAACTTCCACCCCATTACCTTACAGGAGCTAGGTAGTCCACTCAATTTCTCGCTCGAATTCACCTGAAAGGGCAAGCCAGCTACTTCTTCTACACCCCCCTGCCCACACACGTCAGGTGGGCGTGGCCTCTGCCCCCTCCATCCTTCATCCAGGTTGTCACGAGGGAACAGAAGCCGAATTCTTCCACAGCTCATCAGCTTGTTTGGAAGTTAATTCCGTTCTTAAGATTGAAAGGGGGTAGAGAAAATAGGGGGTTCAACGACATTTTCACACTTCATTGTGGCGTTGATGGTTGCTGTAGTTTTTTTGGTATTTTATTTGTTTCTAATGAATTCAATCAGAAATGTTGAGGTTAGTTGTTGATGTGGTCCTGTCTCTATTCGTCTTGGAAATGGCATAAAAGGAAAATTGAAACGTAGAGGGTTTGCCGTCAAGTACAGACAGTGATACTTTTTGAGCCTCCGTCATCAGCGATGACAGCTTGAATTTACAACAAGGCAACGACAGAAAAATACGCAAGGTAACTGTCGCAATTTTCCAGGCATTGTAGAACTGGTCAAATAGGAAGAGGATTTTCAAAGTAATACCTCCAGCTTACTGGTTTATAATATGTACATGAAATTCATTTTTGTGCCTTAATTTGTTTCTACATTTTAAACACTAACTGTATTTGTATGTGATAATATAAATTAATGTATCAAGAAATAAAGTAAAGAAAATTATTTTTTTTCACGAAAATTATTTTTTTATTTTATACGGGAATGACTTTCATGAGGCTTTTTTCATGTGAAAAGTGATAAAGATGTAGAGAAAAAGAGAAATTATATACAGGATATTCAAATAAAATGTGTAGCATAATTAAAATAATTTAAATTCTTGTTGGTAATTGATATTTTTTTGCTGGAGATAAAAGGTACTGACTTTAACTTGGCATTTATACCCCCAATACTTTTCTTTATGATGTGCTTATCTTATGTGTGTGTGTGATGTGCTTAATTTTTACTAAGCCTTTATATTATCATATATATACTTAATAACATAAAAAAGTGACATATTAAGAAAGATTTATTAGAAGGGGACAAAAATCAGTGCATGTAATGAAAACGAAACGCTATTAGTATTATTACTCGTTATATGTTTTATTCAGGAAAAGCAAAAAATAAATGCGTTGACTCATCTTTATTGGTCCTGAGGCAAGCTGTTATCTCGTTGGCCGTATACTCGTTATGTTGTTGAATGTCCTCCTGGGCAATTGTTTGCCATACACGTTCTAATTGGTGAATTAGATAGGCGCGACCCAGAAACGATAGGATACCCCTACTTGTCAGAGCCCAAACATATTATATCAGGGAGAGATGTGGTGATCGCAATGGCCAAGAAAGTGTTGGAGAAGCATGAAGAAAAGCATTAGAAAGGACGTTCTGTGTGAGGAGAGCATTATCTTATTAAAAAGTAAACGTAAGGGTTCTTGAAAGGAAGAACAACACTATGGGGTGTAGAATTATGTCGATTCACCACCGTTCTGTAGCAGTTCAACAGATGACAACCAAAATGGTCTGGCTATCAAATGAAATGGCACCCATGCAATAATTTCTGGTAGTCGAACTGTGGGGTGAATGGCAATCGAGCGAATAACACTCAGCTATCTTGAACGTCTCTAGGCATGTCTTGATTGGTCATTGGGGATCATTTTGAAACGGAACTTATCGCCCAAAGCACTTCTGATTTAAAAACTGAAATGTAATCCATTTTGAGAGAAATGGATTCGATATCAGTTTGAAAGTTTCGAAAACCACTGCAAATGTGACTGACTGTGGGCATTGGCCTCCGCGATGTCAACTCTCAGCTGACTTGCCAACTGGTTGATCACGCGTCAGATTGTTGATATGACACATAAGAAGTTTTGTACACCGTTCGGACCAACACTCTGCCTTTTCTTGGTCAACTGCTACTTTATCGATATTCTGTACGATGGCGGTTCACCATTCCTGTAGATATCGTTGAACGGTAGCCTCACTCTGTCCTAAAAGACAGAAAATCCTGCGGTTTGATCACCCTACTTTTCTTTGTCTATTTGCATATCCTCACACAAAACAAACTTTTGCTTATACTATTCCTAAATCCATCTGCGTGACTTTGGTGCAATTGATACGAGTCGTTAAGGAATTTCATTCGTAGGGAAGTTACACTTTAACTTTAAAATGTATTTTGGTTTCAAATATCATCCTCTGCAATAAGCTGGAGCTCCGGCTAATCACTCAATGGACGCCAAAAGTTAATTTAGTAAGATAAAGATAAGGTTATGGCATACTCAATATCGTTCCATTCAGATAACTTCTTGGTACGTCGTTTTTTATGTAACATTTAATTTATAGAAGCATTTATTTAATGGTTTATATACGACAGACGTTCGGAAAGTAAGTTTCGTCATTGTTTTTCACGTGGAAATTTTATTGCTGAAACAAAATACACCCTGACATCGCAAACTATGCACCTTGAACTATTTTTCATCATAGTCGCCATCGTTATTGAGATATTTGTCGCAGCGTGAAATCAGTTTGAATGAACCTCTTTGATAAAACTAGATGATCTGCAATACAAAAAGTTTCTCACAATCTGCAATGTTTTCCAATGTGAATGTGTGGAGGGGCATACCTACTTCGACCTTCATTCTCCACATTCTGCATTCTTTCACTTAACATACAACACGAAAGGCCAATCATTTGACAAGACATAACCTTTTCGCCATACACAGTCTGTAAGCTCTCATGGATGCTGTACACACTAGTCCTATGTGTCCATTCAACCAGAAATAGCCATTATCAATCATGTTGTCAGCCTCTCGTTTGTATATCATCATGATTCGTACTCGAATAACTTCGGGTACGCCAGTCTGCTGCTGCTCTCTTCGGCGTTCTGCGTATGCGTTAATCCTCATACGCTGACGCACCTTCCGTCGTTGAATCTGCAACGGACATGGGTTCTTGTGGCAACTTTTTTGTTTCACTTTTAGTACCATCTTTCTCAAAAAAGTGGCTAAACATATTTCATTGTAGGTTCAAATGAAGTTTTGCTGGTTGTATTGTAATGAACTGATTGCATTGTTTATATTGGTTTCTCTTCTATATTATATAATTTCTAGAATTACATCCAACTATAATTTCTGGATCTTTATAACAAATGAGATATCTGATCATCAAAATAAATCTCTATTTGCTTCAATCAATCAACAAAATTGAAATAAAATGAATCTTTTGTAAATGAGTACCGAAATTGTTTTTTTTAACTTAACTGTGATATTATGTGGCAGTAAATTATCTCATAGCGATGCGTAACTATAATCTTTTGGTAAACTAGTACATTTTGCGATATCATCAAAATATATATAGACGATAACCTTGAGATTTGTATATTTCGTAACGGAATGTAAGGTAAACATGATTGTTTTTCCAAGTATTAGCTTCAGGAAAAGAAATTTTATAAGGTTGTTATTCTAATCTAAGCTAGCTAAATTTTACCAAGGTTCAGATAAATATATTTGGACATTGTTTACTAAAGGTATAATATTTGCTGGAATCTTAATCCTTGTTTTTAATATTTTCTGTTAAGATGAAAGAAAACTACAATTATATATGCATTACTGGAATAGAAATTGATTATTCTCTTCAGTGCAAAATATCGTATGATTATAATTAAAAGTAATTAACTGCTTATTTTTAGGATAAATATTTATTGAACGGTGATGGGAAAAATGAAAGCAATTGAATATATGTCTAAGTATTATAGCTTTATTTTTAATACTGCGATACACAAAAAAATCAACTGCTTGAAAGAATAACAAAAGCGAAATAGCTGTTACTGTGTTAAGACAGATTTTTCTTTTTTTTTAATCTAAAAATTTCTTTCAAATACTCATGGTTATTGTAATTATTTAGAAAAGAAAACTGTACAAGGTTTTTCTGAACGAAATAAATTTTCATCTTTACAAATGTTAAACATATCATAGCAGAATAAATTATTTGTTTTATATGAAATCAAATTGAATTAAAGCGGAAGGAGAAATACATGAAAATAATCTGGCCAAAATCTTTTTTAGATACAGCAAGCAGGGATTTTTCCCGCCTTCTTCCTGTTATAGTTTATCATATCTATCTTCTATACTTTTGATTATTACAAGGGGGAAACAAGTTATTACAGTTCTGGAACATTGATATAACAAAAAAGTATATCAGACAAAAATCGGAAAAATATAGATTTTTGCATAATTTAATTCCTGGGCTAATATTGATAATTTTGCTTTTAATAAAAATATAACGTGTAAATTTGGAATAAATAAATGTAATACAGTCAAACCTCAAAATAATGAACCTCTATATTGCGAATTTTTCTATATAGCGAACTTTTTCCTGGAACCTTGCACATTTCACGATTTTCTTCGTAAAATAGCCTCTCTATAGCAAAATGCATTTTCTATATAATTAACTTTTTCTTTTGTGATTCAATTTTTGCTTTCCCTTTTTTCAAAGTATTCTGAAAAAAATTCAAGTTATTATTCTCTCTTCAACACATTTTATGGTGGTCATAAATCTTGAACTGGTTTTATTATATCCTAACTCGTCGAGAGCAATAGAGTTCTGGACGTTTCATCCAAGAAGTGCATCCTTTAACCACTATTGCCCAGTTTACTAGAAACATCTTCGATATCCTCTTTCACCCTCAGTGGAGTTGTCCCCGTGTTCTAATCATAAAATAATGTATGTTTAATATTACTTGTATGCTTTAAATTATAAAATGTCCTTAAAATTTCATTAATTGTAGTAAAAAATTATTTTCTTAATATTGAAAATACAGTGAATTCTTCGACATTCTTTTTTCTTGTTTTCCTTGCAGTTTTTCTTTCTTTATTTTTTGTTGGGTAAGATATATAAAACATATATTAATTTTAAAAAAAAGGTGTAAATAATTATTTTTTAATACATAGTGTTTATGAATTTTAAATTTGTTTTATGTGGTTTATAAAGTATATTAAAAGATGAACCTCTATCTAACGAATTTTCCATATAACGAACTTATTTCTGGGATTTAGCGACTTTGTTATATAGCGGTCCGATTGTATTTAAATCTTTATATAAAGATAAAGAAGAGCATAATTTTCATATATTTTATTTGTTCAAAGAAGTACTTCACTTCGTAAAAGTGTTTTTCATATGAAAACAAGTAATATAAAAAATAATTAAGTCAATTCCTACTTAGGTTGACAAAGAAAAATTTTACTTTAATTACTTTTTATTAAATAGTTAAAATTAATATAAATATGTATATACACAGAATCACAATATTAAGTGGCAAAATAGAAAGCGATTTTCCTTGCAATTTTCCATTTTCCTTTCTATATATTAAGCCAGACTATTTTTTTTTGTTGCTATTTATTAATTCTTTGAATTTATTTATTCTTAGAATAGTATAGTAAAAAAGAAATGTCATTTTCAGAAATGAGGTAATCCCAGGTGGGATTCGAATCTACGACAGTTGAACGCGTTATCCATTGCCCTACAGGGACACAACGAAAGATTTTCCTTTCTAGATATGCCGTTGGACTATTATTTTTGTTTTTTACTATTTATTCTTTTTTAATTTAACTAAGGAATTAATATTTGAGAAAATTGTATTAATGTCAAATATCAACGACTGCAAGTTAAAAAAATGTATTTGAACTTGAATGGATGAATAGAAAGTATTTCATTAAGGATTGAAAATTTGAACAAGACACATAAATAAATAGGGAGAGAGGGAACTAATAGTAGAAATTAAATAAGCATGAAATACAAAGCATTAGAAATTTATAGAAATATTTAGAAACATTTATTCAATCATTCAATTTCTAATTAAATGTATGCCGAAGTTTACACGCAATGGAGAAATATCCGCCTCTTTATTGCTCTGTAGATGTTTTAAAAAATCGCTTCTTTCATTTCATTTAAGGTATCCGACTGCGTTCGGAACCATGATTTTCAAAAGCGCATAAATGGATAATTTTCATGATATTTAGTGTCACTTAGATTAGAGTATATGCATAAAATTGTTTTAAGGACATTTTGACTAAAAAATTTATTTAAATACAATATTTTGGCAAAAAATTAATTTAGAATAACCTTTTTTCAAAACGTTCTCCTTTTGTGAAAAATGCTTCTATTAGAATAATATTTTACCTGCATATAGCTCAGACCTCTGTTCAGAGGCTCAACTAGAATTTTAGAAATATATAACTTAAAAGTGGGTTTATTCATATTTTATACGACAACAGAGGGGAGCAATTTTAAGAAAAAAACGCGAATAATTTCAATTGTTGGTAACTCTGAAAATAATGTGAATTTTTCAAAAATTCTAGTTGAGCTTCTGTAGAGAGGTCTGATTTATATACAGGCAAAATATCATTATAATGGAATTATTTTTCACAAAAGGAGAATAAAAAAAAAGGATTTGGAAAAAATATTATTCTAAGTTAATTTTTTGCCACAATATTATATTTAAATAAATTGTTTTTGTCAAAATGTCCGTAAAACAATTTTATGCATGTATTCTAATCTGAATGACACTAAATATCATGAAAATTATCAATTTATGCGCTTTTTTAAAATCACGGTTCCGAACTTAGTCGGATACCTTAACGTATGGGGATACAATTATTTTAACTATGCATTTTTTTTTTTTACTTATTGCATCGCGTAACGATAGAACATTTCTATCTAACAATAAAATTTCAAATTTCTTTATTTGAGATTTTGTTTTCTGAAATATTTCTAAAAACAACCTAAAACTTGTTCGTGGGAAATTAAAGCATGGCGCTCTTATTATTGCTTATTGATATCCTACGCATTCACCTCAGAATTTTTAAACTGAACAAATTGTATCTCAGGCCACAGTGTCTTAGTTGTCATGGTCACAGGGTCGTGGCCGGCGCTGTTGACACGCGGGTTCAAGCCCTGAGGCCACTCGCCATATAAGAAGGGCTAATACACGTTAAATCTGTGGGAGCTCAAAGTCGTTGCCATGGTGTGAAAGTTAGGAGAGTGGTTCCTCAGCTCATGTGTCGTCCTCTTCACTTGACCGTGGTTTTAAATAACGGGGTCCGTCCTCAATAGCTATCAAGTTGCTTTAACCTTGACGTTAATAAAAACTCTGACTACTGTATCCCAGGAATCTAACATTAATACATTGTTGTGATGTGTTGTTTTTAATGCCACTTGATCGACGGTATCAGATCGATGCCCTCGAAATTCATCGTATTAAGGGGCTAGATTACACCTGACGTTAGCCGTAACTTTCAGCATTATGCAGATAACACTACGCCTTGGCTTCTTTCCACCTTAATGTTGAAAAAGAATACCCTAGAGCAATGGTCTTCAAACTTTTTTAACTCACGGACCCCCTAGAACTGGAAGGTGCTTTCGTGGAACCCCTAGAACTGGAAGGTGCTTTCGTGGAACCCCTAGAACTAGAAAGTGTTTTCGTGGAATACAATTCAATAAACATACTTCAAAGAATGTACCTCAAAATAATATTTAAAGTAGATCAATATGTTATAAATACTTTTTTGTAAAGGCAAATAAAAAAATTATTACACATTTACTTTTAATTCTAATCTAATTTTTTAATATAATGTACTCATTAATAATATGAATTTGTGATTCAAGTGTCACCTATCCATGTATTATATTTAGTAAATGGGATAAGTACTTGCTTTTTTTTCAAACGAACTGTCGAAGTCTAGGTCTATTGAGATTAAATGCAATCGCATCAATTTTCTGATTTTAATTTGTTTTTGTAGGCATTTGCATTTAGAAAAATATTTCACTTAAACACAATACTCTAAATGACATTAAATGTTTATAGTTGTGTGAGAAATTCCGTGCATTTTTCATGAACTTGGAAACTAAAATTTAGAAGCTGTTATTGCTTAAATTTTGATTTTAACATCAACTCTGTTGATATGTTGTTCCTTTTCCTTCATTATAGGTGCTGTTTTCCACAAATGTAAAAAGATGCAATTTCCATTAGAAAACTATATAGTTTTGCAAGACATTGTGCTAACTAACGAGTATAAAATTATCTCGTAGAACCCGAGATAGTAAACAATAGAATATTCACAATCTAGTAGAAAATATATATACAGATGAAACGCGTGCGCGCGTTTTACTATTCTTTTATTATATATACTACAATAAAACTTTAAAAAGTGTTGTAAAATAAAATTATATATAAATAAAATTTTCAGTTTTAATGAATAGGATGAGCTTTAGAGAGAGAGAGAGAGAGAGAGATACCCGTAACTTATAAACTTCATAGAGAAAGCGAAATCATTTTTCGTACATATTTATTTCTTCTCGATTTTTTTATTATGACTTGAGGAACCCCAGGGTTCCGTGGAACACAGTCTGAAGACCACTGCCCTAGAGCAGTGTTCCGCAACCCCCGGTCCGTGGATCAAATACTACCGGTCCGCACAAGAAACATTAAATTATTTTTCTTTTATTTACTGTGGTATATTTTTCTTCGGTTTGGGCTACTTTTATGAAAATCACTTAATATTCCTCGTTAAATCTCTTAATATTCATTTTTTGGAGTAGCTATATTTTATTCAGAGAAGTCACGATTAAATACAATTAAATTAAAATTACAAAATCAAAACAGTCTAAAATATAAAAAATCAACATCCTCCCCCTCAGAGGGCCGCGGTAAAATTAACAAACGTTGACCGGTCCGCAGCGATAAAAAGGTTGAGGAGCACTACCCTAGAGGATGGTGTGCGAGTCCCCCACCTCTCTTTCCCATCTCCCAACCTCTCGAGTGCACTGGCGAGTAATCAAGTAATGAATGCCAACTAAAATAAAAAACGTTTTGCTCATAAAAGAAAGCTATTTTTTTTTTTACAATTTAAATTTGTGTCGAGTGTAACAGTTTTTATTTTTTTGAAATCCAACAAAGAATTTATATAAAATAGTTATTAAAAAATATAAACATTTCTGATAGTGGTAAAACCAGTAAGAATATTTGAAACTGAATTCTTCTAAGAAATATTGATGTTTCAAAATAGGCGATGATAATTTAATAACTGACAATGTAGTTTACTGTAAAATGTATACAACAAAACCCAATGCAATTTAGAGAAACTCATTCGATAGATAGTACAAAAATCTTTCATTAATTTTGTGTCTAGTTCCGTTATCATATTATTAATGCTTTGATAAAAATATTAATTTAGAAGACATTATTTCAACCTTATCATTGCAAAAAAATCCAGTCAATAATCAATGTCTTAAGTCTTTGTAATCTTTTCCGTCCTCGTAATTATAATATTTTCCCCCTTTCTTTTTTTCTATTTTTGTAATAGTTATCTTAACAGCTTTTTTCACCTCTCTACCATCCCCTTTTCTCAGTACCCAAGATTTGTTCTAAGATTCCATTTGAGGACCACCCCTACCATCTGGAGGAGCGCGGATTGAGAAGCCAGGGAAGGCGATTAGGTTTGAATGATGGATGAACGATTCCACAGATGATTGTCTTTATCTCAGAAGCTGAGAAGGGACGAAGCCGATTCTTCGAAAAGAACAGTAATTTCATTTACTTTTTAATCAAATCTGGATCTTTCATTGGCCGATTTCGTGTTGCCTTGTTTCTCGTCTTCGTCCACACCTGTGTTGAGCAATGTCTGTAATTGGAACAGTTTTATGGTTTAGGCTCTTCATTTGAATACCCCCGACTCCGTTGGATGAGAAAAGATAATTTTACAACAGAGCGTTTTTATGCATGCGGCATTTTGCCATTATTTTTCTATAATAGATAAATTTGAATTTTTCTGTCTATGATATTATTTGTTTTCATAAATTCATCTTTTCGATACATGTTTAAAGTTAAGTACCGTAAAATTCGGCGTATAAAGCGCACTTTTAACTCAAAATGGAGGTCGAAATTTACGGGTGCGTGTTATACGCTTGGTATAAAATAGAGAGCTTCAAAAGAAATGACCACACCAACGGGAAAACAATTGAGCTCTCGACAGATTTAACGTGCATCGCTCCCCTACACGGCGGGTCTTCAGGGGTACTGGGCTCGAACTCATGACACGCCAGCTATGATCCGATACCTTGACCACTTGGCTACCGCGACCCCAACCAATGTGGAAAAATGTTCTACGGTATGGAGATATGGAGAAAAATAATTTCATAATTTAATAGAAAACTTCACAAAGAGGTTGAATTTTTGTAGAATGGAAAAAAGATTTAATTCTGGTTAGATGATTTTAGACTCAAAAATAAAATTATTTTTCTACGATATAAATAACGAAAAATGATGATTATTGATAAATGAGTACTGAGTAATGAATAATACACGATGTGTAAACTGCAACTTTTCATATAACCCCAGCTCTCTCTTCACCCCTCACCGTCGAATCGGTCCAATCCTACCTCTTTTTCCCGTCTTCCAATTTACTTTGATCTATTTTACAAATGTCACACACTACAATAGCACCTATGCCATTAGTACACGGGCTCTCCAATATTTCTCGACCATTGAATTAAGACTAATTAGTGCAGGGCACACGACTAAATGTTCAACGGTCATACGTTAACAAGAGTCACAAAGTCCGGTGAATCCTCGTGGGTCTTGGGATCACAAGGATTCCTTTCTTAGCAAGAAATTCAGCATGCTCATTCCAAGTAATGCCACAATGAGCCGGTATCCAATGAAAAGAAATACTTGTGCACTTCTATTTCTACAGTAGGATTTTTCTTAAAATTTAATACTAAATAAGCTGTTTTTAACTTATCTGATGTGTGTATTTTTCTTGTAACTTTTAACTTGTGTCCTCTAATCGAAATAAATGTTAAGTACTATAAAGTAGAGGTTTTTCTTTAACAAAAATTACTTTGACTTTCTACCATAAAAAAAAAGCTCAAGTATCGGGTGTTTCAAAAGTCATGCACATCAACCTGTTGTGGTTGAGTTTTAAAGAGTCCGATATTGCGGCAAAGATGTTACTCTTAAGCTCATCAAGCATATGGGGATTATTCCTGAAGGTAACATTTTTCAGATATCCCATAGAAAAATATTCTGAATTGACTAGTCCGGTAAACGAGGTGGCCAAAGTTCTTTGGAAATGACACACAATCATCGAAAAATTCATATAAAACTTTCATACTGTCACGTGATGTGTGACACGTTGTGTCGTCTTGCTGCAATCAAGCGAACCTTTCATTACTTTCAGCAAGGATATGAATTCCGTAATGATGTTTTTGTAGATGGACGGTCTTTTCAATGGACTTCTTTGCTGGACTCGTAGCTGGCGTGTCACGAGTTCGAGTCCGTGGGGTGGTGTGGTAGTTAGGAGGGGGGCAGCTTAGGTGCCGTCCTTGTCATTTGACCGTGGTTCAAAATTATGAGGTCCGTAACCAAAAGCCCCCGAGAAGCATAGTGCGATGTTAACATTCCCTCACTCACCCTCCCTAAAATATGTTAAGCATTTTGAATAATTTACACAATTTAAATATTTTAAAGGAGTCTTAAAAGTTTCAATTTTATATTCACGCCTGTTTTAGAAATGTTTTTAATTAGCACAATTTTAGGTTTTGCCCTGTCAAAATATTTCTGACTACTTTAAACAGGGGAAAATGTCAATAGAAAGAATAGCCATTTTGTTTTCTCTTTGCCATATTTTACAGTTACCATAGAAATATTTGCATTATCAGTGGTCAAATTTTCTAAATGAAAAATTTGTTAGAAGATTCACACACACATTCAATATATAATTCCATTTTGCACACTCGTATTTATAAATGATTTATTGTTACTTGTTATCGCAACAATTGCCAACTATATTAATAACTCGCCAAGTTGGCAACCCCAATTTTCTATACGTCGTTCAGGCTGGAGTGGCAACCAGGTGCTTCGTTTCATATAATGTCGCCAACAGGTTGAGATAATGCGTAAGTACCGATTTATTAATGCAATCTTTAAGTTAAATAAAACAAATAAACAATACATACTTTGAATAATTAAGTATGCTAAATATTTCGAAGACCGATATTATGTTATACTTCTTTTGCATCCACACTTGTATTGGCCATGTCTCTAATTGAAACAGCATTAGATCTGAGCTCTTTTAACCACTACTAATTTTTAACTGCTTCAGACAATAATAGAGAGTATAAGAAGGCGTCATTATCTTCTGTGTCTTGTTGTAGTTTCACAATGATGAATGAATTTGGATTTCAATTTGACAGATTCTTTCTGGTGTTAATAGTATAAAATGGTTACATTTCTCTTTCATTCAAGTATTACATTAGGAACTTAGTTATTTTTAGTGGAGTTTTCTTATTGATGTCTTGTTGAACACAAGATAGAGCAACAATAAGTACTTTGAATAATTTAGCATGCTAAATATTTTTAAAATAAATTTTATCTCTCTTTTTTCCCCCCTCTATTTCCACACCTGTGTTGGTCATGTCTCTAATTGAAGTAGTTTAGGTCTCTGTTCTTTTTCTGAATCTTTAAAAAATAATGGTACAAGAAGGCGTTATCTTTATATTGTTTGTTATGGTTACACCATAATGAATGATTCAAGATTTCCGATTGACAGACTTCCCTGGTCTTAATGGTAAAACGGTCGCATTCATCAATAAAAAGGTTACATTAGAATACTTAGTTACTTTAACGCGTTATTTTTTGTTGATGATATTATTGAATTAAATAAAGTAGATCAACCATTAAGTGCTTTGATTGATTCAATATGTTAAAGATTTTCAGATCCGATTTAACGGTCATTTGTCTTCTGTGCTCACCTGTTCTTAGCAATGTCGCTAAATGGAACAGTTTAAGACTTAAATTTATTTTTTTCCTTGACTTCTCTCTCGTGCGCTATTTTTAAAGAAAATAACTATCAAAGCATGGCTATCTTTCTTTGTTATTACGCGTAGTGAATGAAAATAAAAATTAGTAAATTGAATCAAATTTTTCCATCAATGCAGTTTTTCAAGGAATGATCGTGTGGTATTTTTCTTATTAATTTATTATATTTAAAAATCTTATCAAGCTCAAATAGACTTTCAAAAAATCACATTTATCCCTTTCACGACTAAGGTACAAGGCTCGAATATCCTCCCGTTGGTGTGGTGTGGAAGTTAAAAAGGAGGGATGCCAGCTCAGGTATCATTTTCATCTCTTGATTATGGTTTAAAATTACGAGATACTTTGCCCAAAGCCCTTGTGTTGATTAATGGTGCGACATTAATATTCACTCACTCATTCAGAAACACATAGAATCCGTAATTGTTCACTTTCGATTAATACAGTAGATGTGCTTTAGGTATTTATTTTTAATAATTAACCCGAAATTGCACATAATTGCGAAATCACTGTAATGTAAAAAATATAAATATATATTTTACAAACAATTTTTCAATTTCACTAAATTGCATGTAATTTTAATAACTTTTTAAAAGTTCAATGTGATAGTTGTATTTAATGCTTTTTAATACCATAATATTTAAAAACTGTGAAAATTTATTTTTTTACTGACGGATTTTTAAATTTTACCGTAGAGATTACCCCTGTTTCTTTTAGAATGTAATCCCCCCCTCCCAATAAAAGAGGTCTTTGTACGCTACTGCGCGTAATAATATACTATTATATTTTTTCTCATGTTTTATGTTATTCGGTACGTATAATTTTATGCAATAATAAAGTATATTTGAGTTAATGAAAACCAATGTCTATGTATAATAAAACCACATTTATCCAAATTGAATTGACACATTGATTCAAAAAAACAACACACTGGATTTTTCTTTTGAATTGTATTTATTTCATGTTTAAGCAAACTAGAACAGTTAGTTACATACTAATATTTACTCTCAGCAACCTTATGGTCTAGTAAGGATTAAAATAAGATAATAAAAAATTTACATTTATTTGACTGGCGCTAAATAATAAATCATTAGACTTATTTATTACAGGTATGATAAATTTATATGTAATCAATGGCAATATATGCACACAGCGATTTTTCAAGGAGGAGGAGGGGGTTCCAGGGTTCGAAGTCCACCAATCTCGAATCATGCTCCAATACGCCGCCCAACATGTTCTTTTGTTTTTGGCAATTTTCGGGAACAAAAAACAGTGAAAAATTGATTATTGATTAAATAATTAGCCTTAATTAATAAAATTAATTATTAATAATAAATACTTAATTACATTTTACGTACTGTATACATAGGATTATAATTTATCAAAAAAAATCAAGGGCTTGGGGGGGTCTGGACCCGGGGATCCACCCCTTTGTGTGTGCAACTGTATGTAATAAATCTAAATTTACTCAACAACTAAATGAAAAAATACGACGTTAATGCATGAGACATTTTTCCCCCGGTGATTTCTTTTAATGAAAAGTAACGAATGAAGCTAACGGAAAAAATATACTACTGTTTATTATTTCAAATAAATGGAAATAAATTATAAACTTTTTTTTTTCGTATTTTACGTTTTAAAGAATTTCTACGAAGAACCATCTGTTCACATTTGGTTGTACACAAGGAAATTATCTACTTCAGGAATATTTAATGTGGCCACGGTAACCAAATGGACATGGTCACATACTCTTGGCCTGCATGTCAAGATTTCGAACCTCAGTGCCATTGAAGATCCGCCGTGTAGAGAGCCTGATGCCCGCTCAAATCCTTGTTGGTGTTCTGTGGAAGTTCGTAGAGGGGATACCACCTCAGGTGTCATCGTTGTCATTTGACCAAAGTTCAAAATTACGAGGTCTGTCGCCAGTGCCATCGGGTTGCTTTACAGTGTGCTACGTTAATATACACTCACTTACTCAGAAATATTTCATGGTAACTGGTATTTCATGACCCTTAACAAATATTTTTATCCATCTGGGAATCTTGCTTCAATTTTTGTCCTTTTACAAGCTAAATATCCATACCCCCTTTTAGGGTGGTTTTAACTTAACTTTGTGGAACAAAATACAACCTCGAAACAATTTATTTAAAAAAGTTAACATTTAAAGAATTTCGATTGTATTATTAAGCAAATTTGTCCTTCAAATTTTAATGAAGTATGGGATTTACCGATTCTTATTCTTTTTCAAATAAACTTTCCTTATTAAAATATTCGTCTTGCATTACGTTTACAATGTGTCTTGCAATTAACTTTATTCAAGCTAAAATATTCCACTCATTTAAAAGTAAAATTTATGTTTTATGTGCATCTACATGATTATTATAATCTTTTTTTCAATAATCAGCTCTTATATTCAACGTGATTGCAATTGTTTTCTTGAAAAATACGGAACTTATTTCATTCATCCAATAACATCAGCTCCTGCTATTGCTCAATTAGAATTTAAGAAAAAAAAAATAGTAATATATAACAAAACCAGTTTTTAAAATAGCATGGAGCAATGCAAGTCAAACAAATAAACATCAAAGTTCGAAATAAACACCATCAAAATAGCATCGAATAAATGAAGTGATTGCGAAAGCTTTAAAATGGAAAACAAAATAAAAACTATTATCTTCCTCGCATAATAAAATAGAGTCCGCAAGTCGTGTATCTTATTATATCAGATAGCACTTCACGCTTCAAGTCTTTAAATTAGATGTAAATGGTAATATGTTTACATCGACGTACGTTTGTGGAATTTTTCATTTTGGTGGAGGTCATTTCATTTGTACAGTAGGCACTTATTTTAAACAAAATTACGTTTATAACTCAATGTTTTTCCCGCTTTAGATCTGTATTTAAGATGTATGTAGAGAACAGTTGTGGTGAAGAAAATAAGCATTTAATTGAATTAATCATATGGTATGAACTTAAAATCGTGAATGCTCGATTATTTTAACAACGCATTATAAAATTCTATTTTATTTATATCTTTCAAACCTTTCAATGTTAGATTAAATCGAATTAAATGGCGTGGTGAATATATGTTTCGTAACGATTAATTTCACTAACAATTGTTATTGACATAATTTCAATTTATAGTTTATACAAATGGCAACATTGGAAAGCGTAACAATATCGAACTTTTATTTAATTCTACCTCTTTCTGGCGATGAATCTTTTAAAATTTTGGAATTTTTTTTTACAGTTACATGTTAATTTTATTGAGATAAAATGAAAAAGAGAAGAGATATAAAAATGTAAATGAAAAGAATAAAAAAAGATGTAAATGAAAAAAATTTTTTAAAAAAAGATGTCAATGAAAAAATTAAAACAAAAATGTAAATGAAAAAAAATGACGTGCGTAAATGAAAAGAAAATATTAAAAAAAATGTTAATGTACCGTAAAATCCGGCTTATAACGTGCACTTTCAACACAAAAAATACGATCGAAATTTACGGGGGCGCGTTATATGCCGGGTGTAAAAATGATAGCTTCAAAAATAAATAAAAATAAGCAAACAAAATTAGACTTCTACTTAGATCGGTATATTGTTTATTTTAAGGCTGTTTTCGGTTAACGTTAAACAATAGGACCCGAATTCGGAACATTTTTTCAGATATAAAAGAAATTAAAAATTAATATGATATTCTCTGGCTTCATTCTCCTTTAAAGAGCAGTATTTTATCATACTTCCCATTTTTAACCGAGTTGCTTCATTATTTCTGGTATAAAATGTGTTTCGTGTTTTTTCTCCTATATCGTAATGTTAAATGGGCTACGCCTTCCCGTATTAAAACGAAAAAGAAAATATTCATGGAATATTTTGAAATTTTTAAAAACATTATATTGTTAACAGAGGTATGAGCTAAGATATTGCAAATTTCCATGGAAATTGAAGCATTTTTCTGCCTGAAAATGTTTTTCGCGTTTAGTTCAAGCTCTCGTACTTTTACCGAAGACAGCCTTAAAGAAATGACATACCTTTGAACTTAAAGGGTTGTAGTTCTAGAATATACTATTTTTTTTAAAAGTCTGGAATAATATCTCGAATAAAAGACTTCAAAACATAAGAGCGTTGTACACGTACAATTCAGGTTCTTTTGTTAAAAGGAGATGCAGTGCTATTTGATAATTGTGTGACAGAATAAAAAGAGAAGATATTGCATACTTGGAAAGTGTGTATTAATCATTAGTATTTTATAAAAAAAAGTATAATTGTATTATTGAGTATAAAGTATATTGAGTATATATATATATATATATATATATATATATATATATATATATATATATATATATATAAGTATAATTTTTAAAATAAACTCCAGAAAACTGAGAAGTTACTTTGGAAATAAGCTTTTTGTTTAAAGTTTTATTTATTATGTGTTGATTAAATTGATAAAATTTGTAATTGCTTTTCTCAGAATTATGTTGTTTTTCTTACTGCTGATTGAACTACGATATGGAATTTATACAAAATAATACACAAAGTAAAAAAATTGTTTATTGTCTGTTATCTGTTTATATCATTCACCGCCACAAAGGAAAAAAATTGAAGCTCTTATCTTAATTTTTCAACATTCCATATCACATCATTTTTATGTCATCAAAAATTTTACTTCAGCAGCTGCTGTTTGTTATATATGAACTAATTATTTCTTTATTCTATATATTCCATTATATGGATAATTTTTTTTAAGTGTGACATTAGTTATACATATTCTTATGTTTTATAAAATAATTATATCTTGAAAATAATTTTGTATTTTCTTTGTTGCTACTAGCAAGTTAAGAAAATTATTCGTTTTCGTAATTGATTACAAATTTTTCACACAACGAAATAAATAATACAATCAATACACACATTTAGGGCTGGCAATTTCGGAGTCGATTCATGGATTCGAATCCTGATTCTACCATAGACCGAATACTCAGAATACTGGCGATTGTTGCATACACAATTTGTCTGGACTTAAAAATTCTACATTGACATAGCGTGGGAATTGATACAGTGCGGTTCCATTTCTCGCGTGTATTTCTTCAAATCTGATTAAGGCCGTGGTAACTTAGGGGTCTTGGTATCAGACCAGTGATCAGAGTGTCATGAGTTCAAGCTAATGCCACCGAAGATCTGCCATGTAGTAGGACTGATGCATGTTAAATGTGTTGAGGCTCAAAGTTCTACCAATGGCGTGGTGTGGAAGCTCGGAAAGGGGGATTCTAGCTCAGGTGTCGTTCTCGTCACATGACCAGAGTTCAAAGTTTCGAGGTCCGTCATTAATAGTCTTCATGTTGCTCTTATAGTGCGACATTAATGAAATACTCACTCACTCGAATCTGATTGAGATTATAATCATGAGAGCTTTCTCTATTAGCACTCTTGCAGCTCTAAAACGATCTCGGTTTATACTTACTAATCGTTTTTTAAAAAATAATCATTTGGTTTTTCATCATAAAATACATTTAAAGCGCTCAACTGAGCTGAAATTTTATATACACGATTATTTTGGATGACAATACAGTAATTTAATCATAATTAATAAAAATTAATTGATTAAAACTAATTATTCAAAGAATTACAAATACAGCCACGTTGGTATCATTTTTGGCGACTTAGCGACCCTTTTGGCGACTTGTGAGAAAAAAACCTTTTCATATTTTGACACATTTTAAGGTGCTCTTTTTAGCTGAAATTTTCTATGCACTATTGTATGGGGTAAAAATACGATAATTTAACTATAATTAACTGACAAACTAATTATTTAAAGAATTACATATGCAGTCACGTTGGCTTCATTTTTAGCGACTTGGGTCAAAACTTTAAAATATTTTTTTCTCACGTTTTAAAGCATTCAGTTGAACTGAAATTTTATATACACGATTGTTTTGGATGACAATACGATAATTTAATGATAATTAATAAAAATTAATTACCGCTTAATGTTGTGATTCTATCATATGTATATACATATTTATATGAATTGTAACTATTTAATAAAAAGTAGCTTAAATAAAATTTTTCTTTGTTGATCTAAATAGGAATTGACTTAAATTTTTTTTATATTACTTGTTTTTGGGGGGTTTTTTTCCGTCATTTTTACTCTACGATGTGTGTAGAACCTTGTCATTTCTTTCTAGTTAATAAAATCGTAAGTATAGTATATCGGCTCTGTTCCATCAATATAGATGGTTTTTCACTCTGCGCGGCTATTATCCAAGCTGTCAGCTCAATCAGCCTTATGTATATTATCCATTATGTGCTAGATTTCAAATAAATTAAAATTCATTGTTCTTACAGTGAGTTTCATAAATCAATTATTTAAACAACTTTGACAAAACTAGTTATTGCGACATAGGACACAAACCTATCAATCAATAAGATTGCCTATTTCAATTGATTGTTACTAATAAAAAGACAGGTACATTAACACGTTTAGTAACACACCTTCGTTCATAATTGATTCATTCTTTTCCTCTTAAAAGTAAATAATGCGACTAAATAGGTTACGGTCATGCCTAACGCAACAAATAGTGGTGGGAAAACAAGCAACGATTAAACACAAAAATTAAGTATTCCCATGAACTGCTATTATCTTCCAACAACGACTCAAGAAGAGTCTCATTGATTAGGCACAGACCAACTGTTGCCACATCAGTCAGACAACGTTAATCAATACACAGATAAATTTTTTCACCACGCTGACAATACAATCTGATTATTACACAACCTCCAGTAGCCAGTCTCTTTAAAAGGATCGGCTATGCGACTCTTTGTCCTCAATCAGTGCCCAGAGCTAAGGCGGGGTGTAGCCACGTGACAAGAACCTATGAATACCTAGGGTGGAGCTGGCCAAAGACATTTTGTCTAAGAATAAAAAATGATAAGTTCTCTTATTTTTTGTTGTTGTTTCTTTCTTTTCTTCTTTCTTTCTATATCTTGCCTTTTCTGTTTTTGAATATTATTGACAGTCAACTTCATAAATCAGACAGTTGTCTTTGTCGTCCTTCCGATCGCATTCCTGCCATCGAACACCCCTCCCGAAACGTTCTATCTCCCCCTGAAAGCATTTGTCGGCAACTTTCTTTGTTTTTTGGGTTATGGCCAACCTTAATAATAATGGAGAAATCTTGCACCTGAAAGCCCTGGTTGTCATAGATCTAAATCACGTCCCATTTTCAAGTGCTTTAACGACTCTCCCAGTGTATCGCATTACCAGAAGAACCCTGAACAATCGAGTTTGGTGCAGTGTTGTGTATAAATTTCGTGTAATTTGTATTCCGTTAGCAATGATGACATATTTGTCGACGACCGCACAGTGAGAAGTTATAGGTAATAAATTTTCTGAGGCGAAACCATAGATTAAAAAAATCTATAAAAGTAGACAGAGGCAAAATATTAAGGCAAACCCTTGTTCTTTTAATGGTTCTATAGCCATAAAATCGAATTGATTGGGTATTTTTTTTTAAAAAAATAAACTGTAGATTTAATGATCTATTAGAATATTATCATTGTGTGTGTTTGTGTGTATTTTAGTGTGTCTAAATTAACCAATGAAATTTTGAAAAAAAATTCCAATGCATTGTGTGCTTTAATTGAAAATTTTTCTCTTTTTACGACATTTTTTTTTATTTGCATCGTCTTGCATTCGTTCGAAAAATTATTTATATTTCATTTAATCTCAAAATGCACGTTGTTTTGCTAAGAAGTTTCAAATTTAAATAAACATATAAAATGTATTGTAATGCTTCAAATATTAGGATTAAATATTAGTTGATCTAAATATTGTAACACGATATTTTTGACTGTATGAGTGGGTAAAGATTTTTTATTTGAAATTAATTTATGTATAGATCGCGTTATATTCTGAAGTTTCACATTCTTTATAATTAAACGTATGTATATAGGAATAATAAACACGGGGGCAGCATTCTTCTTTTAAAATACCTATAAGAATTTAAACGCTGTTTAGATTTTTATTTTAAATTTATATACCGTAAAATCCGGCGTGTAACGCGCACCTAGAATTGTAAGCAGCATTTTTTAATTTTAAAATGTTTTCACCGTATAACGCACGCCATCTTTTTTTACTGAGAAACCTGAAATGTATGTATTCAATTTTAATATGTTTTCAAGTCATTTATTCGACGTATTATCCCAGGAATTTGAAAAAATAGTGTAACTTCTAGAACTACAATCCCTTAAGTTCGTTAGATATGTCATTTCTTTTAAATAAACAGTACTTCAATCCTAACAGAAGTCTAATTTTTTAAGCTCATCTTCTTTCTTTATTTTTGGAGCTATTGTTTTCATACCCGGAGTATAACTCGAACACCCGTAAATTTCGATCTTATTTTTTGTTTTAAAAGTACGTTATATACTCCGGATTTTACGGTAATTAATTTAACAATCAACAATATCATAATTATATCCCCAAAAACCGTGTTTAATTTCAGTAATAAAGAAAACATTATAATATGTACCATGTATCAAAATGTCTTGCAGATCAATTTCAACAAGATAAAAAAATATGCAGTTCTACTAATCAGCCGTAGGTAATAAAAAATGATACTTCAGCCTTAAGAAATGTATTGTGTATAAAAATATAAAAAGCAATAACTCTAAAAAAACCCAAATAAAGAGTTCTGCAGGGTTGGGCGTTGTACTCTGTCTTTTGTTCACAAAAAACCCGTCGACTTTGTTATAATTCTTTGATGGCATATTTCTGTATTAAAGTTCACTTTTGTCACACAGACTAATAATATTCACCCATTTTTACTCATTAGAATGGGTAATGATGTAATGAGACACTTTCGTGTATTTATTTACGCTTAAAACAAATGGTTTCGAGTTTCATTGAATAATACCCTTCCTAGGCCAGTTCTTTGTCAAAATATTGTCGATGCTTCATCGGATTTGCTTTTTTGTTTAATGACCGGAGGAAAACAATGATGCGATGGAGAAAAATTACATTACGAGTAAATATTATAAATATTTATGACACATATAAAAGGTGAAACATGGACCATTTGATATGCTGTTGCTTAAGAATAATGGGTATGGTAACAATGGCGATTTCTTTTGATGGAGTTTCTTGTTACCAGTTGATGTGGGTTTGTTTGTGGTGGGAGATAATTATGGTGGCATTTTGTGGTTTGTGTTTATAAAAGCTGAGTGTAGGTGGGGATTTATGTTACCAATGCGATGAGGTTGAAAACGTAAATAGGATTTTAATTGTTTGTTGGCTTAACGATGTGTTTCATTGTGTCATATATATGGGGTTTAGAATAATAGGTCAAGACTGAAATATGATATATAGTTAGTACCTTAGATTTTCATATGCATGCAAATACATACGTATGCAAACGTTGGTATTTTTCAATAGCATCGAAGATATTTTTATGTGCTTAGATTACTAAATCATTCTGTGCGTTAATTTTATTTTTATTAGGGGGAGGATCGCGGTTCAATCGAGAAAGAAAGTCTGGTCTTAATCGGAAACTAATTCTACGAAAACGATGTTCTATAGTATGGAAATTAAGAGTGTTGTTGTGCTGTGACGAATGCCACCTTGGGAAGATCACCTTGGATCTCACTTTCAGAACGAGAATGATTTGGAGTCAAAGAAGAACCAGTAGCCATTTTAATGAATAACTTTCTTTATTTGGTTATCTTTCCCAAATAGAATCAAACACTTTTAATAACAAGTAATTTAAAAGATATATGAGGTTTAAAAGGGGCTTTCCTTTATATTAACTTAAATATTTAATGATCCAATTAATTAACAATTAGAATATCGATCACGCAGAGATTACCGCAATAAGAGATCCCAGAATTATATTCAATAATGTTCCTATTGAACATTTAACTTTAATCTCACTCCTAATATAAAGCTTTAATGAGACTTTAATTATAAATCAATATTTACCACACTGAATCTCAATTCTTCCTGAGATTAATTCATATCCACCTAGAAATCTTCAATAATAAATCTCTAACTTCACTATTATATCTTCCTGCTTCAATCTCTCTCTCTCCTACTGCTTCTCACTTTACTATTCCGTTTGACTTAAATACTTTATCTAATCTGCATATAATAAGGAATCCCTGTCCTCTCTTTTTGGAGCTGATTGGAAATAGGTAGGGGAATTAAATTTCCCTAAAAAAGACGTCTCAGAAGGTTAGTGATAAAGTTCCGTATAGATTTGTCGCAACCTACCTGACGAAGTCAGATCGAGGCCCGCGAAATTCATCGCGGCTAAGGACTAGAATTTTACGCCTGTCGTTAGCCTTAGTTTTGAGTACCATGCAGATGACAGTACGATTTTGCTCGGTCCCCCCCATTTAGAGGGAGAAAACCCTATGGGGTGGCCAGGGGCCTCCCACCTCTCTTCCACTTCCACCAACCTTACGAGAGGACTTGTGGCTCGACAGCTATTTCGAGTACCCCCATGCCGCAAAGGCACTATACATTTACAAACATCCATGTCTTATCCGGGATTCGAACCCAGTCCTCACGGCACCACAGTCAGCTTCGCTAACCACAATACGGATTGGGCGACAAGAGTTAAATAATTAAGAGTAAAATGATTGAAAAAATTTTAAAATTGATAATATTGCCTCAAAATGGTTGAATGTTTGAAAAAATGGTAAAATTTTAGTTAGATGATTTTAGATTCAAAATAAAATTATCTTTCTGCATTATAAATAACCCAAAGTGATTACTTTTGATAACCGAGTATTGAATAAGGAATATTATACCGTACATGGCAAAAATTTATAACCCCAGCTCTCCCCCCCCATACGGCCGCGGTAGCCGAGTGGTATAGGTATTGGATCGTGGCTTGCCTTGTCACGAGTTCGAGCCCAATACCATTAAAGACCCGCCGTGTAGGGCAGCGACGGACGTTAAATCTGTCGAGAGCTGAAACGCTCCCGTTGGTGTGGTGTGGGAGTTAGGAGAGGGGGGTGCCAGCTCAGGTGTCGTCCACGTCACTTGACCATGGTTCAAAATTACGTGGTCCGTCGCCAAAAACCCTCGTGTAGCTGAACAATGCGACGTTAATATTCAATCAATCGATCAATCAATCTCCCCCCCATCCCACCGTAGAATCAGTACGATCCAAACTTTTCACCGTCCTCCGCTTTATAGTGCAGTGTAATTTCGACAGTAGGTTTTTAAATTCAAAAAACTTTTGAAGATTTTTAGTGTTTGAACATTTTTATCCAGCTATCAAATCTAAAATTGTACTTGAATTTTACAAGTAGAACAAGTACGTTTCTAGTGTCAGTTTTGAATTCAATAGAGAACGCGTGATTGCACACGTGACCGTCATGAATTTAGCTAATTAAATGCAAATAGCTCGAGTAAAAACATTAATGCAGATAAAGTATTATGGAATTAAATATTAGATTGTATAAGGTATTAATAAGGTTCATTGATTTTTGTATTCTTTCCGAATATTTACCAATCGCTATATAATTTAATAATATCTCATCTTTTAAAATTTTCATTAAAAAATAAAGTACTAAACTCATTTTCCGCATTCCGTTTAATGGGCTAAATTCATGTGACGTCATAGTCATATGATAAATATAAACACGCGTTTCCAAATTATCAGTTCAGGCGTTCGCTGTTGCCAAATTGTGCTTTTTACTGAAACTTTATTTTAAAAGGTTCATAGCTGTCAAAAGTAATAAATCACGTGGTGCACACTTTAATTAGAAGTACACACATAATATATAACATTTCTTTTTAATTTAGAAAACATTCTCAAGACTCTTGTTTTTACTAAACGTTTTTACTAAACTTTCAAATCTGAAACTGTACTTGAATTTTATAAGAACAAAAGTACAAGGCTAATTAGCTTTGAATTCAATGGAGAACACGCGATTGCATGTATCACGTGACCGATCTGAATTCAGCTCATTTGATCACGGATATTCCAAGAGATATCATTGCCTACAAATTAAGCCTAAATCGCTCTAGATAATTTTTTATTGATCATTTCCGAATTCAATCGTCCATCATTAACATTAGAGGAAGGGGGAGGGGGTCGTTTCCAAGTAGGAGAACTATTATTTCCGGCTATGAATTGTTCTACCTTTCAGGGATTGTCTTAGATAGGCTCATTTGATTGCTTGTTACTCGTTACGCTGTGATCGATTATGATGGAGTGCGGACGTTTTCAAGTTCTTGAAACTAATTTCATTTAGCTGCGTTTCCCTTCTTGCGTTTCGACCGGAGTTTGCCTATTAATTTTGATGGAACTCGATTCTAAATAGCGTTGCCCGGATGGGAGATTTTTGTTTGTGATGAGGTCAAAAACGTGAAGGGGGAAATGTTGGCCAGTGCATATAAAATAGATACTTAGTAGCAGGTTTAAGAGATATTATTTGTTTAGATTAAGGAACTTTTTAACACGTAGGAAATGCTTTATAGATAAGTGAAAAGCGCTAACAATGAGAAGGTTCACTTACAATTGTGATTGTAATACGTGAAAAATGTTCAAAAGTGTGTGGATGAATTAAAATACTTCTTATACAGTACGATTCAATTGACAATCGGTCCAAAAATCAAATCTAATATATTTTTTTAACTTAAATTATTCTGTATATATTTTTCTATAATCTCAGAAAAATTGAAAGCTCTAAGCTCAAAAAATCCAGAGTCATAATAACTTTTAGGTTACTTTTTTTTTAACTTTCTAGTGGCAAATAAAAATTTAATTGATTTATCTCAGAAAGAAAAAAATTGTACGTTGGTCTTTACTCAAAATGCCACGGCTTTTTCCTATTATACCAAATGCTTTGACATTTTTCCTAACTATTGTTAGTAACACATGTAACAAAAGTTGGGATGCATTTTTAAATCAAAGCAATACTTATTTTTTAAAAACATAATTTAATTTAGAATTTACACATTTTTCGAGAAATTTTCAATAAATATTCATTAAAAAAAAGCATTTTACAAATATCAGTCATGTTATCCCAGAAACCCATATCTACTATTGCTATACATAGTTTTGGCGGACTACCAATCTCATGTATGTACGTCAATTATAGTAAGGGGTGTAGCATTTTAAAATCATTTCATACATTTTAAAATTTTTCTATAAAAAATTAAACGGTTGCTTTTTGTGGTATTTTGAGCACAAAAATACTATTTTACACAACACATACGCATAAGGGGAAACCAAAAAAATTCTGAAAATCATAAAATCAGAGATTTTTGTTCAAATCGTATCATGTCCCTTTGAAAATAGACTAGTTTCTCTTTTCCTATTGATCTGTAGAAGAGATTGGGTAAAATAAATTATTTTATATTTAGTGTTGCCAAACTTAATGGCCCCATAATAAAGCTTTATTTAAATACCTTTAAAAAAAGAAACTGCTTTTTTGCCTTTGTAAAAAGAAAAAGCATGAATAAAATCGTTAATATGTTTGTTTATTTTGTTTATCAAATACCTACTTCTCGAAGATTTTTTGGCTTTAAGCCAAAATTAATAAAAATGTGTAATAATCTATTCATGAATAAAGCTTCGTGACAACTGACTTAAAGTAGAATTTAAGCAAAAATAATGTTGAATTCAATATGTTGGCCGCAGTAGCCAAGTGTTTACGGTTTCGTGGGTGTTGATGTAGACCCGTGTGTAGAAGGACTGATGAACGTTAAATTTGCACCGGCTCAAAACCCTCCGCTGGCGTAGTACGGAAGTTAAAAAAAGGGGTGCCACTTCAGGGGTTGTTCTTCTCACTTAACCTTTTCTTAACATGGTTGAAATTACGGAGTTCATTGCCAATAGCGCTTGTTGCTTCAGAATGCGAGATAAGTTCAAATCAAATTAGATGTACTATATAGATAGATTTTCAAAATATGAAAATAAAAAAAAGTATTTCATTGTTTTCTGTCTAATTTCTTTATCCTTAGTAAAGGGAAAAGTGGAGTTCAAACTGGTATACGTGGATTTTCATTTATATTATTTTTGAGCACTAATAGTAAATATTTGAAATAAAAAGCGCTTTCAATATATATTTTAATCTCCAAGCAAAATTTTACTAAAAATATGAAAAAAAAATCCTCACAGCTTTATATAGATACTTTAATTAAATTCTTTAGTGTAGTCATTGTATCTTGTGAATTAAGAATCTGAATGTCATTTTCCTCATTTTACTATATATAACCCTCAGTGTAGATAAAATGAATGAAAATCCATTTCATATTTTGTAAATTATGGAAAATGGTTTACAAAGCATCACTCTATATGAGTTTAAAAATGAAGAAATGAAAAATAAAACATAAAACCTTTTGAGCCACATTAAAAAGCAATTCAGTTATATTTAATTAAAATCTCATAGTTATTAAACGAAATTTTCTTTTTTGTTTAAATATTTCACAAAAAAAATGACTCGATGAAGTATGTCGAAATTATTTGCAAAGCTCGGAAAATTATTGATCAGAAAAACTGAATTTTTATCTTAAATTTTTATTAATATTAAAAAAAAGTATGAAACATCTTAAATTTGCTTTCAAACCACAAACAGCTCTTCCCCTCCCTGAGGCTTTTACGTACAATATCACCAATCGTATAGGACATATCTTTGAGATAAAGAAAAAAAACTAAACGAGTGTCAAAATAAATTAAAACTATACCGTATGAAAAACAAAATCCGAAAGTTTTACCAAAATTTAATAGACATATTATATAACTACATTACACACATTGATAACTAGTATACTGCATTCATAATTAAACTGAGAAACGGAATGAAAATATATCTAAAATTACTCCACGCAAAATCACTTCACAAGTTTTAAGTGGATTTAAATGTTATAAAAAAATGAAATGAAAATTTTTTTTAGAGGGGGAAAAAAACTGGTGCCAGCCGTAGTTACATATGTGTGTCGTAAAGCTGTCCTGTAATCTTCTGAATCCTCTCCATCCACGTGAAAAAGATTCAGAAACCTTCTCAGTGAAAACAACAAGAAAAATCTAAAGTCCTTAATTATACTCTTTATCACTTACAATGTTATATGTAGGAATCGTTATGGAACACTTAATGGAAAATACAAGTGACGTCTTATTGATTACAGGACCATTAGTTATAGAGAATGAGCTAAATTAATAGATAGCATATGGCACAAATTGTACGCGTGACGGTAAAATTGTATGATGCTGGATATCATTAATATGAAAAATTTAATAAAAATGAAAAGCTGTCTCCGTTGGCCGAGAGAGAGAGAAAAAATCTTAGCACGTATAATGTCAGAGGAATGAACTTGAAAAACGAACAGAACAAAAAGCTTTCATCAAATTAGCAATGATGTCATCGTAGCCTGAATAACAAAAATTAAATATAACTGACTTTTTAAGAACATTTTACATTACATTTTAGAACTAGGTATTGTGTATTGAATTGAGACAATTAACAATATGTATATACATAATACCTTAATATTTATACTTAAAATCTTATATATTATATTTTTATCTAACTCATAGTTACGAATACTCTATTTCGAAAACACGTCTCACACACATTTCATCTCGTATTAAAGGATTAAAACCTATATTTTGACAGAATTATTGGTCATTCCCTAGAAAAAGAATGTTAATAGTTTACGCGGGCCTTGAAACTTTTCCCTAAGAAACTTATTTTCTAAAAATAACTCATGTTTCCTTTCACTTAAACATGGGGTTATATTTTTTCAATAATATCTTTCTCTGATTTTTTTTAATTTTTGAATGCAGAAAGTGATAAATTTCTCTTCATATTTTGGCACTTTGAGCGGAAAGGATTGGGATTTTTTTTCCCTGATATGATCATGTAGCACTCTCATAAGTGAGCACTCTCTCCCCTGTGTTTAAATTATGTAAAAAAAAATGTTGTGTTTGCTGCTCGACCTTTTTTCTTTATCACGACTACATGCAACACATATTAATGCATTATGTTATTGTGTGTGTACATAGTGTATAGATATATGTATACATTAATACTTCTCTTATGATTTTATTTAATCTGTGTGCCTAATTTCTAGAAAAACCTAACAGGGAAAAATGGTTTAGTTCAAAATTTTGTTTTATGATTTGAAAAAATTTTGATTTGATTTTCATCACAATTACTGAAAATTAAAGAACTTCAGAGAAAAACACTTTTGCACAGCATTCAGGGATTCATAAAATTTATTACTTCAATGTCTAGAATGGATCATACTGTTATAAATTTATGCTAAGGTTTATGTTTTAGATTTACCTTCATTTTACAGTAAAGAATGGGAAGAAATATTAAAATAAATACTTTTATCTACGGTAAAACCCGTAATTTAATGCGCCCCTATACACAAGCTGCATTTTTTTTTTTAATTTTTAGGGATATTCACCGCATAACGTGCACCCCATTTTTAACGCAGAAACCTGAAATGTACGTGTGCACTGCTTATGTTTTGAAGTCATTTATTAGTGGCATTATCCCAGGGTTTTGAAAAGATACATACTTCTGGAGATACAACACTTAAAGTTCATAAGGAATGTGTAATTCTTTTTAAATAAATTATATTCAGATACATATAGAAGTCTAATTTTTTTGTGCTCATCTCTTTTCTGCTTTTAAAGCTCTCCTTTTTATACCCGGCGTATAACACGCATCCTTAAATTTCGATCTTAGTTTTTTGTGTTAGAAGTGCGCGCTATACGCCGGATTTTTTGGAACTTATTTTTTATTTGGTTTTGAGTATCAATGTTCTTTTACTAAAAACGAACTCTTTACAGTTTTTTTAAACCTAAGCTTGTTTGTAAAAAAACATAATTGATTGTTAGTTTCTGAAAAAGTTAAAGGGCAAGTAAAGCAGTATAATATCTCAGCTACGTAATGGATTTCGAAGTAATTTATAGATATGTTCCTAAATAATATAAATAATTACATAAAAATATTTTAATAAGACAATTTGCATTACCGAACGAAAATAATTGGAGGGAAAAACCTTGCGTGTTTGACTCATGGACAAAAATTGCATTAAAAGTCATAGGTTCAAAATTTACGTTTAACTAAAGTTAGAATGTTGCTTTTAATAACCATTACTAATAAAAAATGAAAGTGACACCTTTTCTAAAACCCAATATCTATAAACAAATACTTTTTTTAATAAGGGAAACCATGAAAATGCAATATTAAAATTTTCTATTTGCATTCATTACGCAAAATGGAGTTGTGTATAATTTTTCCTTTTTTTTACTTAAGAAAATATCAACATTATTTTCGATTAACAGAGCTCGTGATTTAAAATGTAAATTAATTTCTGCATAAATTATGGATTTTTGATCCATTCCGTAGTTGGAAAAAAAATTTCGTAAAAATCAAGAGTAATTTTAAATGCACAACTATTCATATTTCATTTTTACTCAGTCGTTGTAAATTATTCAATCTGCTAAATAATATTAAATGCTTTTTCGATGTCAAATTTGTGTCAAGATAATTGCGCAGAGCATTTCATTTATTTCTGTTTTTTTTACTCAATAAATATTTTTCTTGCGGCATTACATCCATTTCTGAATTATTAAACACGTTTCTTTCTCATCCAGTTTCTCAATTACATATTTCTCTCTAGCTCCAATTAATTACGCCAATCGTTAAGGTCACAGTTTGTTTTCTGCATTGTTTCTTAATCGTCTAATGAATAGGAATGAGTACCTAATTAATATAGTTTCCTCAACTCAGCTAATGAAAATATGATTAGTTTGTTTGAAAACAGCTCTCCAAATGGGCGGCTTTAGCGAAGGAAGGTGCAGTAGGTTTCTGTATAATAAATGACTGTAAAAAAGAACGCCAAAGGCGTGATTCTAAAATCATTTTGTGAGTTTTTTTACAACCCTTCCATCTGAAATGCGTGCTGCTATTGGTCGAGAGAAATAACAGGTAAATTACGTCTATTTTGTTTATAGAAATGGATAACGCGTAGCGTTAATTCGTTTTTTATTGATCGAGTTATGTCAAGAATATATTCTTTAATTTACCATTACATTTCACAAATGAATTACGGAGATATATTGTATCGAGATAAATACGCGTGAATGATGAATTTATTGTCAATTTTTTTATATCCTTCGTCATAATACATTTTAAGTGTTTTTTTTTATTGTTATATATTTTCTTTTAAGGATGTGCTCATCAAAAACAATTAACATAAAATGGGGGTTGATCTTTTCCCGTTTAATAACTTTAAAATTTTCACCATGGTCGCAGCAAACAAGCAGTGATGGTCAGGAATTCGTAGTGACAACGGTAGCCTAGTGGTCAAGGCAACGAACACGTGGCAGGTGTGTCGTGAGTTCGAGCCTAGTACCTTTGAAGACCTGCCGTGTAGAGGAGCGATGCACGTTAAATCTGTCGAAAGCTCAAACGTCCTTCCATTGGTGTCGTGTGGTAGTTAGGAGAGGGGTGCCAGGTCAGGCGTCGTCCTCGTCACTTGACCATGGTTCAAAATTACGAGGTCCGTCGCCAAAAGCTCTCAAGTAGTTGAACAGTCAATATTCATTCATTCACTCAGGAATTCGTAGTTGACATCATTTGTCTAGTTCAATCCACCGTGTAAAGCAGTGATCCGGAACCCTCGGTCCGCGGACCGGTACCGGTGCATGGATCAAATGGTGCCGGACCGCCTAAAGAACATTAAACTATTGCCATTTTATTTAAAGTGGTGCATTTCTCTCGGATTTGCGCAACTTTCCACGGAAATAAATCCCTTTACATTCCACGTTAAATCACTTTTATTCATTTTTAGTGTATTTATATTTTATTCTGAAGGCATATTTAGATGTAACTAAATTATAAAAATATTAGATCAAAGCAATCTAATATATAAACAATGAATGTGTCCCACCTTCAGGGGGCTGCGGTAAAATTATCAAATGTTGACCGGTCCGCAACGATAAAAAGGTTGCGGAGCACTGGCGTAGAGCAGTGGTCCCTAACCCCCGGGCCACCATCAAATAATACCGGACCGCACAAGTATTTCTGAGGTCATGTTTAAATACAATTAAATTAAAGAATATATTAATCCAAAAGAATCTAAAATATAAACAATAAACATCTCCTCCCCAATGGACCGCGGTAAAATTATGAAGCTTTGACCCGTCCGCGGCGATTAAAAGGTTGAAAAGCCCTGATGTAGAGGAACTGATGCATGATAAATCTGTCGAGGTTCAAAGTCATCACGGTGGCGTGTGGTGTGGAGTTCCACTTCAAGTGTCCTCATCATGTAATCGTTGCACTCTATTGGTAGTGGTAACGAACTCGTGACCGAAGTGTCGCAGGTACGAGTTCTGGTGCCATTGAAGCCCCCCTGCCCTTGAGGGGCCCCGTTAAGTCTGTCGAGGTTCAAACGTCCTCCCGTTTGGCCAGTGTGGTAGTTTGCTGAGAGGAGTGCCAGCTCGGGCGTCGTCCTCGTCACTTGACCGAGGTTGCAAATTACGAGGTGCCTTACCAATAGCCCTTGTGTTTTATTTTATAATGTGAACTTTAATAAAGACTCAATCACCTGTACTCAATAACCCTGACATTGCTTCTCTGAGTATGAATTTAATTAAGTAATCTATCAATTATATATTTTGCCCAGCACATGAATAAACGCTGTACAAAATCTAGTTAAGGTACCCAACTGCCCTAAAATAAGGTATTTTTTTTTAAAAAACTTGACAATTTTTTTTTATTTTTTTATAGGCCAACTTATTAGCTTTATAAAAATACCAAATTTTTTATTTTCCATTCACTAAAACAAAAACTACAAGCGTTTTAGTAAAAGCACATGCCATAGCTTTACATAATATGTCAAATTTTAAAATGCGTTTTTCTCGAAATGTGTTTTTTTTCCGAAAAACTCAAACGGGGACAGCGATTGCTCAAAAAGTTTTTAAAATAATTTGGTGAAATTTTTTGTGTACGTTCTGTATAACAATAAAAGTGTTTTAGCCTTCAGATCTATCAATCACTGTTTTATTACAAAATTTACAGTCCCTTGAGTGAATATAATCTCTGTTTATAGTATATAATAACTAAAATAAAGTGCTCCAGTTTTTGTAAAAATTAAAATATTTCTTATCCTGAAGGTCATTTTAAAAAGGAATAGCAAAGTAATACGTCAAAACTGAAAAATTGAGAATTTGTTCATTTACAATTTGTACAGAGCGGGCCCCGTTTATGTAATTTTTTTGTCAATTTTTACCATTTTTTCCCATTTTAGTATTTTTCTCTTCTTAATTTTACCCTTTTTTCTCTTAAAATGTACTAAATAAATTTAAAAACCACAAAAAAAATGTCCATATCTCTATTTTTTTTAAAAAAGTTGTCGCAAATAGTCGGATACCTTAAACTTGTTTGCAAAGATTTTATTTTTTTTTTATTTTATTTTATTGTTTTTTGACCTAACAATTGCTTCAAATTTTGGAAGTTGTTACAATTTCGAAATAAATTATATAATTACTGACTAATAATCGAAAATTGTTTGAAACTTAGAATAAAAATGTTTTGATATATTTTTACTTTTCAACTTCTTTAATTTTCAGATACTTTTAAGGTAACGAGTAATTTAACTTTTCATCGAATTACATTCTAAAGAGTTAATTTAAAAAGAAATAAATTTTTGTATTAAACTAATCTTGAAATTTTTTTAACAAATAGCCATTTAGGATCCAACACTTAATTCTGTTGTGCTCTCTCATCTGAATTTAACTTAAAACATGTACTTGTAAGGGTGTTTCATAACTTTTCGTGCATTTATATATTACTGCGGTAACGTCATGTTTTTCCAATTTAGATTTGATTTATGTACTGTATCTTATATTCTTGTCATTATCTTTTATTAATATTATACATTTGTATTTTGAAATGAACGCATAATAGTTTTTATTACAACTTCCTGTATCTTATATCAATGCATTATATTCAGCATTGAAGAAAAAACTGTACAATGACTGATTTTTTAATTCCGACAGTTGTTGACTTTCAGAACTAAGGCCTTTGGGGTATTATATTATACATCTTTATTATTTATTTCTGACATGATATTTGTGTTGGTTCTTGAAATCAAAAACCGTCATCTATACTTTCTTCGAACATTGTTAGCGTGGCATACTTTCATTAAATGTCGGCAGTGTCGGCTTTCAACAAAAAACTCTTCTACTTTTTTTGAAAGAAAGACCTCAAACGTACTTCAGGAAGCTGTCACCTCCATGGAAATAATTCTAATTACACCTGTAGCTGTGTGGACAATCACTGAGAATAAATGCGTGGTTTGAAAAGCAGGTAAAATTAATATTGAATTGCCACTGCTATATTGCTGAGAGTGCCTACATAATCTGTTCAATAAAAAAGAAACCAGTTTCGATATGACCTCCTCTCAATTTCATGGCAGAGGTACTAAAGCTGCTGGGAGGGGATCAAAAAACATTCGAAAAACTAGATTCCGGATTGAGTGATTGTCGATTGTCGCAACCGTCGAATTCGGCATTGTCGAAAGATTAATCGAACCGTTTCGACCACCTGTAAATTATACAGAAGTCGGCTCTAAATAAGTATTAACAGTCATCCCTCGGCAAGCTTTCGTTTTGTTTTTGTCTGGTTGTTTATTTAAAACATCCCTAATCTGAAAACCAGATACCTCTTGTGACTATCGAATCGATTGTGTGTCTAATAATCTTTTATTTATTTGTTGTGCTTCGGGTTTAATGGAGTCGTCTAAGGTAATAGTCTCAAGACGACCTTCCTTCTGTCAACAAATCGCCTGTATTTAAAAGCGCGTTTGACCCTAAGAACTTTTGTTTTGTCAAAAAATATTTGTTTGTCGAAGATAGCGTGTTGTAATGGTTTGGCGGTGATAGATTTTTATTTTTATCTTCGGCTTTTTTAATGAGATTGTAAGCATTTAATCTGCCGCGATCGTTTCGTATCTAATTCTTTGTGAGATGCTGAGATGAGATAAAATAGTAAATGGTCAATTCTTAGACAAATATTATTTTTTTGTGAAAATAATGCCAGAATTTTTTGAATGTTTGAGTCCTGTGGTGATATAAAAGAGAACTCGTTTATGAAATGTATGACCTCTGTCATCGATTGCTGTAAGCAAACTTTTTAAAAATTGTGTTTGTTGTAGCATTTATTATAAATAAACGCTAAAGCAAACTAATAAATTATCTATTAATTTTCAGTACTTATGTATTATATCGTCAATCAATATTGCTTCATCAAAAGACGCCACCAATTGATAAAGACGCCGCCAAATCCAGTCATATTTATTACAATTGTGAAAACATGCATTATAACGATTTTCCACTGTTGGCTACATACCGCGTCATTTGGCGACGTCTTTTGATTTGACGGAATTGGTTGACTGTATAACGCGGGAGTACCTCTCTGTTATTAGCTGAAGTTGTAAAGATAAATGAAATAAATTTAAGCTCATTTTTTGCATAAACAAAGAACAATTTTAATAAAAAAATACCAAAGATGAATAGATTTTGAATAAATAATAACATAATTGTATAAATGTCATAAGTTTTAAAACAATCAGCACATTTAAAATCAAGATGTCTATCGATATCAAATGTGGATTTAAATAAATATACATAAAACACAAGCCATAAAATTTATATTTGTCTATTCTAATATCGGGCAACAAATGCTTGAAACCATTTTGGTAATTCTATGGTTTTATTTACCTCTTTGCGTGAGTGATTATTCATCAAAGCATCCCAATATAAAACCTCGTAATGTTGGATCACGTTCAAATGACGAAGATGACCCTGAGATGAACCCACACTCTCCTAACTTCCACACCACGTCTATGGGAAGCCTTTGAGCCTCGACCGATTAAACATGCATTCGTTGCTCTACACCACTGCTACATATCGCTTTACGATGTATCACCTTATAAAATCGTAACATTCTAATTTTAAAACAAGAACAGAAAATTAAGTTATGGAACAATAGTCAGTGCATGATTTTTAAGACAGAGCTTTTAGAATCACTGTAATCACTTCTATTTTTGCAATAAAACTATTAATTTCATACTAAGACCACGGTAGTGTAGCAGCTATGGTCGCGGACTCGTGCTAGAGTGTTATGAATTTGAGCCTAGTTCCGCTGAAGACCCACCGTTCACAGAGGAGGTGATTTTAAATCTGTAGAGGATCAGAAACATCTCTCCCGTTGTTGTGGTGTTAAAGTTAGGACAGGTGGTGTCAGTTCATGTGTCGTACTCGCCACTTGAATATGGTTGAAAATTGCGAGGATTTGTCGATAGTAGCCCTCGTGTTGTTTTACAGTGCAACGATAATAAACACTAATTCACTTGAGCCATGACTGATTTATTGTTCATCAGCCTGTCTATACGATGGGTTCTTCACAGCAGTAGCACAGCGGGTCTAGAGTTCGAATTCATGATCGGGCATGAGTCCATGACCACTAGGTCACCGTGGCTACTCATCACTTTGCGATATATCACCTTATAAAATCGTAGCAATCAAATTTTAAAGCAAGAGCAGAATAATTGAGTTATCAAGCAATAGTCAGTGTATGATTTATAATGGAGTTTTTTTAGAATCACAGTGAATTGCACTTATTTTACGTTTTTGCAGTAAAACTATCAATTTCTTTCGCGGTAAATTTTGATATCTTCTTTTTGCTTGGAATAACTACACTTCATTTTTTTTTCTTTTTAATGTTCCCTTTAATTGAAACTGAAAATTCAATGTGTTCAGCTGCTTCTGTTATCTTCCGTAACAGTAAAAGTGGTCATGTTACAAACAATGCGTCTACCCTCTTCACTTCACAAAAAAATGTTCTCGTTTGCATGCTCTTCAGCTTTGTTCTTTTATCTTATGTATGCACGTTCGTAGTCCATTACAATTCTCGATTATATGACAAAACTCGTTTGGGACATCAAGTGAAGAGAAGTGACGTCAAAAGATTCCATCTTCGTCAAGAAACGAATTAAAAAAATCGCCATTTTTAGGAAGAGTATTATGTTTTTGGCATAGATAGTGGTACAGCTTCGACAAGCCACTTCATAATCACACGAGTGCCTTTTGTTCCGACAAAAGGAACTGAACTTTTTAATGTTCTCCTCTTGGAGTGTGCCACTCGCGAGGAGAAGATAGCGAAAGGCCTGTCTCTAGCTCTTAAGATGGAATTTATGACCAAGGCATAATAGAGGTCGAGGTTGATGGTCAGAAATCTTCGCACGACTGACTTGTCCTTTGTCCTTTATGGTTTATATGCTTCAAATTTCATGATAAAAGCAACAAGAGTCGTTGAAGGAAGTGAGAGCATTCAACTTTTAATCATGGTTTTTATTTCTCTTGCTGGCTTATAGCTTTTATCGACAGAGAATGTCTTATATTTTAAATTTTGGTTGAATTTTCAATTGATTTTGATATTTTTCTAATGGCATTATTTTTTATTTTACGTATTCAATATTTCTTTCAAAAATGATATTCAAGCACCACCATTATTCCTCAAAAGAATCAAGATCTAACTCCAAGTCAGCTTGTTTCAACCATTCCTATGTGAGCAGGAATGGAGTCTGGAATGACGTTAATTTCAGCCACACAACCTGTAATTTGAAAATAACAGATTACTCAAAATTTTAGTTTTAAAAGGAAGAATGAATAGTATGTGTGCCTTTTTCTAAATTTTAGCGGGTGAAAATTTTCTCTGCGTGAATCAAATTCTATTAATGAATATTGTGGGTATAACACATTATACAGTTATTGTTCATTTATTAAAGAAATGAAACTAATTACAGATAAGTAAAACTTAAACATTTATTAAATCCATTTTTAGCATTATTGGAATTGTTCATAATGTAGTTTAAGACATTTAAAAAAAAACTTTTCCTTAGGCTACTGAGCAATAAAGTATTTAATTTGAAAATCTTTGGAGTATCGTGATTACTTAGATTGATTTAATATATATTAGAAAAATACCAAAAAGGCATTCTGAAGTTGATCGGATATTTTAACGAGTTTTTTATGCAGGTTTAAAAAAATTGAATTCAAAGTCTTTTTTTTTCGTTTTAAAAACATCAACCAAAAGAAAAAGACTTCTAAATAATTAAAAAATGTTTGTTGAAATTTTTGAATTTATCGAGAATCCTTGTGAACAAGAATTATGATATATCGAAGAAAAAAGTGTTTTTAAATGAAAATTAGATAATTTTAGAGCTACTATATTATTAAGTTATTAATACCTTAATGGAGCTTCATTTCTGCATTTTAGTTAAAATTTATAAAAGATTTACTACTTTTACAAACTTTAATATTTTTGAACAATTTTTTTCTAGCATTCTTAGAAGTATTTCTCTCAATTCTGTGCATGAGATATTTATTACGAGGGACACTTTTGTTTACATTTTTTTTCTTGTCGGACACTATTAAAAACAGTAAAAAAACAACTATACCTAACTTCGTGGATTTTTCAAAAAAAATAATTATTCGCATAAATCCTTATTCCATGCACAGAATCATGAATTCCTCATATTACCAAAAACAACCAAAGTAGGTTTCAAAATTTTATACTGAATACCATTAAAAGTATCAAACGTCAACAAAAGTAAATTAAAGAGCTAATTGCAGACGTCACATGTTTTAGTTTCGGTTTTCCCTTCGACATACTGTTAAAAAAAAGTTAAAATAATTGGCTAAAAAATGCAGATAGTACTACGAAATTTTGCATACAAATATTTAGAAAAGTTGCACAATTAAAATGAGGTAATAGTAAAAATTGATTTTTTTTTTCATTTTTGTCATGATTTTTAAACTGTGTTCCAATGATCCTGGGATTCTATGAGGCATATTCAGGGATTTCACGGGTCAAAATACTATTCGAAAAGAAATTCATAAATGTGTGTGCGAAATAAATTTGAAATTCTCTTTGGTATTGAAATACTTGTAGCAATAATTATTGCTATAAATGAGTAAAAATTACGTTAATGTTATATTAAAACTTTTAAATAAATATAAAACTTTTTTAAGTACGAAAAGTAACTATAACATGTTGATCTACTTTAATTATTTTACCAAGATATGTTTTTAATATTGAATGGGGTTCTCCGAAAATACCTTAGTGTTCTGAGGATTTCGCAAATCGATAGTTTGAAAACTATTGCCTAAGGCAAACAATAACAATAAAACATTTTTATGCATCTTTATGGTTTTCTTTGAAGTTATATCAGTTTGTATAATAACATATAACATTAAACAATGCATCACAATTATTTGTAAAACTATGAATTATATATATATATATATATATACAGTCTGAGCTGTCTATATAACGAAGTCGCTAAATCCCTGTAAAAAGTTCGTTATATGGAAAATTCGTTATATATAGGTTCATCTTTTAATGTAATTTATAAACCACATTAAACAAATTTTAAACTAATAAACATTATACATTAAAAAAGTAACTATTCACACCTTTTTTAAAATTAATATATGTTTATGTATCTTACCCATAAAAAAAGAAAGGAAAACAAGAAAAAAGAATCTCGAAAAAATTAATTACTAAAATTAATGAATTTTTAGGACATTTTATAATTTAAAGCATACAAGTAATATTAAGCATACATTATTTTCTAATTAGAACACGGAGACACGCGACAACTTCAATGAGGGTGAAAGAGGATATCGAAGATGTTTCTAGAAAACTGGGCAATGGGGTTTAAAGGTTGCACTTCGTGGATGAAACGTCCAGAACTCTATTGCTCTCGACGAGTTAGGATCTAATAAAGCCAGTTCAAGATTTATGACCACCATAAAATGTGTTAAAGAGAGAATAACTTGAATTTTTTTTTCAGAAATACTTTGAAAAAAGGGAAAACAAAAATTGATTCATAAAAGAAAAAGTTCATTATGTAGAAAATGCATTTCGCTATAGAGAGGTTATTTTACGAAGAAAATCGTGAAATGTGCAAGATTCCAGGAAAAAGTTCACTATATAGAAAAATTCGCAAGATAGAGGTTCGACTGTATATATATATATATATAATACAGTCGAATCTCCATTTTACGAACTTTTGCTTGGAACCAACCTAAAATATATATTGAAAGAAGAATCCCTATTTAACGAATTTTCCACATAACAAGCGTTTTCTCGATTTATTGACTTCGTTTAATAGAAGTCCGACTATATATATATATATTTATATATCAGGATGAAAACTGTGATAATTTTCTAACTAAAGACAAGAATATCAATAAATTTTAGAAGTCATTCTAATAACAGACATAACCGAGCGGTGTATTATTTAAGCGTGATTTAAAATAACATAAAAACTGACATTTTTATTGCACGAGTAAATTAACCGTTATCTTCAGCAGAATCTTAAAAGTCGTTTTACCACTCTAATGATTACTGTCATTTTCTAATGGAATGAAAAGAACTATAATTTCGATTGCTTTCTTTTTCGTACGTCGATGCAGGTAATTAGAAAAAAAGTAATAATATCATAAATGAGGTGACGTGTACATTAAAGTAATTACATAACCTCATAAACGTTTAAAGTATGTAATTGTATGTGAAACGTGTATACTAAACGTAAATTGTATACTAAAACTTAATGTGTAATAATTAATATGTTAATATACAAGTTAGAAATTTTGTTTGTGACATCCTAATTTTATTTGTGTATATAACTTTGTATTCCAAAGTTCAGAAATGAATTTAAAATTTTTTAAATGTTTGCTTTAAAACACACACACACAAAATCATTTGCACGAAATAAAGTACTTTAACCATTACAACCTTTTATTAGAGGTATTGGAATTATCAAGTAAACAAATATTTGAGTATAGTACCTTTTTGTTTTTATTAATTATTTCTTACATGGAAATTTAATCAAAAATAAAAACTTTGACTCTACCGTTGTATGTACGTTTTTTCATAAAACACATTTTATTATTTGATTTTTATATCATATCGTTGTCAAAACTCTGAATAAAAACGCGGAACCAATATTTCATTTGATCTATATTGTAATAATTTCAAAATTGTACCTGCTTTCCTTGGGATTAAATATGGAATATAAATGAATTCGAAAACTTCCGAAAATTCCAGATTTTCGACAATTAATATGTTTTGTACAATACTAGGTCATTCATAATTTCCTCCAGGGTTTCGAAGCACCATAGTGGAAAAATTAAGACGAATGCAACAAAAAAGAAACATTTGAAAGAATACAGAAACAATTCAAGTTTTATTTACATATCTTACAGATGTTCTCTTTGTGACACATTGGCTTAACATTAATGTGACTTAATATTATTTTCGGCTTAACATCAATGGGGCTTAACATCATTTTCGGCATAACATCAATGTCATAGTCCAGTTCCTACCACACTCTTCTCAACATGGTGCTATCAACGTTGACAGTACGTATTATTCGGAAACTTGGTATTTACAGCAGTGGTCTCCAACCCCTGGTCCGTGAATCAAATACTACTGGTCCGCACAAGAAACATTAAATTATTTGCATTTTATTTACTGGGTTTGGGCTACATTTTGTGAAAATCACTTAATATTCCTTGTTAAATAAATCACTTAATATTTTTGTGTGGAATAGCTATATTTTATTCTGAAGGGACATTTAAATGCAATTAAAACAAAACAATCTAAAATATAAACAATCAACGTCCGCTTCCTCAGCGGGCTGCGGTAAAATTATCCAATGTTGACCGGTCCGCGGCGATAAAAAGGTTGGGGAATACTGTTCTACAGAAAACCAAGGTTTCTTACTCCTTTTGCCACGTGATGCAGCCGAACTGCAATATATTCGATGTTTATTAAATAAAATGGGAAAAACATGAATTCCATTTCAATGGGACGATAGCCTTTGTTGCTTCATATTCCACAAAACCCAAAACAGTAATTCTGTGACTTGTTGCCGGATCAATGCTGGCATCAATTTGTTTACAATACAGAGATGAACCGCAATGCTACTTTTAATCCAACCAAAAAGAGAGCCTCGGAAACTTCTGTGACTAAACATTTTTCTGGAAATTTCGATTTTCCTTCGCAGCTAACAAAACCCCGTGTTTTTACAAAAATAGTTTGTCGTTTCGTCCTCTCCTTTCTAGCCGAGTCTTCTCCGGAGCGTAGCGAATAGCCACCAAAAAGATGCTCGCGTTTATTTAAAGTACCGGATATAAAGGAAAGGAGTGATTATTTTAGTTGCTCCGTTTCTTTTTGCATAGAAATGGGGGTGGCCATTTCTGAAGCAGAGACACACACACACAAAAATTAAGTATCAAAAAACATTAAAATAAAGTCCCCTCATATAAACGATGCCCGCAAACAGTGTTGAGGAAACTTAAACTCTTTGTATTTATTTAAAACTTTTTTATTATTATTATGTTACTTCCTGTGTGCCCACGTTCAACTCCCCACAACAACAAATTACACAGATACGCATTAGGTGAAGCCGTGGAGTGTTTAAAAAAAGACTTGGCGAAAAACGATGATGCCGTTTTCCCCGTTGTTGCACTAGCCCGTTTGTTTTAAATATACAAATTGGCTTGGTTTTCACCTCTTGACACATCTCCGACGAGAGACATCTTAATGTTCCAGTACAAACATTTATGTATGAAGTGGAGTTGAAAAGACACTCACATTAAAGAAAAGCATTGAAATGGGAAGCTATTTTTCTTTTACTTAACTGAAGCTGACGGACATGAGCTATTTTTCAATAAAAGCGGTAAATTTATTTTAAACTTGTCTCAGCCTGGTGGGATTTTTTGCATTTCTTCGGCGAAAAATTGCTATCCCAATTTAATTGCATTTTAATATCACATTGGAATAGTATTCAAGTAATTCTTTTTGCGTTAGTGTGTACTTTTAATGTCGTATTTGTAAGTTAATATATAAAACTGATTCTTTTCTTCTTCCAAAAGCTGTTTTTTTCATCAAAATATACTCCATTTGCTGCTTCAATACACTTTTTCCATCGAGATTTTAATATATAGATGCAGGGATGTCTGAAAACTTCTTGAGACCCCAGGCCCCTAAGCAAAAATAGGTCCCATCTAGGATCCTTAAAAGCATATTTTGCAAAATACTCATACAAATGGTTTAAAAATACGTAAGCTTTGCTTACCTTGCACTTACTAGAAGAAGTCAGTCACTCTTCGGAAATTCACGTTCACTTTGATTCACGCAAGGAATTCATTGTATCCACAGTGCAGTGACAAGTTTCAAAATTTAATTCATATCTCGTCCCGGGTTTCGGCACCAAATTTTATGTACACACATTAAATGCAAGACATCAATAAGGAAGAGCATGGTTAACAATAAACTTAAAATTTATTTATCCAGTATTATTTCTCCCTTCAAGCTGGGAGAGCTATATTCGGAAGTACAGAGTGCTTTGAACAAAAACGAAGTTTCTATTTACATAAGCGTTCAGACGCCCTCTGGTGGTTACAATGAGAATTTGTTAGGCAATTTTTAACAAATGGTAACCCGAAACAAAGAAATGAGTATGAGTTACAATGACACAAACAAGCTCGATCGACTGTCCCCTTTCGACTAAAGGAGTAATGATAATGTATGGTGGTAGGCCTAAGCCTATACATGGATGACAAACGTCACATAAAAATGCAGTCTTGGCCCTGTTGCCCGTTGACGTTTAGTTCGAAATTCACAGTTTTTCAGAGAATATGTCCTGGAATAACATTTAACCATCAAAATTATTCGGAGCATAATCTTATTGAGCCTGAATCGAGAAAAAGACGAGGCCCCTTTCAAGTCCAGCCCCTGGCCCATCCCTTAAGACGTTTATGGGAATAGTATCTAAGTCCATGTAAAAATTCACTCTTAAATTTTCTCTCGAGGGTCTTTATTTATTTCACAATGGTCTTGAGTCCTCCATGACTTCGTGTGATAATTAATTTTTATTTTACCCGCCTAACGGGAAATAATCACTACTGCATCTCCTTAAAAACTCCGGAGAGAACAAACAACGCTTTTTTTTTCTTGTATTGCTTGTACTAGCATACATTCTTTTTTGGTCTGTGCGTATAAAATGTCGAAGTTTTAAATGAATGTATAGAACTGCATATCTCTTTTCCCAAAATGGCTTATTTCTTCAAAATATGCTACATTTGTGCTTCAATACACCTTTCCCTGCGATAGTTTAATGCATAGATATCTGCCTTAAAGGAATTCTGATCTATAGAATCAATACACTCTGATATGGAAAATTTCAGACTGCATACTTTTCAACCCGTAAAAACAGAGAGAGTGAGGCGAATATTCAGTTTTCTATGCATTCAATGTACTTTGTAATGCTGTTGGATTTGTTTCCACTGACATTTTTCGCATCATTGTTCTCAGCAGTGGCGTAACGGCTCACTGACTTTGCCCCCTGCAAAGTCAGGTTTTGGGCCCCAAGCCAGATCTTACAAAGGGTTACGTATTTAGCGCCAGTCAGGCTTTGGGCTCCTAGAATCCTGCCTCCCCCGAGATGCGGGGGTGTACATTACGCCACTGGTTCTCAGATGTTTGGGTCTTCCCCAGGGTTGATTTTGTAGGAAAAAAATCACCCGCGACCGAAGGTTTTCAATCCAACGTTGCACTTTTTCATCCTTGATAGTATTTTCTCTTCTCCAATTGTATGGTTTATATTGCGGGTAGCTTTTGCCGCGTTATTACCAAGGTATAATAATGCATCACTCTTATAAAAAATTACACGAACATATGTTGAATTCTTATCCTTACGAAATTCAAAACAAATAACAAAATCTAACATGTTTAAGGAAATATTTGTTGAAATGTGACTGTTGCAATGGACAATACGACTGTGTAAACGAGGCTATTCCTTAAACGAAAATAGGCTGAGAAACGTTCACATGTAAAGAAAATCCAACATTCCGTATCTGCACCAACCTAATACAAATACACTGCTCAAAACAATTAAAGGATATTGTAAGTTTTATATAAAATAAAGATATAAGCGAATTTTTTTGCCGGAAATGGAAGAAGAGAATCACAAATGCAAATTTTTCTGATTTTCAAACTGTGGAGTATGCTAATTTTGAGTTCGACGTCAAAAACGTCGCTTCAGCGGCAGCGAATGAAATTTGACTTTCAACTGAAATGAAGACAAGGATGATCGGCATTCAGTGACTGCTTTGTTTCGATGAGTACGATGTCTCAGCGAAGTCATTTAACCGATTCAGAAACTTGGAGAGTTGTTGGTAGGTTAGAAGGGGGCCAAACTCAAGCCGAAGTAGCGCAAGCCATTGGAGTGTCACAAAGTGTGATTTCCAGGATCTGGAACCGTTTTTTGGAGACTGGAAGTGCAGGCCGAAGACCAGGACAAGGTCGTGGATGGGCATCAACGCCCAATGAAGATTGTTTTTTAGTGTTAACGGCTCGGAGACACCGAAATATGAACGCTACTCTTCTCCAACACCTTCGCTCGGCTACTGGCACCACGGTTTCAACTCAGACTGTCCGAAACCGGCTTCATGGTGTAGGTCTGTATGCTCGCCGACCGATGGTATGTGTTAGACTAACAACAAGGCATCGTCGCGACCGCAGGGAGTGGGCAACAGAGCATGTGAACCGGAGGAGAAATGAATGGAGCAATGTTCTTTTTTCTGACGAGTCCCGTTTTACTGTTCATCCGGATAATAGGCTTATTTTCATCTGGAGAGACCGTGGCAGTAGGAATAATCCTGCGTTCGTGCACGAAAGTGTCAGATTGGCGGTGGGGGAGTGTTGGTGTAGGGTGGCATCTCCATTGACGGGCGCCCAGATCTCTACATCATTCAAGATGGACCTCTGACTGCTCGCCGATATAGCGATGAGATTCTCAGACCTATTGAAGTCCTTTACGCTGCAGCAATCGGAGATGGCATCATTTTAATGGACGATAACTACAGGCCACATCGTGCTAACCTGGTGGAGGATTTCCTTTTCGAGGAAGGAATCGTACGAATGGAATGGTCAGCGTGTTCTCCAGACATAAATCCAATAGAGCACGTTTGGGACGCTCTAGGAAGACGAGTTGCTGGCCACCAACCACCCCCACAAACTCTCCAAGAACTGGAAAGAGCTCTTCTGGAAGAGTGGGACAGAGTACCCCAACTCATGATTAATAGCCTCATTGATCCATGCCTCAAAGGTGCTCAACGTTGCTGGCCGTCCGTGGAAACCATACCCCCTACTGAAAATGATTACTTTTGAAGAAAACACCTTTTCTTATTCTTTTTTCTCATATGCAGAAATTGTGTTTTTTTTCCCTTTTGTGCACGAATACGCAATAAAATGCATTTTTTCTGCCAAACATGTGTAATTTATTCTCATATAACCTACTACGTCTGTCGACCATGTATCAATCAGCTAAAAAGTTTCCCAGTCACAAGATCCGCATAAAACCTCAATATCCTTTAATTATTTTGAGCAGTGTACATACAGAGAAAATCTTATTTGTAAAGAGGTTACAGTCAGTGGCGCACACAAGGGGGGTCCAGACCCCCTCAAAGCCCTTGATTTTTTTCCGATCGATTATAATTCTAAGTATATAGTACATAAAATTTAATCAAGTATTTGTTATTAATGATTAATTTTATTAATTAATGCTAATTATTTATTCAATAATTAGTTTTTTACTGTGTTTTGTTCCCGAAAACCGACAAAATCAAAAGGAGCATGATACAAGAATGGTGAACTTTCGACCCCGGATCCCCCCCCTTGAAAAATTCCTGTGTGCGCCACTGGTTACAGTAGATGATGAATATGAGTTGTTTTCAACAAAAACAAAACAGCATATTTATTTTATCCTTACTTATTATGGTTTTATTCTCCTACATTTCTCTTGCTAAATAGTGACAGTTTATTTCTTGTCTCTTCGGAACGATATCTAGTTACATTCTTCTACACAGTACCAATATATAAAAGAATTTAGCAGTATGTGTGTTCTGAAAACTTTAAAGAATTCTTTTTCCATTGCTTATAACTTAACATATGACACATGTTTAACACATTACATTGCGGAAGCTGCATTTTTTCTTTTAACTTTTTGGGGCGATCTGTCATTAAGGCGTGGATCACGCAAAAGTACGTATTTAGCAGCACGAAGTAACGTCCGCTACATCTATAAGCAGCGGTGAAATATATCTACATGCAATCTGATAATCAATTTCAGAAATATTTTAAAAAATTATTCTATAGTTTTTTTTTCCACTGCCATCAAATAATACCCTATCTTTCAACTCATGGTCATTTTCAGCTTTGATCTTGCTTTCCTTTCTTTGTTCTTAATGTAAATCCAAAACTGTAACCGTACATTTGAAGAAATGATTTTTTTCAGTTATTTATACAATTCTCTGCCAGATATATCAGGAATTGCAAACAAAAAAGAAAGAAAAAAACCGCATTAAAATAATGTTTGTGTTAAGAAAAAAAAATACTAAGTGTGTTTGCTAACGTGTCTTACACTTATTTAATGCACTTATTTTTATATATCATTTCATATCGTTCATAATCGTAAATAAAATTGTTTTCCAATTATAATGCTATCATTCAATGTTAGAAATCCTGTCTTATTATTTTAACAATGGTGTCTACAACTGATGAATTATTCAAATGATATATGATGTATGTAGAAAAGGATTTAGTTTCATATCACTCACTATTCACGATTAATATTTGAGATTAACTTTGATAGCATTGTCTTTTAGTATTTTAATCGTTTTAATTGTTGGAAAAAGAAACCATATTATTCGTCTAACCTTGTAGAATACGTGAATCAATTAAGAATATATAGTCTATGTAAGCTATTTAACCATTGTAGTGTCTAACACAACATTATGAACTGAATTATATTGACGAGCAAGGAACTTGAATAAAAATCCAAAATTCAAATATATTTATCCTGTTTTTTTTGTTTACCTTGTATATAGACATCTGTATTGTATGTTTATATGTGTCTTAGATATTTTTCTAATTTAAATAGTCTTATCTTTAGAAGTATAAGTTATGCAAATCGTAATCAGATACAGGTTAATGAGAAGATGAATAAGACAGATTGTTAAGTACTTGTTATTTACGCGTTATATAAATATCTATTCAAACAATTGTCTTTCTGTTAATCTTAATTATAATCATTATATCTAATTTTAAAGTGTAAATAATGGCTCTTATAACATTTAATTATTGTATGTATGTTTGTTAGATGTTTTATAATCATCAAGTACTAGCTGTATTATGATTAATCGAAATGATGTTTAATCAAGAGTAGGAATTTGATGTAAAATATATGGCTCTACTATGATTCTTCTCCACAATAAAAATAAATGTCAAGTCCATAGATTTAAGGTATCCGACTACGTTCGGAACTGTTATTTTAAAAAAAGTGCATAAATGGATAATTTTCATGATATTTAGTGTCACTTAGATTAGAACACAAGCATAAAATTGTTTTAAGGACATTTTGACAAAAACAATTTATTTAAATATAATATTTTGGCAAAAAATTAACTTGGAATAATCTTTTTTCCAAATGTTCTCCTTTTGTTAAAAATGGTTCTATTATAATAATATTTTTCCAAAGAAAAACCTCATAGGAATTTTGATACAGTGTCCACTCAGGACTAGCTACGTCAGTGGGTAGGGGTGCCAGCTCAAATGTCGACTTCGTCATTTTAGCGTGGTTCAAAATTACGAGGACTGTCTCCGAAAGCCCTCCTATGTTTGAACTTATGAAAATATCTTTAAGTTATGTAAACTTACTTTTGTGTACTTCTGTAAAAAATATATATATATAAGCTCAAAATATTATTGAATAAAGGCTAAAAAAATGCGAGGGGTATTGTTTCCTAAGAAACCGGTCTGTTATTCTGAACCCTTTCGGATGGGCTCGGTTCCATTGATCATTTCGCCAATAGCCCTCGCATTGCTCTATTGTGCAACGTTTATAAACATTCGCTCACCCGCGCAACGTTGTTTTTATACATACTTTTTTAACTCAAAATATTTTATCTCGGCAAAAATTTGTGAAAATCATTGATTGCAAACGAAATTATAAAAGGAATAACTGGGAAATCCTAACGAATTTCCTATCTACATCCATACTTCTTTACCTCTTCAAGAAGACATAACGAGCCAATGATCCAAGCTACTTGCACCCACAACTGCTAACAACCTCCCAAATATCTCATTTAGAAAAAAAGAAGGGGGAAAATTACGTACAAAGACAATTTGTGGTTCTCATTCACTAAAAGCGGTAAATATAGCATCCGCAGGAAACGACTACTGGATGCGGTGGGGGCTGCCTTAACCCTTTCCGTCCGAAAATGGAAACATGTTTCAAGTAACTTACTTCCCTATCTTCATCCTCCGATGGCGGGGAAGATAAAGGGATAAACACACATGTCTAGCGGACACAAAGGACTCTTTTCATGGAAGACGGATGCCATCGGTGGCTCCGAATGAAAGGGGGGGAGGGAAAGTTTTTGTTTATTTTACGTGGTGTTTGTTTTTGAAGTGCATTATCCCTCTCTTCTGTTTCTCCTTGAATTGTAAGGACAGTGGGTCTAGTAACTCTTTCTCTTTAAATAAATTTTGATTTGGTTTTTTCACTTTTTTTATTGAGTTTCCCTAAACATAAATATATTTATACTTTGGGGAGGTTTTTTTTCTTCAGAAGTGTTAAGTGAAAATGAAGTGGGGATGATGTATGATTGAATCATTTTCATAATTTAAAGCCCTACGACTGCATCTTCTATAAAAAATACAATTGTAAAGACAATTTAACAATGAGCTATCCGCGAAGTCTATCTTCTCTAAAACTTGGGTTTTCTTCTGTCCTGCCAAATTGGCACTTAAAGCTACAACAATCACGCACCACAAGAGAATGTCAATGTCGAATAACATAGTCAACGAAGTAGACCAGAGGTTCCCAAACTTTTTTGTCTCATAGACCCCTTGCCAAGTTTTTCGTTTTACAGTGCTAACCGCAGACCCCTCCTTGCTAACCTTATACTGAATTTTTGTAAATTTACCATCTGAAATGTCTTTTTGGCAGCTGGTATAGAGCTACTCACTTTAAACGATTGAAGGTTCTAACTGAAGGGAGGTATAGTGTTTAAACTTAACTAAAGCATGTTAATTAAATTAGTACATAAAATAACTGAGCAACAAACAAATGCTTTCAATGGGAGGAATAAATCTGGAGCTTCAAAAACAATTTTCAACCTTTGGAATTAATCTTGTCATGTTTAACCCTAAATCTCTTCGGTTAGTAGTGCCCATCCCTTATTCTCCCCTTCTCTTTCTGTTTTGTCTTGAAGATTGTCAACCACGCTGAAACTTCTTCTCATTAGGAAAAGGAAACTTTTCTCGCGATATTCCATAATTCGTGATAAATAACATGTATGTCTTTTGGAAACCAAAAATGCTGACATGGTCCTTGTTTTAATAAAATTTATGCTGTCAGCTGGTAATTGCAAATGAACCTCATTAAATTTAGTAAAAAAATCTATTAAATAGATAAAATCTTTTCCCACTTGATAAAATTTTCTTTTAAAATTAAAATCATGATTTCGTTTAATGGGTTGACCACTATCATCGACCCAATTTATACCTCATGGACCCCCAAATTATGTTTTCACTGACGTGGGCCCCTTGCAGGTCGTTATAGACCCTTGAGGGTCGAAATAGACCACTTTGGGAATCACTGAAGTAGACGATTAAAAAGAATAGTGGATGTTCATAGACAACGGTAGATGGATGCTTTTGGACGATATTGTCACATTAATTCGTGGCAGAACCATATTGTCGTAGCCAGTTTTAGTATACAAAATTAAGGACGATTTACATTTTGTCAAGTCCGTGCAGCTTCATCTCATTAAGATTAGTACAAATTGGTTCTGGCCCTTTAGCTAGTCATCTGCATATCGCGTAGTCATCATCACGTTCCAATTTGTTTGTAATCATTCCGAGTTTGATTCAATAGTTTCTTCACCCTTGCTATGTTCATATCCCTCTAAGAATCTCAATGTTGAACGAGATCTTTGCCTCAACCAACACGAGGAGGAAATACCGCGACAATAGTAATTTTAAAAACTCTGATTTACGCATTAATTATAATTATATTTGCTTACAGTGTTTGTTCTTTTACACTTTGGAGATAAAAGGTTAGAAATGAAAAATATACAGAAGAAACGGGCTACATCTTTTATAAAGTTTTTTCTCGGAGAATGTATCTTAATTCGAAGAAAGGAATTTTTCTATTTGTTCATCTTATAATTTATTTTTAATCATTTTTCATCTACACTATCTAGATTTCGTATTTATATCTTGATTTCTGATTTACAACATATCTATTAGTAAAACAAGGTTTAATCTGTCTCTTCGAGGACGTAACTTTTCCGTTGCCTGGTATGACTTAACGGTACACTAGAAACCCCGTAATTCATAATTTTCAACCACAGTCTAGTGACGAGAATAATACCTGAGCTGGTGTCTTCCTCGATTCCTAGTAACTGGTATTTTCTGTAAATTGCACACCCCACTGGCGAAAATTTTGATTTTCATTTCCATTTAACACTCAACATTGGCGTAACGTACACCTCGGCATCGCAGGGGGAGGGGCAAAGCCTATTTTATGTTATTGTTTTACAATCATTTCTAAGATCTGGCTTGGGGCCCAAAGCCTGACTTTTCAGGGAGGCCCTAATATTCTCCGTTACGCCACTGCGCAACAAGCTCCATTATTCCTGGTGCTTGTGTGTTTGTAGAATCAAAACTTGGAACATGAACTTAACCGATCGGGGAATTGGTTACTGTACCCACTAGACTACCGCGGCCCTTCTTTTTCAATTCCTACTATTAGTTCACTCTCTCTCTATATATTTTCTCTATATACTTTATCTTATTATTTATCTTGGTCGAATTTTCAATCGTTAATAAAACTTTAAAGCGCTCAATTGAGCTAAAATTTTATATACATGATTATTTTGGATGACAATACAGTAATTTAATTGTAATTATTAAAAATTGATTGAAATTAATTATCCAAAGAATTACAAATGCAGCCACGTTGGCATCATTTTTGGCGACTTGGTTCAAAACTTGGAATGGTTTTTTTCCCCTCACATTTTAAAGCATTCAGTTGCACTGAAATTTTATATACACGATTGTTTTGGATGACAATACGATACTAATATTAATATTTATATCAATTGTAACTATTTAATAAAAGTAGCTAAAATAAAGTTTTTCTTTGTTGTTCTAAGTAGGAATTGACTTTAATTTTTTTTATATTATTACTTGTGTGTGTTTTTCTCACGTTTTAAAGCATTCAGTTGAACTGAAATTTAGAACACACGATTGTTTTGGATGACAATACGATACTTTAATGATAATTAATAAAAATTAATTACCACTTGATGTTGTAATTCTGTCATATGTATATACATATTGATATTAATTGTAACTATTTAATAAAAAGTAGCTAAAATAAAAAATTTCTTTGTTGATCTAAGTAGGAATTGACTAAAATTTTTTTTATATATATTACTTGTTTTATTGGTAATCGTTAAGTAGAATATTCAACTATAGTCAAACTCAGTCTTCGAATGACGTAGTATGGAAGCTCAGAAAATAAGGTAGAAGCTATTCCTTGTCTCACTTAAATGTACATTCACAGTACCAGAGGCGTTAATATAGTTCGTTGTATGGCTCAAATACAGTGGCCGCACATAAGGGGAGGGGTCCTGGGGGTCCGGACCCCCCCAAAGCCCTTGATTTTTTTTCCCGATTGATTATAATTCTAAGTACATAGTACGTAAAATTTAAATAAGTATTTGTTATTAATGATTAATTTTATTAATTAATGCTAATTATTTATTCAATAATTAGTTTTTTACTATGTTTTGTTCCCGAAAATCGACAAAATCAAAAGGAGCATGATACAAGAATGGTGAACTTTCGACGCCGGACCCCCCCTGAAAAATTCCTGTATGCACCACTGCTCAAATATAACATTAACCAAACATAAAAACTTTATTTGAACTAAAAATCATATAAAACGTGTGTGAAATACCTTTTTTAGACGCGATGCTTGATTTAATTATTTTTTTCAAATAGCTATTACTAAACTAATTATTTGTCTTGAAGTGTTTAATTCTATTCATAAGCTTTGCTTCTTACTGTGTTTTCTTCCTTTCCTCTTTTTTCCCCTCTGTTAAATAATAATTAAACAACAAAAAGAAATTACACTTATGATGCAGAGTGCATATGTGAAGATCAGCTTATAACAATGATTCTGTCACCTTTATCTCCTATTTGATCTAGATTTGAATATAACTAATCAGTTACAACTATAATGAGTACATTTTCGAAGATTCAGGATTACTATTTGATTGTTGATAGATTGTTATGATAACTGCACGATTTGTTCAACTAGTAACTGAATTCATAGAGCTCCCCCCCTCCCCTTTTTACATTGCTTTTGGCAAAACAGTACTCTAACTTATCTCGCAGGTCATGACTTGGTGAAGTTGAAACAATAACTTAAGAAATCATGAATATATATTAGTCCCTTCTTACAATTTGTTGCTGTATATTATTTCGATTGAATTTTTTTATTTCAATGTCTCACTGAAAATTATTCTATGCATATTGTATTATTTAAATTTTTTAATACAAGTTCATTATATAAATAAAATTCCGCTTTCAAAATACTGTAAAAAAAGAGCCACTGCTCAGAAGGACTTCACATTTGATCTAAATATGAAAGGGGGAGGGGTGGTATGGCATAATAAAGGTAGCTATCTACCAATAGATAGCACTAAAGGGGCATAACGATCGTGAATTCTGCCAGAATTATCGTTTTGAATAGAAATAACGTCGGCTTTGGCATGAGTTGGCACATTAAATCACCTGTACTTTTCAATGTGCATGATTTTTTCGTTTTTTTGACGGAAAAGAATTATTTCCAAGTCATTTAACAGTTGTGGCACTGTTGGCGGAAAGCCCATCTACCACGGCAAGATCGTACCACACTGGCTGAGAAACTCGGTTTTTAATTTTCCTTGGCTCAAAATCTGCATAAAAGCAACAATAAAAACGCCAATAACTTTTTTTTCTTATGCCATACGATATATCACTTTTCTTCAAATTTGAAATGAATATACTTAAAGTCATTCTGAGCAGTGGTTCTTTTTTTACAGCATTTTGAAAACGGAACTTTAATTATGATCACCCTGTATGTTAGTAATTCTTCTTAAGAATGGAATACATTTTACAAATGGTTTAATTGAAAAATTATGAACAATAGCTTCATTTGGATGACGTCACTTCTTTTAATCTTGCCGTCTGAATTACCTTAGGAATGCAGTAAAAATTATTGTAATTGTTAAATAGATTTCTTTTGTAATTAATGAACAAAATTCATAAGCAGATGCTAAGGATAAAATACTGTGTAAATGCCATTAGTAAAGCTGAAATTTGAGGAGATTTGAGTGTTACTTTTTTTTTATTTGGGAAATAAATTATTTTTCATCCGAAGCTTTTTTTCTTCTTCTTCATGCCTAAAGAGATAATTTAAAATAACATAAATTTGCGAGCTTCCTCGGCTTAATGCTCAGCAATGCATATATACACATTACCTAAATTATTACTTTCAGACCACAATTTATTTGACTAGGTGTCATTTTAACATTATACCTCCACAATCAAGGCATTTTAAGAAATTGTTTAATCTGCAATGGAAGTCACGAACTCCAAAAAAAAAAAAACAATAACATAAAAAAGAAAATCATCAACTTTCTCCAAAAAATCTTCATAAACATCTGCCTTCTACAATGTGTATAAAAATCTGGTTTCCCCACAAAAGAAAAAAAAATGGCTAAAGAATAATTCCGATTCTTTGCTGAATACAATTTCATTTCTTCTAAACCACGCCCCTTTTTACGCGCCAACTGGGCACGTTAGACGTGTTATTAATGTCAGTCGTGAAAATTAATGACCAGATCGGATATTGAATCGAAAAACAATGAGGTATTCTGTCTGAAGGGATTAACAGCAACAAAAATGAGTGATATTCCTAAATTAATCGTAATCGACCTCCGCAGATTGGGAAAATTGGACCAGAAAGCCTCGTTAAATATCGATGTTTCGTTCTCCAATCGAACAACGGCACGCACTGTCTTTAGTAGGGGAGCTCCTCTATTAATATCCCTTTTCCGTGGTCAAGTAGAACTGATGTCCGAGAGCCCTTTTGAATTGATGGTATGTGGCTCAAAGGGGTTATTACTTCTGATAAAATTGTTCCTGTGTTTTGCCATAAGAGATATCATGCTTATACTGAACTACACGTCGGAGGAAACACTTCATCTGTATTATGTACTCTGGTTATCTATAACCAAAACTTTTTTAAAAAATATATTATATAATTATTTAAAAAGGTACCTTAGAATTGTTTGGATATAGACCTTTTAATTTAATATTTCCTTCTTTCAGAATATGCTAGCGTGTGATTGTAGTTAGTTATTTTTTTAAAATTATTTTATTGAATTTCATGTGTTACATTTTTATGACGACTGCAATCAAAAAAATTTGAGCAATAGTCTAGCATCAGAATTTATTACATGCTAAAACATTTAATTATATATTTTTTTTTATTTTGAGGAGGCAAGAGAACCTTTTTAGCACCCGTGCTTATGAGAAATTAAATTACTTTACGCAACTTTTTTTGAAAACTGTTAATAATAATAAAAGTTAATCATAAAAAATGCATGTTATATCTTTGTTAAATTTTAGGGAGGAGGTATATAACTCGTTTTTTCGTCTTACGTGGAAGAATGAATATTTTGTTTTATCTGTTAGAAACATTTTTTTCTCAATATTCCAAATATTCACACACAAAACTTGTGTATCCAACTATAAAACAAGTTATCCAAAGTTTTACTGCTTATTAAATCCAAAGTGTAAAGAAACAAGTAATCCATGTCCTATCAAATCGCTATTCATTCCTACAAATGGGTATTCAAATATTCGGGTGTTTTTCATTATGTCTGTATTTATCAATTAATATTTTCCATAACTGTATTAAGGAGAAACTTTTTGAAAAAGAAAAAAAAATTATCTACTTATACATATTTTTATAAACAAAGCTTCATTAACGTTATACATATATAAGTATGAAATTTGAAAGCTATGAAATCAGTTATCCAGAGAAGCATTTTGCGACTTATTAAATCCAAAGAATAAAGAAACAGAAGTAATCTATATATAACTCCTATCGGACGATTTTTCATTCGTACAGATAGGTATTCGAATATTAACATTTTTCGTCAATTATACCCGTATTGATCAATTTATATTTTCCAGAATTATATTGAGGGAAAACTTTGAAAAATAAAAACTGAACCACCTACAGTTGACAAAATGATTATTTGTACATCTTTTTTTTTCTTCGTTTTTGATGAAATAAGTACCCACATTTTAGTTGCGAATTAATTAAGCATTTCTTTAATGCGTCTAATTGTGTTGTATGCAAATTATTTTTCTTTTTAAGTGTAAAAGAAAATTGTAATCTGGAAAAGTGTGAAAAATCGCTGCAAAAAGAGTATTTGTACAGAATTCTTTTGGTGTAAGTATGGCAAAAGTTTTGATACAACGTTTTAGATTCAACTTAGTTTTTCCTACGTTTTCTTAGTTTATCAATAATATTTAAATAGTTTCAGATTATATTTAAATTTACAGAGATATAATCTTGGAAATGGCTCCTAAAGCCAAAGAAATTTCTTTAGATATGAGAAAACATTTTAGAGCTCCATAAAGAGGGAAAATCTTTCCGGGAAATAGGAAAAATTTTATAACTGTCATTTACAACCGTATGTTACATCGTAAAAAAGTATTTAGAGACCGGCAGTGCTGAAAATAAGCCCAGACCTGGTGGTCCGAGTAAATTGACTCCAAGAGCTAAACCAATGATTGTAAGGTCAATATCAAATAAACCAATGACATCAGCTCAAAATATTGCCAATGAACTTCTGTCATCATGTAACGTTTCAGTGTCTACTCAGACAGTCAGAAATGTACTGCACAGCGCTGGTCTGATAGCCAGAACTCCCAGAAAGAAACCTTATGTTAGTGAAGTAAACAGGAAAAGACGTCTAGAGTTTGCCATGAAGTACAAAAATAAGCCCATGGATTTTTGGAAAAAGGTTATTTTTTCTGATGAGAGCAAGTCTGAAATTTTTACACCACCAGGTATTCGAAATATTTGGAGAAAAAATAAAACAGCTCTTGAACCCAAAAATGTACTTCCCACTTTAAAATACTGTGGCGGAAATGTTATAGTGTAGGGATGTGTAGCTCATAATGGAGCGGGTAACTTAGCATTTACTGACAATAAAATGAATGCTTTAGCTTATTTCAACGTGTTGCGACATAATTTGTTTGATAGTGCTAAGAAATTGAGCATGGAGAACTTTTTTATATTCCAACAAGACAATTGCCCGAAGCACACCGCTATAGTTACTAAGACCTGGTTGCTTTATCATGTTCCAAGGCGACTTGAAACACCTCCACAATCTCCAGATCTTAATCCTATCGAAAATTTAAGGATGCATTTGGACACTGAAGTTCGGAAAAAAATTTAACAAAAATGTAACTTAAAAGAAAAACTTCAAGGAGTTTGGAACTCCATTGACACAGAAATCACAAAGAAATTAATTCAGTCAATGCCAAGGCGTCTTGAAGCAGTTATAAAAGCGAATGGACTGTTAACAAAGTATTGAAATTTCATAACATTGTTGCATATGTTTTGTTAATGTTATAAAGCAAGTGTACAAATAATCTTTTGTATAATTTTTTTTAAAGATTCACTTATTTTTGAAATAAATGCTTATTTTATTTTTTATTGGGAAAGAATCTTATTTTTTAAAACAATTTAAATGTATCTCAATAACTTTTAGTTATATTACTTAATTTATTTTTGAAAAACATACAAAATTTTAAGTGTACAAATAAACATTTTGCCAACTGTATATATTTTTAATAAACATAGCTTCATTAATGTTGTCTGAAACTCGAAAGCTATAAACTAAGTTACATCCAATGAAGCAGTTTACCGCTTATTAAATCCAAAGCATAAAGAAACAGAAGTAGTCCATCTCTTACCAGATTACTATTCATCGCTACAGATGGGTATTCAAATATTAACTTTTTCCGTTAATTATATCTGTATTTATCAATCAGTTAATTTATATTGAGGGAAAACTTTGAAAAATAAGAAAACAAACTATATTTATCTGTTTAATGAACAAAACTTCATTACCTTTAAGTCTTAAAACTATAAAATAAGTTAACGAGAAGCAGTTAATTTCTTATTGAATTCAACGCATAAAGAAACAGAAGTAATCCATCTCTATCAGACCCACAGATGTCTCATTCGGCCTTTTCATTATCATTCTGCTTCCGATATCAATTCCAACGCTGCCAGACAATAACCTAGTAATTCTCACACTAATCACAAAGATCTATCAAACATTTGGACACGGGAGTTAATCAGAGTAGAGTTCTGAGAATCACAAAGCAGTTCCGCCTTAGACCGTGAATCACAGATAGCCAACACTTGCTGGGAGTGGAAGTCAGTTTTCCAATACCTTGCCAATCTGAAGAGTTTATTAGTATTCAATAAGCGATCAGTTTGTTTGATCACACTAAGGTTGGGTCCAGCATTACATGGCTATGAATAAATCATGCCTAAATAAAACTCATTCCACTCGACGGAGGAAGTGAACAGAGACATGCCTTGTGAGATGGCGTAGCTAACCATTTATGATTGGCTGTTTAAAAAAAAATTAGATATCTGTTCTCACTGGAATAGTTCTGCTATATACTGATTTAATTAGAAATTCAAAAATTACCATTTGGGCATAAAGGCTTAATAATGTAGTTACTGAAAGCTTTTTTAAAGGTAGCATTAGATGTGAGGTGTCCATAAATTGAAAGAATTGTTCTTTTGTTTCTGAAAGGATTATGTAAAATACAGTCGGACATCTGTTTAACGAAGTCGCTAAATCCCGAAAAAAGTTTATTATGTGGAAAATTCGTTAAACAGAGATTACTCTTAATATTCTTCTGTTCTTGGTTCCAAGGAAAAGTTCGCAAACTAGAGTTCATAAAATTGAAGTCCGATTGCACAACCTCCATTTTACCAACCTCGAATTTGCGATCTTTTTACTGGAACCAACCTGGAAAGTACAGTTGGACCTCTCTTTAACAAAGTCGCTAGATTCCAAAAAAAAAAAAAAGTTCATTATGTGGAAGGTTTGTTAAATAGAGAAAATCTTTTGATATATTTTATATTCTTGGTGCCAGGAAAAAGTTCGTAAATAGAGAAATTCGCAAAATAGAGCTTCTTCTGTATATTGAAAGGTGTTAATCTCTATTTAACGAATTTTCTACAAATAACGAACTTTTTTTCGAAATTTATCGACTTCATTAAATAGAGCCCCAACTGTATACAATTTATGAACGGAATGAAAACGTTATAACTGTATTCTATATTTAAAACTTATTGATAGCGAAATTCTTTTTAAAAGATGTTAATTCGGGCTAATTGATTTTTTATTTATAAGCTAAAACATTCTTTAAATAATTTTGTAATTTAAAATAAAACTGTTCTTAAGAAAGCTTTTCGCTTCAAATAAATGATACTTTTCAATTGTTTTTTTTTAAAGATAAAAGTTACATTTTCACTTGAGGAAATAAAGGGAAAATAATCAATATTCATTTTCGACTTAATAATAAATAATATAAACTATATGAAATAAAAAGAAATGTTATAAAAAATAAATCTTCTCTCAGCTGAACAAATATTTAAAAATAATTTGCGCATTTGAAAAAAAAAATAATTGTCTAGTTCCCTACGTTTTTTTTCCCCTCTTAAATTATGAATCACACATTCTGATTTTTTTTCTCATATTAACGTCTTGTTATAAAGAAAACATTTTCTTGTTAGAAGCAAATTTAGATTAATAAATTATATTTTTCTGATAGTGAGATTAATAGCGAGTTGATATATTTAAAAAAAATTGTTTAATTTCATAAACAGTACTACAAAACTTCTCACTTAGCGCAAATTACCTCACAAACAAGTCTTAAATTTCTTTAGCGCGATCCATATTTATTAAAAGAAATAAACTTTGCCCTTTAAAGGCTCTTCATTAATATCTTATTTCTTAGTTACTCTTTGTTATTTAAACAGAATTTTCCAGATCATCCCAACTAATCTTCAATCAAATAGAAAAAAAAAAAACACTAAAAGACTTTCTTAACCTTTCGATGCGATATTTTGTGTAATATAATTACAGAGATCCTCTGATAAAAATTATATTTAATAACTCGTCGATATTCGTCAATTAAAAATTAACTAAACATCAAACCCCAGGTGTTCCGTAGATGTTACAGATGTGTATCGTATTTTCCATTTTTTTCCTAAATCGGTTCATTCTTACACGACAGTGATTTGCCATCTTTTTATCTACCAAATTAAATTTGCCCTATCTCTATCAATCAAACGCAATGGACTTGCATAAAATATTATTCGGCGCGTCTTTTGTTTGTTTTTTGTCTGCCTCTTTTAGCACCCGAGCTATTATTACCGACCTGGGCATTCTTGACCAATGATAAGGTCATTAATAATTTCGTCTGCAAGCCCCCGGCGGTTCCGTAGGGTCCGCGGAACGCATTGCAGCAGGAAGACAAGACTTCCCCTTGTTCACATTCTACAGTGTAATGGATAGGATAGTTTGGGACTCCGGCCTTTTGTTTTATTAATAACGCTTTTTTTTCTGCTTCTGCCATTTCTTTATATTTTTTTTAATCATCATCGGTGTTCCAAGCTTCCAGTTTTCCCCCAGTCAGGTCATTACCGTCGGGCCCAAGGGGCAACAATTGGCCGTTTGACGTTGTTCGAATTGTTTTCGGCGGGGTGGTTTGTCTTCTGAAGATGCCCTTTTGTCTGCTAATAATTGCCCTTTGTATTACTCTGTAATGTTTTTCTGTGAGACGCTCTTTTGTGAAATTGAGATGATTGTTAAACTGTCCGAGCTGCTTGTGAACAACAATCATCTCGACCATTACTACAACCAGGGGTTGATATTTAGAGCGAAACAGTGGGTATCGCGTGTTAAAATTGCTCGCTGTACTTTGACCCTTAAGATTGCCGTTGTTACCTCCCATACATAAATGGTTCCTCTTGGACTGAGCAAGAATAAAATTGCACATATGTAAGGGATATATTTTTTTTACAATTTTTAATGAACTATTATTTATTCATACTTTAAGTTATAAGATATTCGTTTGGGAAAGGATAAAAGAGAACTTTCATAGATTGCCCCTCTAGCGATTTGTACCAATTTTTATCGATTGAATCTTACTATCTGTTATTGAACGATATTATTTATGTTTTAACTGTTTATTACGAAACTATATATATATTTTAATATTTATTAAAACAGACATCTACTTATATGTTAAAAACTTTATAGTACTTATTTTGATCACTACTTTCGTATAGTCATATAGATCTTTAAATGCAAACTGATTTAAAATATTTTTATTAAATGCCTCAAATTAATAGATAAAATACTTTAGAAAAACTTATAATATAGCGTACACATATGTAAGTTATTCAATGCTTTTTAATGACAGCTCTATTGAAATATAATTTACTTGTTAATTATAGTAATGGAGTGATAATAGCATTATTATATTAATTTCTCATGATAATCTCTGCTCGTAGATATTTCTTAGAGTTCTGGAGACTCTTGTAATATAAATATTTATAATTATGTACTTTTTTTAAATATTTTTATGGGTCAATTTCTCAAAAAGAATCCCTGTTTTTTTTTTTTTTTTCTTTCTTTTCTTTTTTTTTCTCGTTTTTTTAAGATAGCTTTTTTTTAATCAAATTGCTGCTCATATGTAGAATTCCATTTCTCCGGTTTATTTCTTAAATAAAAAAAATAGTTATTTAACACAGGGTTTAGATCTATGCTTTTATAAAAACTTCACTATATTTCCTTATAAAAAAATCTGTAAGGTTTCACATAAATGAAACTGATATTAAATATCTAAAAAAATTTACCGTAAAATCCGGCGTATAACGCGCACCTATACTTTCAAACTGCATTTTTTAATTTTTAGGTATATTCGCCGTATAACGAGCACCCCCTTTTTTACGAAGAAATCTTAAAGTTAATATGCAATACTCTTGTGCTTTGAAGCCATTTATTCAAGGTATTATCCCAGACTTTTGAAAAAATAGTGTACTTCTAGAACTACAACTCTTTTAGTTCATAAGGCATGTTATTTCTTTTAAACAAACAGTATTTTGATATGGGTAGAAGTAATTATTTTTTTATGTTCTTCTCTTCTTTTTTTTAAGGCTATTGTTTTTATACTCGGCGTATAACGCGCTTCCTTAAATTTCGGTCTTATTTTTTGTGTTAGAAGTGCGCGTTATACGCCGGATTTTACGGTACTTAAGTATATTGTTTTTGTTCTTATAATAAATTAAAAATGTAAATTTATTACATACTATAACTAAAAATTAGATAGTTTGCATGCTTATTCAAAAAAAAAAAGCGTGAAAATCATTCGAATTACAAATGATTTTGTCTTTTGATCGTGATTATTAAAATAAGCATATTTTTTCAAATGTTATTCTGAATGAAAATCTTCAAGTTAACTCTGCTGTAACGCATTTTGTATAAAAATTTGCATTTATTCATTTTTTTTTATTTTAAGTGAAATATGATGCATTCTTTTTAGAAACTTTTTTTTGTTACTTTTTACACTTGACTTTATTGAAAAACTACGTACATTTAACCGACTTTTAATAAAGAAAAGAGTTTATATGAATTCCATTTAGAATTTAACTTCCCTAAAAATTTTAATAGGGATTGAAACAATTCAAAATGATAAGTATTTAATTATTCTGTTCCTTATATAACGATTCAACTATCATAAGAAATATTTACGGCTAATAAATTTCAGAATCCCCTGTACTGCAACAATTATTTTTTGTATTTTTGTGTGTGTGTGTGTTTGTAGTGTTGTAATTTTTTAATTAATAAAGAGGTTCTTGTTTGGTTAACTTTTAACTAATTTTAATTCGTAAATTCTTGTAATTTTTAAAATGTCGGACAAATTAAATCTAAACATTTAAATCATTATTTAACTAAAACGCATAATTTTATGTCCAACGCTAATTGAATATTTGAAGAAAGTATTTATATTTTTATATTAAACATTTCTTTTATTTTTAATCTACACGAAAAGTTACGTACAATACACACGATAAAACTGCTTATTATTCCATCAACAGTTAGTTTATATCTTTGATCTCTGCGTGTTGTAATCTTTCGTCCGTCACCATTCATTGATAACTTCTAGTGATATGAATCATGCTGAAGAAGGGTAAAAAAATATATCACTGATATGAATCAGTAACAAAATATTTCTCTATATATTTTTTAATTTTGTAAGCTGATAAAAACTGTCTATACAAAGCTTTTTGATTCTATCCTATCAAAGAAATCGAAACTTTTTCTGACTTCGAAGACAAATTATAACAGTACAGACCCTCACACAAAATTACTATTTTTCAGAAATTTTGTAACACAATAGGGGAAGGGGGAGGAATTTTTTTAAAAATGAAATTGAACTTTAAAATAAAGCCTAATCGTGACAATATTAAAACTGTTTTGTGTATTAGGAATGCCCGAAAGTTAGCCAAGCAAAAAATTAAATTATTCAAATATCATCACAAGTATTTTACACATAATTTTAATCTGACTCGGGAATTTTTTGAATTCTTGTTAAAATTTAAACTAAGCACACACATTATTCGATGAATTTAAAAGTATTTTATTTTTCGTATTGAATTTCCTAAAATCTATGGGCTGAAGAGAGATTAGATGTAATGCTAAACTATAACGTGATAAAACTATATCGTCGGCCTAGTTATCAGATTGCGTAACTCCACTGGTCTAACTGATTTGATATAGGAGTGCAACGCGCCAAGCGCTTTTTGGCGTGATTCCTTAATCGCGCCAAGCAGCGGTGAAGCAAAACATTCCCTTTTGTTTTGTCTACGCCATGCCTCAGTACGCGCTCCACTTTTAATTTATTCCTTCGATCAGTATAATCACAATTTTTTTTAATTTCATAATAAAACTAGATTTCAAAGGGAGAGGTGGTGGCAAGCTTTTAACATAAAATAAATACAACAGAAAGTAATATTAATGTATTACACTTCCAGGTATAAATTATTTTAAGCGTTCATTACACAAAATTTGTAACAATGTGTTACTTTTTCTGAGCAGAGATCAGTTTAGGAAGGTGTTTTCAAAAATCAACTCACAAGAGATTTACGGGTAGTTAAAAATTAAAAAAAAAAAAAAACTTTTTATCAGCTATTAGATCTACAGACTTAAAATTGAATAATTTTTTTTTGTTCAACTGAGATATGCAAAAAGTTTTTTTTTTTTTTTTTTTTTTTGTTTAATTTGCAATTTACGATTGCAATATTATCGCCTATCTTGGCGAACATAAACAACATCTTGGCGCCTAACCCTAGTGTATCAAATTAGTATCCCAGATGGAGTTATGCAGTTTGATAATTAGACCGACGATATAGCAATCGGTTTACGTTTTAATCAAATTTAATACCGTGTTATCCCTATCTTCAAGAATATTCCATGGTGATTCCCTCTGTATTTGCGTAATATTAGAGAAAAAGTTATAACTCTTTATGAAGAAGAGAAGCACTCTAATACTAATTTAATTTATCGCATTTCTAAAATTTTTCCTTTTTGACCACGACGAGCAGAGCTTTGACTTATTACCCACTTATCCCATGTTATCATACTCGCCTATCTTCTTATTTTCGATAAGTATTAGGATAACATGTCTGCTTTGCATTTGAGCCGCATTTTTACTCTTTACTAAAGCTGTAGAAATGAAAATATTTTTTATCAATGAAATTTATAGATGATTATTTGACATTAATTTAACACATTTGTCCTTTTCTTAATTAGTTGATTTCTTCTTAGAAGTGAAGGAGGGAGTGTTTATTAACGTCGCATTATAAAGTAGTATGAGGGCTATTAGGGTCGAACCTCAAAATTTTGAGCCTCGGTCAAGTGTCGAGGATGGCACCTGAGCTGACACTCCCTTCTCTAAACTACCACAGCACACTATTTGGAGGACTTACTGCCAATACAAATTTAACGTGCTTCAGATCAGGACGGCTGGTCTTCTGTAAGGCTAGGGTTCAAACTCTTGACATGTCGGCCACACGTCTGTGACCATAATCCCCCCCCTTCACACACACTAGGCTTCCACGACCCCCCAGTGGCGTAACGTAGAATATTAGAGCTTCCCTACAAAGTCAGGTTTTGCTTTCAATATTTTATAAGTTGGTTAAATACGTACTTGGTCAATCAAGTTTTGGGTTCTCTAAAATCCTGGGCCTTCCCGCGATGCGGGAGTGTACGTTACGCCACTGCGACCACCCCTGGGAGTAAGTAAGCTCGGTTATGGAGAAATCAAGTCTAGAGCTTTTTTCCTGCCAGTGTGAATGTATTGTATTTATACCTATTTACTACTTTTCAAACTTCTAGTTTAGGAAAGTTGCGCGAATGCACAATTTTACATTTTAGTTCAATATTTATTTTATATTTATATGAATTAAAATTTAGGGTATGTGCTATTTAATAAAGAGAAAATGTATTTTAAAAAATAAATCGATACACAGTTTTAAAAAAGATGTTACTCTTCATTCTTCTACCAAAACAAATTTCTTCACGTCAAATTTTACTCCGTCTCCTCTTAGACTCAGACAGGCCCGAAGCCAAAACTCGAACCATCTCACTTTTCAGCACCCAAAGCGAGAAATTATCAGCGCGAACATATTTCACTTAATCAGGGGTCATGCAAAGGGTAGCCATCCCCGCACGTGTAAAAACAGTGCGAGGACAAAGCAATAATTAAAGCGCGCGGGTCAATTGGCCGCAGCATCGTCGACCCTTCCTTAAGGACCGCCATTACCTTCCCCGTAATGAGCTCAGATTACACTGTACGTGGCAGGGCGTGCTTTTGCGCAAACAATGCCCACTCGACGGCTTTGTTGGCCCTCATCACCCAACGTTTGCGAAAGGCTATTGTTGATGAATAAGTAATGGGTTACGTGTGAAGAAAAAGTGGAATCCCAACTTCAAATAGGCACGACCCGGGGAGATAATTCATTGACTAAAAGAAGGTATCACTCTGTGGATGCTGGCGATAAGATTACTTGAGTAGAGCTTTCGCGCGGAGTCTAGTAACATGTCGTGCGTACATTGTTGCGTAATCGGAGCCTTTGAATGTTTTTCTGATTTCTTTGAAATAAATTTCATACTCACGAATATCATTACTTACATATATATAACACTTTTATTTTTCAAGAGAATAGAGTTTGGAAATGTATATATGTAATGCAGTGGCACACAAAAGGGGTGTGTCCTAGGGGTCCGGACGCCCCCCACCAAAGCTCTTGATTTTTTTTCCTATTGATTATAACTCTAAGTATATAGTACGTAAAATTTAATTAAATATTTGTTTTAAATGATTAATTTTATCAATTAATCCTAATTAATTATTCAATAATTAGTTTTTTACTGTTTTTTGTTCCCGAAAATCGACAAAATCAAAAGGAGTAAGATACAAGAATGTTAGACTTTCGACCCTGGACCTCCCCCTCCTTGAAGAATTCCTGTGTGCGCGCTACTGATGTGTAATCGATTTTTTATTTTTTATTTCCTTTGTGTGTGTGTGTGTGTGTGTGAAAATAAATTTAAAAATTGATTTAATATGGATATGAAAAAAATATTTTTTTAGGTAATTATTATAAGGTAAAGGTAAATTTTTATTTCCTTAATCCCTTACAGGGGCATAGCTACCGACATATAAGCCATATCAATGATACGTGGCCCCAACATGCTTAAGCAAAAAGTTATTCATCGTTAAGGCAGCCCCCCAAAAAAGTTCCCGTAGGAATTTTAATACAGAGCCCACTCAAGTCCAGCTACTTCAGTGATCATTTAACTATCGTAAAAAGGTTATGTGATTCGCTCTCCAGTGCCACCGATTTAAATACAAGATAGTGTTGTTATTCGGTGTATTGGGGGAAAGAGAGGCAAATCCTGCTCTGAAATAAGTAAATCCTTCGCAAACTCTGTCAAAGTCATTTTATTGCGTCCCAAAGCCTTGGAAAAAGTTTTGCTGATAGCAACGCAAAGCAAAGGGTAGTACTTCGCAAAAGCGTATACTCGTATGTACGCCAGGGGCCGTTAATGCACCTGCTGAGCAAAGTATATATATACGACCACGGTAATTAAAGGGTTAAATACTCATTTTCATTTAATTATGGCCTTTCTTGCCGAATGGTGAAATAAAGGAAAAGGATTTCACATAAAAAGAAACTCTATTACTGATTACTATATTTTGATTTTAGTACCATACAGGAAAGGAACATATTTTCAAACACTTTTCATTCATGTTTAAATCAACCATATATTCTTAGAGGTGATCAATGACGTCTTACAAACTTCTTGAGGCCCTGGCACCTATGCAAAAGTAGGCCTCACTTGCGACCAGTAGCGCACACATAAATTTTTCAAGGGGAAGCGGTCCGGGGTCGAAAATTCACCATTCTTGTATCATGTTCCTTTTAATTTTGTCGATTTTCGGGAACAAAACAGAGTAAAAAACTAATTTTTTTAATAAATAATTAGCATTAATTAATAAAATTAATCATTAATAACAAGTAATTAATTAAATTTTACGTACTATATACTTAGAATTATAATCAATCGGAAAAAAAAATCAAGGGCTTTGGGGGAGGGGTCTGGACCCCTGGACTCCCCCCCCCTTGTGTGCGCCACTGCTTGCGACCCATTTCTATACATAGTATGTAGCATGCATTGTCAAATACTCGTAAAAACGGTAATCCACATCAAATAAATGTACGTGGCTCACAGTTTCACAGACCTAGTAACAAACTTACCCAACCGACTGCCGTTTTTTGATAAAATCATGGTATATGGTAATAGGCATAGGCCTAGACATGGGCACGACATAATAATCCAGTCTTGCATAATAATCCAATCGGAGAATATTCCCTTGAATACATTTGGTGATTAAAATTATTAGGAGCATGATCTTATTAAGGCCTAGTCAAGAACGAGACTTGGTCATTGTGGCTGGGGTCAATTGTCCCATGCCTTAAAACGTCCCTCCACACAATACGTTCTATATGTTTTTTGACCTCTTCTTTATGTGTGGAATAGCGGATATAAAGAGCTATTCATTCTTTATATTCCTTTTTTTATATGGGCTTCATCGATTAGACTTCATTTTTCCCAAGTTAAATAAGTTGCAACAATATAAAAAGTGCAATGATCTATCGTGATTACGATATAAAATCGCGATTTCTCCTCCAGATTTACTTAGAATAGTCTTAAATGTAATTTATATAACATTATAGAGAGAGAGAAGATGTAATTCACTTCAGATTTTTGTATATTTATTAAAAACTTCAAGGAAATGAACGTAGGTTCATTAAAAGTAGACTAAATTAAGTAATAAAAATAAAAGCGAACTTAATATTTTTATTAGTTAAATAGTGAAAATTATTATTGTATTTTTTAAATATTTAACACGTATTACTTTTAAAAGAGTTTCTTGTATTACAAAGAAACAAGCATTCATATAAAACATTTTTAATTTAGAAAAAAAAAATTATAATAATTTTTGCTCTGTGTAAAAACAATTGTCAATCTTTTATCAAATTTTCTATAAGAATTTCGTACATAAGTTTGTTTCAATATATTTCATTGAGAAATATATCGTGAAACTTTTCGAAAAGCGTGTTAAACATTTTATTTTTATTTAAACTTCAACTGTTTATAAATATTATCTTCCCGAATCCATAAACCATTTCACATCTAATAAAAATATCAAAAATTAAATTTAAGGAATTAAATCCAAAAGATAGCATCTGAAAATTTATTAAAAAGAAAAATAACCACTATAAAAATCATTCACGTTAAGCTTGAGGATAATTTTCTGTGTTTTACGAATGTTTCTTACTTATTTTTAAGTAGATCAGTTATGCTTTCATAAAGAGAGTCCGCGTATTTTTTTAATAAAGAGATATGTTTCTTCGTGGACAAACTTATTTTTGGTCTTTGTTTATGTTAGAGGGGAAATGCTATGTTTTAGAGCGTCATTTTGACCTTTTGCCAGATATGAATCATAGAAATATCCTCAAACGGAGATCAGTTTTTTGCCTGTGACAAGGAACTATTCTTGTAAACTTAGAAAGAGATTTTGGACTCAGATTTTATGTTGTTATCCTGTTAATTATTTACATTTTTATTGAATGAAAAAAAATATTTTTCAGTATTACGATTAGAATTCGCATGGTTACGATTCCAATTAAGTCATAAAAGAATACCAATAAGCCACAATTTCTAATATCTTAATCATTTAGTCCAATTGGACTTATTGATGGTTATGATTAGGTACTATATGCAGTCGGACCTCGATTTTGAATGAATTTTGCGATTTAACGAATTTTTCTTTTTCCTGATGAAAAATGGAAGCTAAACCCCCTATTTGATGAATAATAGACCCCGAATTAATGAATTATGTTAACAGCTGAAAAATGTTTTTATTTTAGTTTGAGTTAGCAAAAATTTGATTTTTTTTCAAATGACAACCTTTTTGTCTGGAACAGAAAAAAAAATTTGTCTTGTCAGTGTCTATGTCAACGGGAAAGGGTGCAGAGCGTTATAGACTTTACTAGTGAAGATGAGTCATGAGTGCAAACTATTGTGCGAGTTTTGAATAGGACAGGAAACTCCTTTCTTATCTCATCCCACTGCACAGCACAAGAGATGTTTTAAGACTTTAACGAATTTTTCATTTGATGGCAGACTGCTTATCAATGGAACTGAAATTCAGGAAATTGTTGATTTGTCGGAACCAATGACTAGCGATTCTGATGCAGAAATTGATAATAAAACTCTTGTCAAAACTGTTACACTTTATAATGCCTTACATTATTTGAAAACTGTGCAAACATACATCATGCAGCAGAATGTAAATGATGCAGTATTTCGTCCACTGCTTAAAGTCTAAGAAGAACTCTTTCAAGTCAGGAATGACAAAGATTTTCTCAAACATCTATTAGTCAGTATTTTATAATTTCCATTTAACTGATACATAATAAATCACTAATGGTACTTTTAACTCTTGAATAAAAAGTGTGTAATTTCTTACTATGGTTATGTTTTGTGTAGTTACTTTTTGTAGAATTTCCAAAAGGTAAGAGCAAAAAGATTGTATACATTTAATTGCGAATTCATATATAAGATTTGGTATTTAAAAAGAATGGAAGACACACACAACACAGAATTATTACATTATTTTGATACAGGGAATTTAGCCTGAGTTTTCCCTTCACAACTTTTTTTTATATTTAAATGTATTTTTAATCATTTCTAATAAAAACTGTTTTAATGTTATATTACTACAATATAGAGATATTAGAAGAATTATTTAATATCCTAATACGGCTTTTCAGCTTCCCCACCCATCTCTGATTAGTCTAAAGGCCTTGAGCTATATTGTCAAGACTATTGTTCAAAACTTTGTTTTTATTTTTATTTTAAATTACGGAAAATTTCATCATTCTAACTATCATCATCATGGTAATTGCTAATGAATCGCTATTTCTTTTTACATAAAAATCTTTTCCCTAGCAATAATCATTTTACAAAATTTACGTATTTTTGACGCATTTCCTAAAATGAATCATTCCGTAAGTATGCATAATAACAGGATAGTCTTTTTTTCCCTTAAATTTTTTCGAATTTATGTTTCTTTAATTTGATATAGTTATTGTTCAATATATTTATTTTCATTTTTTTGCAATTTGGATACATACAAATATTTTCAATTTCGTTTAATAAGACTTATTTTGTCACAAACCCCGAACAAAGAACAACTAATTCTAAGCATCCAGGGCTTTAACAATTTAAACCAGTAATTTAGATTTTTGATACTAAAAATAAATATTTCCTGTAAAATTCCAATAATATGCTGCTGCCGCAGTAGTGGTCCTTAACTCGTGGTTTGCGTTACTCCTTACTTGCTTCGTTTTTTTAACAATGAAAAGGAGGATGAAAAAATTAAGAAAAAAAATTATAACTTAAATATACGAAACGTTTTATTAATTCAAACAAAAATACGCTAATTACGCTTACATTCTTTGAAATTATTGTCTTAAACGAGTACTTCCCATTGAATGAATTTTTTTGTCAACATATAATTTTCTAATATATCGGAAAGTACGGACAAAAACATCCTTTATACTGAATTTTATGGTAAACACTGTAGCTAAAATATTAACATTCAATTTTGTGATTTCTCACTAGTCGCATCACAAAAATCATTACCAACTGAAAAAAACTCTTTCAAGTGCTGCATTAGTTCCAGGGCAGAACAACGTAAATTCAACAAGAATAATTAAATTTTCGTATGGAATGTGCTCATTTTTGAAATGGCTTAAATAATTGCACCCATCTTTTACCAGTTTCTCAGCATGTTGATTTTCCAGTTGTTCTAATTTATTAGAATTTAAATATACATTCAGTCTTCTTTCTACTTCAAACACACAATTGATATCGATTTTAATATCAGGCATTTCTTTCGATAAAAACTCAACGTAATTTTCTATACCTTCCCAATTTACTTGCGACAAAGTAAAAAAATACCATTGAAAACTGTTATTTCCTGTGATATTTGTTTCAGACCATTCTTCGACATTTTGGAAGCATGTTTGGTTCATCTCTGAACAGAGATTAACAAATCAGTTTTAAAATATTGAAAAGGAGGACACTTTTCGAGGAAGGACAGAACCTATAAAAGGAGGACAGTTGGTCACCTTATTGTAGGTTGAGCCCAATGGTTACTTGTTGTTTAAAAGGTCTGATGCACTTTCACTTTTTCGTCATCCATAGTCCTCAGGTGTCTTTTTTAGAACTTATTGTCGAAATGACAGTCTACAGTGGCGTAACGAAGAATATTAGGGCCCCCTGCAAAGTTAAGGTTTGGGCCCCAAACTGGTTCTTACAAAAGATCGCAAAACCCTAATGATTGAGCCCCCTAAAATCCTGGATTCCCCCCCCCCAGCAATGGAGGGAGGGAGTATATGTTAGGCCACTAACAGTGCACAATAAAGCTGAAGAAAGAAAAAGACTTGGATCGGACTGATTCGAATCGCGATGCGGGATTCACTACTCACTTATCAATAATAATCGCTTTGGGTAATTTTTTTTGTAGAAAAATAATTTTGAGTCTAAAATCAGCTAACCATAATTAAGTTTTCTAATTTTTCAAAAATTCAACCCCTTTACTACAATATTAAAATTTGAAATTTATTTTTCAATTATCTTTCCTCTTGTCTCCATACCAGGGGTGGGCAGACTTTTCGAGGGCGCGGGCTACTTTTAATTTTTTCAAGGTGATGCGCTCCACCCAGTGGCGTAGGTGTGGTGAACTCAAAGAAAGTATACAATACAGTCGGACCTCCATTTTACGAAATTCTCTATATTTGGCAAACTTTTTTCTGAAACCAATAACATATATATATTTTACGATTTTCTTCGTAAAATAACCTCCAATTAGCGAAGTGCATTTTCTATTCAACGGAATTTCCTCTTATGATTCGATTTTTTCCTCCGTATTTACTCGAATCTATAAGCCACACTTTTCCCTCAATGTTAATGCTACTAAAAATTGGGCACGGCTTAGAATCGAAGGGAAAAAATTTGTTGGATGGGGTATTTAGAGCAATTACAGTTTCATGTATGTGCTTAAAAGTTTATAATACTGATAAAATCATTGATTATTCACTTGTTATTAGTTTTCCTTTTAAATTTATTTTAATTTCACAAAATTGGATATCGATAAACCGTTTTAGACTATTTTTCAATTTTCATAAAATCTTGTTGAGAATTTGGAACACGGCTTAGATTTGAATAAATGCGGTATTTCTAGACCTTCGTATCATGGAATGATTTTTAGGTCTTAGTGAAGGCGGTAACCTCAAAATGTCTTGGTGGTCCACCGGTCGATCGCGATCGACTTAATGCCCACCCTTGCCATAGAACATCTTTTCCGCATAGTAGGGTTCCGATTAATAATAATTTAGTTTTTCTCCATAGAACCGCGATTTACCCTAGTACATGTAAACATACAAATAGCTTTCATGCCATATCTATAGCAGTTTTCAAATATCCTTACAACAAAATCGAAGAAAGCACCCCAATAATATACCTGTTCTTCCAAAACCATACAACATAATTTTTTTCTCATTAAGGTATCCGACTACGTTCGATACCGTGATTTTAAAAAAGCGCATAAATGGATAATTTTCATGATATTTAGTGTCACTTGATTATATAATACACGTATAAAATTGTTTTAAGGACATTTTGACAAAAGAATTATTTAAATGCAATATTTCTTCAAAAAATTAAACTAGAATAACCTTTTTTCAAAATGTTCTCCTTTTGTGAAAAATGCTTCTATTATAATAACATTTTGCCTGTGTATAGCTCAGACCTCTGTACAGAGGCTCAACTGTGATTTTTGAAAAATTCACATTATTTTCAGAGTTACAACCCATTGAAATAATTATCGGCGTTTTTTCTTACAATTTCTCACCTCTGTTGTCGTAAAATGTGGATAAACCCACTTCTAACTTATATACTTCAAAAATTCTACTTGAGCCTCTGTACAGAGGTCTGAGCTATATACAGGCAAAATATTATTACAATAGAAGCATTTTTCACGAAAGGAGAATATTTTGAAAATGGGTCGTTCTATGTTCCTTTTTTTGTGAAAATATTGTGCTTAAATAATTTTTTATTGTAATACTATTCTTAAAAGAGTTTCATATTCATTTTCTAATCTAAGTGACACTAAATATCATAAATATTATCCATTTATACGCTTTTGCAAAAGCACGGTTCCGAACGTAGTCGAATACCTTAAGTACATCGCTGCAATATTAAATACCACTGAGAGAGTAGTCAGATCTGTATAATTTCCCCAGAAAGTTTCCACCACCTCCTCTGGATAGCTTCATCATCCAAAATCACCTTATTAAGGCTCGGAATCGTGACCGACGGTGCTACAGCAGCATCGCCTACTCGATAAGCGACCCGCTACCAGGCAGCAGCATATTCAACAGCGTTATTTTCCCCTTGATAAATAGCTTCTAATTGTTTACATACCCTCCTATGTTTTCCCCTACAGCTTGATTTTCATTTGCTTCCTCTTCTACTTTATCCCTGCAGCTCATTACTATGTTTTTGTTTTCATAGGTAAGTGGAATTTTTCGCACGCTTCTCGTCAAGAACAAAGGGGGCTTGGAGGCGGTTATAGATCACTTCTTTCAACCACCCCTCACTCCCCTGCCTCTGCTCCGGAGGGTGTGCGAGTGGAAGACGATTTCCGCAGGTAATGGAACACAGTTCTTGTGCAGGCACGATAAAATAACGTATCGTTTGTTTAAGAAAAACGAAGTCGTTATTTTATTGTTGTTTGTTTTAAAAGGGTTGTAGAATAGTTTCTTAAGAGTGTTTTCGTCTTATGTACGAGAGCGTGAACTTGACGCGGAGCACATTTGCGGACGGAAAAAATACTTCAATTTTTATAACAATTTGTGACATTGTAACTCAAGCATTTGTTTATAATATAGTGTTTTTAAAATTTCAAATTATTTCATAAATAATTACTTTTTTTCTTTGAACATGCAAAAGGATAGCTCATTTAGCATTACGGTATAGGAAAAAAAAATGCGAAACACATTATATACAAGAACAAATGTCTTAACTCGAATAAAAATGAGTAGTTTGATAAAATAAGTGATTTTCTAAAGGATAGTGAAGCCAGAATATAATATTAAAGTTGGAGTAATTTTATATCAGAAAAAATACTCGGAATTTAGTCCCTATTCCTTAACATTAGCCGAAGACAGCCTTAAATTATTTTTTATTTTGTGTGTGTTCTCGAAGCATGCAGCTAAAATGTCTTAGAATATGTTAATTTTTAATGATGTTTTTTTAATAAAATTAATTTTATTGTAATCCGTTTTATAACTATTGTATATCGATAGGATCCTTTATAAACCATTGTTAAATAATAGATGTTTATATTTTCTGTTTAATAAAATTTTTTTCATTTCAAAACTTTCCGTGTTTTTTAATGTTTTATGGTAACAAAGTGATCGTTCCGCCTCCATTTTTGATTATCATTGTTAAAATTTAGCTTTGTTTTATACCATGATGTTTCTATAACCTTTTAAAAGTATATGATTACTCAGATATACAGGGTTATTTATAATTCCCTCCAATGCTTCGAAGCGCTATAGTAAAAGAACCTAAGACAAATACAACCAAAAAGAATATTTGAAAGAATACATAAACAATTCAAGTGTAAATTTACATACCTTACAGGTGTTTTTTATGTGGGAAACCTCGATTACACGACATCATTGGCGCAAGTCCACCTTCTCGTATTCTACCCAAATCGCCGCCAAGCATATTCATTTGATTTTGTCAATTTGGCGAACAAAAAGGAGTAAAAAGTACATTATTGAATTAATAATAAACGTTACTTAAAATAAATTGCCTTAACAACAAATAATTAAATTTTACATAAAATATATGTATAGGATCATCATCAAATTGAAAAAAAAAATTCAAGGGCTATGGGGTGAGTCCGTACTCGTGGACCGCCCCACCTCCTTCCTTTGTGAACCACTGCATGACATACATCAATGCGATAGTACAGTTCCTGCCACACTACTCAACATGGTTCTTTCAAAGTTATCTTGTTGTTGCTGCTGCTAATGCCACCTGTATGACTCAGTCAGATCGAGGCCCACAAAATTCATCATGGCAAAGGGCTAGATTTTACGCCTGTCGTTATCCGTAGCTTTGAGCACCATAAAGGTGACAGTACGATTAGGCTCGTTTCCGCCCCCATTTTGAGGGAGAGAATCCTGGGGTTGGTCAGGTGTCTCCCGCATCTCTTCCCCATCTACCAACCTCACGAGAGGACTTGCAGCTTGACCGCTATTTAGAGTAACTCCATGCTGCGAAGGCACTATACGTTTTCAAACATCCATGCCTTCTTCGGGATTCGAACCCAGGCCCTACGGCACAGCAGTCAGTGTCACTAACCACTATACCGGATCGGTGATTCCATGTTATCCGAAAACTTGCTCTTTTGCATTAGACCATTTTATTGTACCCTCTTCTTTGCTACGTGATGTAGCTGAATTGCATGAAAGGATAAAACATGCTATCCATTCGCGTAACGTACATCCCCTCATTGCAGGGACTGGGGCAGAATTCTAGGAAGTCCAAAGTCTGACCGACTCCAAATGCGTAACCTTTGTAAGATCTGGCTTGGAGCCCAAAACATGACTTTTTGCAGGGGATCCTAATGTTTTCTATTACGCCACTGGAGCTGTCAATAACGTTCATAATAGCATGTTGAGTCGAGTGTGGCAAAAACTAGACTATTGCATCTATGCAGTGGCGCACACAGGAATTTTTCAAGGGGGGGAGCCGGGGTCGAAAGTTCACCATTCTTGTATTATGCTCCTCTTGATTTTGTCGGTTTTCGGGAACAAAACACATTAAAAAACTAATTATTGAATAAATAATTAACATTAATTAATAAAATTAATCATTAATAACAAATACTTAATTAAATTTTATGTACTATATACTAAAAATTATAATCAATCGGAAAATAATCAAGGGTTTTGGGGGGGGTCCGGACCCCCAGGACCCCCCTCTTGTGTGCGCCACTGCGTCTATGTACTATGTCGTGTGACTAAGATTTCACACATAAACCACCTAGAAAATATGTAAATAATACTTGGTTTCTGCATTCTTTCAAATTTTCTTTTTTGCTGTATTCGTCTTAGTTTTTGTTATTATTATTATTATTTGTATTATTACAGAGCTTCGAAACCCAGTAGGGATTAATGAATAACCCAGTATTTAATATCTATCCTAAGGGATACGAAAATTTAAATTTAAATAACTTCAGAAAACGGTACTTATAAGTATAATAATGTATTCTTAATGGAAAAAAATGTTTCTCACGATAAAACAGGCACTCAAAAATTTATCAAGCAGCAATATTTCGTGAAATATGTATATGTTGATCTTTTTAAAAGAGGATTATATTTGTTTTAACTCGAACTAATTACTTTCAGTTATGTTATGAAATATGAAAACGAGACGATAATGGATAATTATTTTGTCTCAAGTTGTGACTAATTATAAGCTTTCACCTTACACGACATCAAAAACTTGATGAAACGTCATCACTCGCAAGAGAACTCCACTTATATTTTTTAAACGAAAATAACTATGCATGAGGAATGATTCTATGAGAGAGGAATATCAATGCCAACTGTCAAAGAGAAATACTTCATTTAAACATTGTAGCAAATGCGCTGGCTGTGTTTCGCAAACATTCACATAATATATGCAAAACATTAAAAAATTCTTGGACGTTTATCTCGATGTAGCTGTTTAGAAAAATTTTACCATTTTCTTTTTTTTTAATTTAGAACTCAATGCATGTTTTTCTTTTTAAGGATTTAATATGAATTTGTTTTTGTTGTGTTTTGTTTTATTTGTTGTTTCTTCCTCTTATAAATTTGAATCGTCTGCTGTTTAAACTTGTGTTCTTTTTAAAAAATAAATTTGTTCCATTGAACTTAAGTAAAAAACGTTTGGATTTTATGAGCGGCAGATTTTTTCTTGCAACGTCTTAATTAATATATGCTTTCGATAACAAGTTATTTTTTTTAGTGACGTAAAATGTTGATAATAAATGGGTCAAATATATATTTAAGTTATATTTATTTTCATATTTAATTAAATACATTTTCCAATATAATAACTTGCATGACTGCAAATGTATTATTAATCACAAGCGTTGTTTGAGTGATAAAAGAAAAGGTTCATCATGTAAAAAGGTCAAACTATTTAATAAATAATTAATTTTTGTCTCAAATTGATCTGTTGATATCAACTATTATAGACATCAATACGGAACAAGCTTTTGATTTGATAACCAGCGCTGGAAATAAAAAGTTTTGATTGCGGATTTTATCAGAGCGTTATACTAAACATTTAAATACTGCTGTTTTTTAAGATTATGAAAATGAACTCTAAGAATGCTAAAATAATTAAATTTTAATTCAAACCTAAGTTCAATCTTTAAAAATAAGATTCTTATTTTATATATATATATATATATATATATATATATATATATATATATATATATATATCAATTTGTTATAGTAGTAAACATGATTGCTTTTATAAAATACAAATGCGAATTATTATTTATGTAATGACAGCTATGAAACGAAATTGAGAAAATGAAAAATAGATACGTATGGATTTTTTTAGAAGAAATTTCTTTATTTTTACTCTTTGTGATACAATTGAACAATGATTAATATTTAATCATTTAGAGCTTTTCATTAACTTGCGGTTAAAGATACGAGTAGATTAGCGATACAATTATATTCTGTTATGAAAAATCATACATTATTCTTCATTGGATATAAGTTTCGAAATTTTCAATTTCAATTTATTTTCTACAAATAAATTAGAAAATGCGTACAATATGTTTATAATATGCTTCGAAATTCTATTTAATTTGTAAATAATTTCCAAAACATGACAAAACTTACGATATATTTTTTCAGAGAAAGTGGTGTATTTAAAGTATTTGAAAAAATTAAATTAAAAATTTTTTTAAATTGAAAAATACTTAATTTACGCGCATACACAACATGTGAGGATGTAATCTGAAATATATAGTACATGAAAGACTAAGATGAATTTGTGTGGCATGCAGCCAAAAGCAAAACACAGTCTTCGCGCGCAGGCGCAGCTAATGAGAACCGAAACTGTGGAAACTTTTGAACTAGTGAAAGTGAAACAAAAACTTTTACATTAGAGCAGAGAGAGAGAAAAGGAGAACGCGAGAGGTGCGCGAGCAGGCGTTACCTTCTGAATATCATCGTCAATCTTATCTGTAAAAACAACTACCTTAATTAATTAATTTTTGTTTAATGTTAAAATAAAATAGAAGAAAGACCAACGTCTTGGACCCCTTGTTGTCTCCCACAAATTATGGGGGCTCGGCGCCGGGATCGACAAAATTTCGATTTTGAACCAAAGTCTGGACAATGAACAACAGCGTCCGTGAAGGAGACGCTCCGCCATTTTTCGAAAACTTCGTTCAACCTGTGTAGAGGTTTGAACTCAGCATGAAAATTCCGCCTGTGTAGAGGCGATTGAAAAAAAAAATTTCGATTTTGATCAAAATTTGGAACGTGAAAAAAAAAAGCCGTCCGTGGAGGAGACGCGCCGCCATTTTTCGGAAACTTCGTTCAACCTGTGTAGAGGTTGAATTTTGCAACGAACCATCGACAAATATTCCGCCTGTGTAGAGGTTGGAAAACCCATCGACGAAAATCCCGCCTGTGTAGAGGTTGGAACTAATTCAGTGTGAATAATCCGCCTGTGTAGAGGCCGGAACTACAATTTCAACGATATAACCTGCGAAGAGGTGAAATCAGTGGAATCAACGTTTTTATTGGATACATCGTACGTGCGAGCAACAAGGGAGCCAAAGAAAAAAAAAGGTAGGATCTTTCCATTTCTAAAATGTATAAAAACGCTCTTAAAGAGGATTTCATAAGAGTTGTTGAGGAACTAAACGGTACTGTGGAGAATACTGACACTATAGTTAAACTAAAGACTAAAATTGAGAACAGTAGTACATTTGAAAGTGATCCAGATTTCGTTAAAACTTTAATTCAAAACTGTATAGATGAGAGGGTATCGCGAAACAAAAGAGAAGTAACTTCAGGAAAACAGAAAATTGAGCTCGCGAAACTACAGTTAGCACAGTTAGAAAAAGAAGTCGAACTTCAATTAGCCAAAAATAAAGCATTAAGTTTAAATCCTGCAGCTAAATTCGAAGAGAAACAGTTCAAAACTTTAAATAAGGAAACCGCAACCCATATTGGCATTCGAGAAGCAGAAGATTGGTTTAGGCCTATTGATTTAGCTAAAGAGTGTGATATTTATATTTCATCTAGAAGCGGATCACATAAAGAAATTCCTATTACTTATGGATATACCCAAGACCCCTTTAAAAATAAATCACAAAACTTTAAACCAAAGGTTAAAGAGAACTATCCCCAATATCATGAAAGAGAAAATAAAAATTGCTTTATATGCGGTGATTCATCTCATTGCGCAAGAGTCTGTGAGAAGCGTTTTAAACCTAAAGAATCTAATGATCACATCCATAATAAAATAAACGTGAATACTTTGAAAATCGAGAGCGAAAAACAAAATAGCGAAGAATGCGCAAATCTTCAATACGTAAACATTTTTGTAGAAAATCAGCCCGTAACAGCATTGATTGATTCAGGTTGCCAGATCCCAGTTTTAAATTCCTCACTAATTAGAGTGCAAACACCTTCCGAAGAAATCATAACATTAAGCTCATGTTTTGGCGAAAAGCGAATGGTAGAAGTTAAACCCATAAATATTTCTCTTAATCAACACTCTACTAGCTTAAGTGTGAGAACGGCAATATCACCGACCTTGACCGAAGAATTTATTATACATCCCAGTGTATATTCTGAAATAGAGAAACTAGGCCACGCAAAGAGCGATGTTTTATTGAAAAAAAGTGGATCCTCTTTGGGTGCAGATTTGAGTGCAGATTATGGTGTTTCTTTTCCAAATGTTTCTGTTTCAAATGTGATAGAAAACTCTAGTTATGATTTGACATATGTTAAGAACTTTAATACTAAAAATGATTTGAGTTCTCTAATTAAGGATTATAAATGTAATAAAATTAAGATTACTAAGTTAAAATTGAGTATTGTAAGAGAAAAAAATGTTCTGATATAGTATTGTGTAAGAAAGCCAATGGTGCCATGAAAACGAGTTCCGTGGAATTTATCTTCCGATCACCTACCCCTTCACCTATGAATAGTAATTATCATCGGTTTGTGTTGCTCCGAAGGATCTTCCAGCCCTGGCAGTGGAAACGAAGGAAAAAGAGAAATCGTTTTGAACAGACGTCCAGAACTCTACAGAGGAAAATATCGATGCGTTCAACCAAAGATCAACTTGTTGAAAAAGATGTTCTTATGCCGGTGAAACACAATGTTTTCCTGTGGAACCTTCCGGATGTCGAAGAGATGCCTTCACATGATGGAGAAACTGTCTAGTTCAGAAAAATTTTGATATGTTTAATCTCTATATATTTGTCGTATAGTCCTTGTCTGTTCCGTTTTTTTTTTTTTGTATGTTTCAGATTCTCCTCTGGTCTCCATGGAAATACCGCTGCGGACAGCGTACGGTCAGGCTGGCCGTTGTGGCATGCAGCCAAAAGCAAAACACAGTCTTCGCGCGCAGGCGCAGCTAATGAGAACCGAAACTGTGGAAACTTTTGAACTAGTGAAAGTGAAACAAAAACTTTTACATTAGAGCAGAGAGAGAGAAAAGGAGAACGCGAGAGGTGCGCGAGCAGGCGTTACCTTCTGAATATCATCGTCAATCTTATCTGTAAAAACAACTACCTTAATTAATTAATTTTTGTTTAATGTTAAAATAAAATAGAAGAAAGACCAACGTCTTGGACCCCTTGTTGTCTCCCACATTTGTGTTTTTTTTTTTTTTTAAAAATAGATCTATTATATTGTAAAAAAGTTATTTAAAAAAAAAGTACGTGTGAACTTCATTCAATTTTATGATTAACTTCTTGGCAAAAATAGACTTACATCACTTTCAAAGAAAACGGCTCAATTGAATCTTAGCACATAAAACAAAAAATTTTAAAAGTGTGGTACAAAAATTAGTAAAATGTGCTTTTATATTGAAAATAAATATACATGCTTTTTGGAACATCAAATAATGATATATCAATTGTAAGACGGAATTCTAAAATTTATAGAATTTTTTAAATGATATACATATAATTATTTATAAGCAGCGTTACCTATTTAAAAGGATAAATGCACAATTTTTTTTAAAAAAAAGTATAATAGGTTTTTAAATTTAGGAGCAGCTTCTAAAAGAAAAAGGAGCAAATAGATAAATTTTAATCATTAGCAGAATATAATTGAAGTGTGTTCCAGCAATAACTCAATAATGATAGGGTAAAAGCCATAAAAAAATTGAACAAATTCGATTTTTTCTTGTTTTATGCGAACATGAAATGGATTTATAAGGAAATAATAATAGTTAATCTGAAAATGAAGCTATGTTTTCAAATGAAAACCAAAAAAAGATAGATGAATAAAACTTACCTAATTAGTATATTTATTTTAATACAATGCTTAAGTTTCTTTTAAAAAAAGCGAAAATAATAATAAAAAAAAATGTATAAACTTCAGTTAGAGTTTACAAAATGTCATTTCAATGCAAATACATAGTATTGACCTCAAACCTATCGTTTGGTAATTACTATTTTTTTTTCCGCATAAGAAATATTTTATGATAGAATAATTTATTTTTTCACATTAACTTCAGTTCTTTAGCCAGCAGGTGATTTTAAGAGATTTTTAATGACAACACTAAATTCATAAACGAAGTACTTTTTTATGTGAATGTAATCTAATAGATAATTTTATCAGAATTTTTAAAAAAATATTTTTTACTTTTATTATTTAGAGTACAATGACACTTCGTCGTATATTAACTGTATTTTTCAAGTTTTCTGAAAATTCGATTTTGAAGTTTCATTTATTTTAATAAGAATTGATATTTTTTTCTTTAATGTTTTGTAGCTGTAAACTTTATTTATATAAAAGGTTTTTCTTCAATATCTTCAGAACAAAATATATCTCTTTAAATGTTTTTCTCAGTGGATTTTTTTAAATTTTATATCGCAATAAAAATTTTTGAAAAATATGTAAGTGAATAATTTTTTTAGTTATTTAGTGTCAATTTTTTGAATTGAAACAAACATGTAAGATTATTTCAAGAATATTATTACAAAAATAAAGAAAAAATCAAAGGGAATTTTTTTGGCAATGAAGAATGATATAGTTTCAAAACATTCTCCTTTTACGAAAAATGTTTCTATAATAATATTTTACTTTTATATAGCTAGGATTTTTATACCGGCGCTGAACTACGATTTTTGAAAAATTCACATTCTTTTTAGAGTTACGACCAATTGAAATAATAACGGGTGTTTTTGTTGTTGTTAAAATTTCTCTAATGTAATAAGGTAGGAATAAATCTACTTCTAAATAATACTTTCAAAAGTTTTAATTTAACGCCGCTTTCGAAGCGTCAGCTACATGTAAGTAAAATACACTGCTGGACAATTGCTAACGACGGATCACAAATTGCTATGTAGCATAACATTAAGCGAGACATGAGGCCTAGTAGGATAAAATATAGTTGCCACACTGTCCAGACATTAGAATTAAGAATATTTATTGTTCTGGAAAGTATAAAAGCTGTGAAACATCTGAAAGAAAAAAAAATGTTCATTTGATCTGCGTACGGAGAAATGGAACAATGCATCTAAAAGTCAGCAGGCACCTTAAAGAAAGGTATCAGTACGGGATATGTCCACCGTGGAGTGTGATGCAACATTCCACACGTCGTACCATACTTTGCACAACATTATCCAGCAGCTGTTGAGGCAATTGATCCCATTCCTCTGTGAGTGCACGGATGAGGGTGTTCTTGTTTGTCGGAGGATAGTTTCGACCAGCAACTTGCCTCCCCAAAGCATCCCACACATTTTCAATGGGGTTTAGATCTGGAGAACGCGCTGGCCATACGAGACGTTGAATACCCTCGCTGTCTAAACAATCCTGAACAGCGAGCGTTCGATGACATGTTGCGTTGTCGTCCATAAAAACAAATTATCACCGACAGCACCACGGGGAAGACGAACATGAGGAAGTAGAACTTCATCAATGTATCGTTGGCTCGTCATAGTCCCATTCGTAACCACATGTAGGCGCGTGCGGCCATTGATCATGATGCCGGCCCACACCATGATACTGCATGTCGGTCCTTTTCCTGGATATTTTCTGGACGATAAGCAGTACCACTCTCGCGCCAGATCAGTTGGCGTCTACAATCCGATGACAGACTGAACCTACTCTCATCTGAGAATAGTACGCATGCCCAGTCCTGTTCAGTCCAATTGTGATGCTCACGACACCATTGCAAACGGGCAGTACGGTGCTGTCTGGTCAATGGGACACACACAACAGGTCTGCGTGCGTATAGTCCTCCTCCCCTCAAACGTCTGGCAACAGTTTTTCGGGAGATCTGCTTTCATGAGGCAGCAAGAAACTGATTTGCCACCTGCTGAGCTGTGGTGCGCCTGTTCTTTTTTGCTGATAGGACGATATATCTGTCTTCTGCAGGCGTCGTACTTCTAACATGACCTCCCCCGTGCCGTCTACCACACATTCCAGTAGTTTTAAATGACTTCCACACAGCCGTGAAACAACACTGTGAGCGATGTCGAACTCCCTGGAAACATCTGTTATTTTTCACCCTTCTTCGATCTTTCCAATAATTCGGCCACGCATAAAATCATCTATGTGATTTCGGGAAGACATGTCAAAAATTTTAAGTTCGTCTATTAAATCTTTCCTGTAAAACTTTGACTTGAAACAACAACTGTCCACACGCGTCAAAACCTTTAAAGCTCTTATGAACGCTATCACGTGATGAACAGACGAGGAAAAAAAATTTGCATACTCATACTTCTTCTTACTAATATCCCGCACTTATTCTAATTTTCCACATTTTGCTTCCTTTCATTTTGTGGTTGCTATGAATGATAGTGTTATCCGTCCTTAGCAATTGTCCAGCAGTGTATAATTATGGGTGCATTTTTCATAAAAGGAGAATGTTTTGAAAGTATGTCAATCTTTGTTCAATTTTTGGAGAAAAGAATTGCATTTATAAATAATATTTTCTTATAATAATCTTAAATCAATTTTATAAGTGTATTCTAATTCAACTGACACTAAATATCAAAAAAGTTATGCATTTTTTATGCTTTTTCAAAATCACGGCAGCGATTCTTAAACTGTGGTCCACGGACCCCTGGGGATTCCTAATGATTTTCTAGAGCAGAACCTTTATGGAGATCCACGTGCCATTTTTTTCTAAAAAAGTGTTTAATGAGGTGTAAACGTGCCGTCAAATAATTTTGACGAAACTAATTACTAAGAATACAAAACTTTATTTATTATGAAAAAAATACCCTTTGCATTGTATAGTTGTAAATGTTTTGTTATACGTGTTATTCAAATTAAAGTAATATTAGGTTGAGTTCTGTTTTTGCAGATTGGATGACAAATAACTTATATATGGATTGCAAGATATTAATTTTAGTAGAATGCATGCTGAATTGGAGTCCTCTGCCAATCGGATTTTAAGCCATTTATTTTGCTGTGGCTCACTTTTTTGACAATAGAATTTGCTATTTGTTTCAAAATGCCGTTTTACAGATGATATATGCTCTGCATACCACTATTCCAGAACATAAAACACACATCGCTTTGTCGCCTTTACTAATAATGCGATACTTCTTGATTCATCAAATTTGAAATTCTCTTTTACACTTTCTATCTTGCACTTTTTATTCTTTTGCTGAACTAGCCATGTTAAATAATACTTAAAAATCGTAAATATAACACACATAAACTTTAAAATACTGTTGAGACATTGAAGTTGACTTGGCTACGCGTAGATAAAATTTGCATCCTAAACAATTGTAGTCCACGGCGTAACTAAGGAAAGACAATAACAAACGAGAGTGCTCCCCGCCGCCCCGCTACCGATCACTCGTGTTTGTTCGTAATACTTCATAGTGAACTTGGTTATTTTGAACTAAAATGAAAACCATTTTGATCGTTGGCGTGCCCAAAATATTGTGTCGTGGGCCATGAATGGCTCGTTTGCCAGTGGTCCGCCATCCCGGTTCTAGAGGGTTTGCGAAGGTCTTTTATTTCACGTTAAAATTTCCTTCTTTTACAGACCGTGAAAGATGAAATTGAAAGATGTGCCATTTTAGACTAGAGATCACTAAATTGCCTGCACTTAAAAAAACCGCCACAACTTCTATATCGAACAATAATATTAATTAAGTTTTTTTATTGCTTGTAACTGTATAGCAAAAATACATGTGGAAAGCTTAAAAACAATTTATAATGCGCCAATACGATAATAATCGCATGCATCTCGATTTCTTTATCGAATTGGTGGCCGCGGTAGCCGAGTGGTATAGGTATCGGACTGTGGCTTGCTTTGTCACAGGTTCGAGCCCAGTACCACTAAAGACCCGCCGTGTAGGGCAGCGATGCACGTTAAATCTGTCGAGAGCTGAAACGTCCTCCCGTTGGTGTGGTGTGGTAGTTAGGAGAGGGGGGTGCCAGCTCAGGTGTCGTCCACGTCACTTGACCATGGTTCAAAATTACGTGGTCCGTCGCCAAAAGCCCTCTTGTAGCTGAACAGTGCGACGTTAATATTCAATCAATCAATCAATCAATCTTTATCGAATTGTGCCTGCACGCCACCTCTAGCCTTTGATAAAAAAAACGGCACTTTTTCTTACTCAAAATAATCAATTAAGAAAATAAAGTACATTATTTATTTATTTGAAATAAGTATTTTGTAATATTTATATATTTGTAAATAGATTTTTACTGTTTTCTTAAAGGGAAAAAATGTTTAAAAAGTCTATATAATTAGCAGAGGTACTCTAATCACTCAACCATATGTTGGGAGTCAGGGAGGTTGTGTGAAATTTCGGGGGTTCCACGATGTCAGTACATAACAAGTAACAATTTACATAACATGTAATATTAAAAAAAAATTAACGCCAATTCCTACTTTGTTAGAAAAACGTACTGGCGCTATCAGTTGCAGCTAATTGTAATTACGACGGAAATAACGTAAAATACATTTAAAATTAAAAAATAAAATTTAATTAATGAATTAATATTTGAAAAAAAAACTTTATTAACATCAAGTGTCATCCACTACAGGTTTTAAGAAAATGAATTTTAACTTTATTGGATGAATAGAAAGTATTTTATAAATGATTGAAAATTTGAACAAGATAAATATATAGAGTGTGAGTTAATAATAGGGATTGAAAAAGGGGCTGCTGCAATCGAAAATTTAAGAACCGCTGAGTTGAGGTACTAGACTTCTAAAAAAAACTCGTTATAGAATTATTTGTGCAAATTTCTTTTTCTCTGCATACATTCTTATATTTTAATCTGAAAGTAATATAGCGGCTCTGTTGATTAAAGTCCTCGTTATTGAGACCCTACTGTATTCAAAATGCAGTTTCTTACCTAGTAATCACGTATGAGAAATATTTTATTTCTGATCTATGATTTTAATAGCTTTTTCAATAAAGTAATGATAGCAAATCGAACGCATACAGGTTTCTTTACATAGCAGCTGCTCTTTATTACACTAGATTAATCGATTCGATTCCAGAGTTCCATCAGAGCGGTACCTATCCCTTTTATCACAAAAACGATTGTTACAAAATCGTTCTCTGTCATCGAACAAATTCTTATTAACGCAGACCAAAAACAAAAGCTAATAGCGCAAATCTCATACAGCTCTGAGACTGTTGCACTATCTCTCCAAATTTGGGCTGGGACCTTCTTTTCTTTCTTTATTATTTTTTTTATATAGAACGACTGTTAACGAGGTTCGAAAATATCTCGTCATCGTTGCCAATATTCTGGAGAATAATTATGATTGTTATGTGGGTTTTTATCCCCAAGATTGATAACTCTCGCCCAAAATTGTATTTTATTATTTATTTAGATCTTTATCGGATTATTATATACAAGCTTCAACAGGCCCTAGATTGATCCAGAATATATATATATATATATATATATATATATTGTATAGCTTCACTTCTTTTTCTTTTTATTTTTTCTTCTGATCGGGCCAGCGGCTAGCCTCAACTCTAAATGAAGGATTATTTCAGTGAGTATATGCGGAGGGTAAGGAGAGAGGGGTTGTTAATGGCACAACTTCGATTTTTATTGTTTTTTTCTCTTCAGTCTGTTGTTGTTGCAACAAAGATTTTCGAGCTGGGCCGCCACTATTAGTCTTTGTCAGAAAGTGGGCCCACCTTCCTTAACGGTAGGCAGTTGTTCTGGAGGTACGATGAGTTGAGTAGAGGCTTGGTGAAAGCACTGGTAGTCGGGTGTAGTCCAGAAGTCGTAGCCTCTGGTGATGAAGATGAATCCCACCAAGGCTAAGTAGAACACCTTTTACAATGGTCGCATTTGAAAGTGCCGTAGGATATCAATTTGCAACTATTATTAAAGAAATTGCGCCGCAGTTTTGGATGACATATTGCCTTTTGAAACTATGAAAGTCTGAAATATAAAAAAAAGTATAATAATAATAATAATAGAACGATCTACCTTTGGAGGCCGGAAGTTTCGACCAATTTTGATCTCGAAATGAACATATCTTTAAAAAAAAACAATTTGAACTTTTGCAGAGTTCTTGAAATGCTTGCAATTTATCAATTTGCCAATAAGTGACCTCATTTTCAAGTTTTTTCTTTACTATGGCGCAAGCTTCTATCTCATATATCCCTACTATATACTCCTAATGAGAATTAGATATTTAAGACGTATTTTTTGTTATCTGTGTAATATGCATCAAATACAACAAGGGTGTCAAACTCGCGGCCCGGTTAGTATATCTCTCGGCACACAATAATATATAATAAAATATCAAAATGTCTCCCGAAATGGGAAAGATTGTAGCAGAGAAGAGATGTCAAGTATCAGGACGTAAGCATTAAATTTTTCTTGTTCTCTTATATATGTTTATTATAATATATTATTCGAATTAAACCTAAGTTTCTATGGACATTGATTTTTTTTTTGCGGCCCACCTTAAGTTAAACCTTGTTTGTTAACCCAAGTTAGTCTTTGAGTTTGAAACCCTTGTATTGCGCCAAGTAGTTAGATATTTCTATCTGATATAATATTGAAATTGGCAACTTACGAATGAGATTATTACATGAAACTTTTGATGCTCAAGTTTTAATTTTGGTTACATTTGCAATGGTGACAATTCACGTAATTTAGAATAATAATTATCAAGATTATTCTATTCTATGCTTATACCTTAAAATATATTATTAATACTGTAATAGTGATGGCTGCTGCTAGCTCTAGGATTAGGATTAGACTGAGATTTTTTCTCCGAGTCCACTAGGAGGAATTGATGGATTTGTGCAGTATTATATTAAAACGTATCATTAATATTACACTATGTTTTTATCACATAAGATTAAAAATAATATCAGGTTATAAGAAAAAAATCATTGTAATTATTTTGAATATAATTTAAAGCTCATCCTCAATTGCTTATTTGTAAAGATACAAGACATAGTTTTTCTCCTGAATACAAAAGTAATTGAGCTTAACTCTAAGACGAATGATTAAATTTTGGAATAAGCTACCGCCTTAAACATAATAAAGCTAACTTTTTTCTTAAAGTTTCCCAATCTAAGAGCATTTCTTACCTTTTACTTTCGACTATGGTTAATTGTCAATGGGCTAAATTCATCACGGTCACATGATAAATGCAATCCCGTGTTCTCCATTGAATGCAGAACTGACGCTAGACTTGTACATGTTGTTCTACTTGTAAAATTTACATACAATTTCAGATTTGATAGTTTGGTAAATATGTTCAAATATTAAGATTCTCCAAAAAGTTGTTTTTTTTTTTAAATTAAAAAAAGCTCATATTATACGTGTAGTTTTAAATCAAAAGCTTTTTATTTACCTTCGTGTGTTATCATTGTTGACAAATATATTCATTTTAAAAGGGAGTTTCTGCTAAAAGCAGAGATTGGCAACAGCGAACTGCATAAACTGATTGGTTGGAAACACGTGGTTGCATTTATCATGTGACTATAACGTCACATGAGTTTAAGAACTGATTGATAGGAAACCTTTGATTGCACTTATGCGACTGTGACGTCAACTGAATTTAGTCTAATAAAAACAATGAAATAAATATAAAGCAATAAAATGAAACTTGCTGGAAATTTCCTAATTATATTATATAAATTTGACATTCCATCATTTTCCTTGAGCAATTTCCATTTCGTTTACATTTGTAAATATCGTTAAGAAATTTTTACACGTCTAAGAGAGAACTGTTTAATTAAGACTATTCTTCTTCAATATTACAAACAACAATAAATATGGAATGAATTATTTTAAAATAAAAAAATGATAATATTTTGCTATCAACACCAGGAAACCTTAATAAAACCAGAATAAATCTGGCTTACACTATTGTATACTTGTGATTAGATCGTTTTCTTTTTTTAAAACTTCATGGCATTTTTTTTTTATTATTTTTAACGCATAAATGTATTTAAACAATCCTATTACATGCCTTACACTTAAAACTCTCCAATGCATAGCTATTCTTGAATTACTACCTTGCTTAAACATCCCATTTACTCGTAAGATCCAGTAACGATTAGAATTTTTCTTCCTTTATGCTCCTCATTCTCTTTGTGCTTTCACATTTAATCCCAAATTAATTTATTACCCAGAATTCCTTTCTCCCAAATTGCGAGGGCTTTTATTTTCGGAATTACAATCAATGCCATCATCGGGGTAATTTTAACATAATAAATCCTTGCAATCTCTGGAGCATCTCGATCCATGAGGGTGCCTCTGTCCCTAAAAATCCCCTGAAGGTAGTTATACGAAAATAATAAACACTGTCATGAGGTCACAGGTCGGAATTTTCCTTTTCCTCCCAACCGCACACACAATTACCACTTATTATTATTTTTTTCTTCTTCTCCAGCTCTACATTGTTTTATATGTCGTTGTCACGTAATTGTAAAGTAACACAAAACTCAATGCAGGTGCTTTCTTAGCTTACCTCGCTCGCACGCAACCAATACTTCAGTGTCAAGGCTGGTTCCACTTCCATCTTTGGTCACGCTAAGGCCGTGGTTAATATTTAATCATAATTCAGATGAGTCACAAAAAACGATGTCAAAATTGAAATGCGTGTTAAAATTTGGTACAATACATGTCATTTATGCTGTCAAGTACATCCACGCATTTGTACTGCTGAATGTGTTTAGTTCGTGTTGTAGATTTAAGCATTGCCTGTGTGTTGCTTTAATGTTAATATTATTCCTGCGTATTGTCTGAAACTTCCAAATATGTTACACTTGATCTGATATTTTTTGTCTGCAACACCACTTGAATAGTACGTTTTAACAAAGTTTTTTAAGATAAAACTTCTGGAAAAAGTTTGTTACTTGTTTTCATAAAATGCTGCTTGCTACAAGCGTGGATGTCTAGGTTTCTTGAAAGCAGCCAGGACAAATCTTTCTGAAAATAAGTGAAATTAATTCTATGTATTTAGTATTCCAAATCAAATAAGATATGAATCAAAATTACGCATCATAATAACGTAAAATATAACACAAATGTGGGAAAAAATTACGTAAAAATAGCGAATTAAATATATGGAATACGCATTTAAAAGTTTTCTAAATTATTGTTCTCGTAGAAAAACATTTTACATATTAGGGGACTTTTAATTAATTATACACTGATATAAGAAAAATAAAAGATTTATCAAAGATTTCTGCTTGAGTATTACCTTTCAAATTGATATTTGGATGAAGTAAGGGATTTTAAATTTGAGTATTGAATAAATTAGTTTTCAATTGTGAATTCTATGAAAAATCCAAAAGTATTTTTATATCAGTTAACTCTTAGGGGAAAATACTTATAACAGTGAAGAGTGTTTCTTAAGTTCAAAAAAATTCTTATTTTCAAATTTTAAATGTTTCTGCAAATATGTTACTTTTTTACAAACATTTTGGTTTTGATTCCTGGTTATTGCTATTTTTGAAATACAACTGTATTTTTTTCACAAATAATAGATTCATTTTTAAGTTAGTTGTTTATTCTGTTATGTGGACTTATGTTTTTTTTAAAAAAAGTTTTATTAATGGATTACTGAAAAAAATACCAACATTCGATTTCAAGCTTTAATAGCAACGGGGCTATAACTATATCTCTTTGTGATTCAAAGTTTTTAGATATTTGTCATACATTTATTCCAAAAATACATAGGTACTTGGCACTTTTACGTAAATGTATGAGCCTTAGTTATGTGAACATTTCCCCCATATTGCCTTAAATCAATGCTGCGAGAATAATTATTATGCCCCGGTAATAATTTTTGTTCCATTAAGTAAATTATAATAAAATTGACTTGATGTTTATTTGAGATTTATTTTAGAGAATCTCGTCTTGAGCATTTGTACACAAATTTGTATGCATTGCTATACGAATAAATTCATGGGACGTCATAGTCACATGATAACAGCAGTTATGTTTTCCAGCTAATCAGTTCATAAATTCATACGATGTCATAATCTCATGATAAAGGCAATCATGTGTTTCCAGCCAATTGGTTCATGCGCTTCGTTGTTTTCAACTATTGCTTTTTCCAGGAACTTTCTTTTAAGGAGTGCATATTTGTCAACAATAAAAACGCACATAAGAAAATGCATTTGATTTATAAGTTTACTTGTAATATAAGAATTCATTCTTAATTTTGAAAATTTTTTAGGGATATCTTAATATTTGAACACCTTTACTGAATGGGCTGAATTCACGTGACGTCATAGTCACATGATATTGATAACCACGTGATTCTACCCAATCAGTTTAAAAGCTCATAGTCCCACGATGAAAGCTATCTTGTGTTTCCAGCTAATCAGCGCTTCGTTGTTGCCAACTTTTGCTCTTTTCAAAAGCTTTCTCTTAAAAAGTATATAAGTATACAAAATGGATTTTATTAAAAAGTGTATGCATAAAATAAGATTTTTTTTAAGTTTTAAAAAAGCCTTTTGTGGAGAAATTATTTTTTATAACATTTAAATATGTTTACCCAGTTATGAATTTGAAATTTTATCCAAGTATTACAAATAGAACAAGAAATAAAATTATTTTAATGTCTGTTTTGAATTCAATGGGGAACGTCTGTCTTTATCATGTGATCGTCATGAATTAAGCTCATTATAAAGTTGAAAATTGCATCTTAATTTTACAAGTAGAACAACTAGTATTAATATAATATCAGTTTTGAATTCAGTGGAGAACATGCGATTGCCTTTATCAAGTGACCGCCATGAATTTAACCTGTTGCAAATCGATATAGATCGAAAATCACATGGTTTTCTTGTTGTGTTTGTGATGTAGTATAATTAATAAAATACTTCAAAAAACATGACCGTTGGGAATTTTATATATTGTTTGCATTAGAATAAAAAAATATTGAAACTCACATTCTTCAAAGTGGTAGACTTAACAGCTTTTGAGCTCTTAAATGATTTAGTTGAAGTATCTCCATTTTTTTCTTTAGCACTTCTAAAATAATAAAAATAATTTTAAAATATAAGAAGAATTTCTAAAATAAACAAAAAACGTTCTTAAATATTTTTGAAAATTAAAAAAGAAGAACATTTATTAGCTTTACAAACATACAATGGTACCAATAATGGCGGATCAGTCTTGGCCTTTTTGAAAAGAATACGCTATCTATATCGACGTCACAGTAATATGTGAACCTTAAATTATGAGAATACTGAGGCAATTTATTCGCTGGTATTAAAAGGCCAGTGGAAATTTTAGAGCCAACCGAATGGTGTGTTTATTTTTTCGCTTACATCGTAAAAGTAGTGAATTATCATAAGAACAAGAAGACAAAACGGTGGGTCTTCTAACCCTAATCATGTGGTTCAAGAAAAGTGAAAGAACCAGTATTTGTCTTTTTGTACCAAAGTGGTGTACTTCCTTTTATTTTCAATTGTGTTATCGAAGTATGGGTAGCAATTAAATAATGTATTAAATTTATTCTTATTTACGTCCAAAGTTTAATAAACGAAATTTTTGCTGGGAAGTTTTATTGATAGTGAAATAAAAAATTGCTATTATTTACTTTATTGGGGTCTTGTAAAAGTGAGAATACATGGGGAAAATACAGGGGTTTATCTACCGCCGTATCAATTGTATCAATGATAAGAGACCTCAAACTAAAAGGCCCCAACTTGTGTAACTAAAGTACCACAAGTAAGGGTTTCATGTCTAAAAAAAGCCCCACAGGAGTTTTGATATGTGGCTCACTCAGAACTAGCTACGCCAGTGGAAAGATACTCTTTTTAATACAAAAAAAAAGAAACTGTAACGATGAATATGAAAAATCTACACGAACTTCAAATTAACTATAATTTTTTATAATAAAATTGCTTTACGAAGTGAAAAATGCAATTTTTGTCTTTAGAAATTAGAAATTTCGTAAAAAGGAATAAAATCGTTTTGAAACCACTCTTATTACAATAACAGTAACTGACTGTCCCAACTAGCAGAAGCGACCTCTACCGAAAACCTATCTTCAATAAAGGCCAGGTGAGGAGAAAACGTGGTCGCTATGAAAAACCGCCCATGATCCAGTATTTTTGTTAACGATATATAATTGTTACACTAACGCTCGCGGAGACATTAAACCCAACCCCAAATTTACCACATTTAGTTTAATCTTTTTATGTCTGATGTTCCGCAGCTTCTTTCTCTCTTTTACATATATGTAATTGATAATCATTTACGTAATTGCCATAAATCTAATAAAACAAAGCAATAAATAGAAATATAGCAAGGCAGTATAGTTGAAACATAAGATATCCGCAGTAGTGATATAGTCTTAACCTTATGGGCTAAAATTATAGGACATGTATTCCAATTTCTTAAATAATTAATAAATCATTGCAAATTTTTTTTATTTTAATGAATCCAAATACAACACTTTCAAAATAACCGACATTGCTTAGTCATAATTAGAAAAACTTCAGTGCATTTTTCATTCTAAAAATAAAACTTTTTAATTCTTTTTTAGAAATTTTGTATAAAAAAATTTACTATGAATTTAAGGATTATATATTTAACAATTGTAGAATATATTTAATTATTAAAAAAAACTAAATCTCACTATGCATAATATATTTTATTTTCATGGCGTATTTCATTTTTTAGCAATATTTTCCAGAAACCTTCATTTAGAATTGCAAAATTTGTTGCCAATAGCTTTTATGCAACATATTGAATAAAAAGAAACAGATAAAAAAAAGATTTTTTAAACAAATTAAATTAGGGTTTTTTCTGATTTTTTTAATTTAGATTTTGATTTAAAATTGTTAGAATGTATGAAATGAGGGTCGTTTTTAATCTGTTCTCTTATAAAAAAAATTATGTTCTAAAAGAAAATTAAAATTGCTCTTTTTATTAAAAATTTTAAACTGCTTTTTAAACATGTGGAATATTTATTTAATATTATATAAAATTTTGTGTTGTTTAAAATTTATCTTTGTAATTTAATCAGATAAATTAAAAAATCACATGAATTGAAATACGAAAATTATAAAAATAAAATTTATTTTGTATTCAATCTAAAATTGTTTATTTCTTCTTATTTCTCAAGATTTCACGGCTTATTCAAAGTTGTTTATGTTTCTAATAATTGTATTTTCTGCTATACAATAGAAGTTATTTCCATTCTTTATCCTTTCATCACGTTAATTTTTTCTGTCATTTTTTAACATTAGACCCTTTTTCATCAATGAATTATTTTTTGAGTCGGTATGTTTGAGTGTTCAGAAAATTATAATGTTCACTACAAATTTTTATTTATTAATGATATTTTACAGAATATATGTATATAAGTAGGTCGAGTTTTTTTTTATTTATCCTCTTTTTTACATGGATAGCTAAAATGTTACTCTTATTGTAATATATTGGTATACAGCTGCAGGGTATTTTTTGTTTTTTGTTTTCAAAAGAAACATAAGGAGTTCATATTTATTTGAGATGAAATAATTTACTCTTCTTTGTGTATGTATGTATTCAATAATATTCTTTCTTTTAATTTCAGGATACATTATTCATTAATATTAACATATTAAAGCAAGTAATTTATTTATAAATTTGTTATTATGCAATTGAAATCTTAAGTGCATTAATTTTATTCCATTTTAAAAAATTGTTGATTATGTTATCATATCTTATCTTAAATTTTAATCTTAAAATTAAAATATGAATATTTTTAAGAAAAATAGTTTCTTTATAGTTATGAAAATCATCTGATGAGAACCGTCAGGTATTTTTTTTAATCCGATTATGTTGAGAAGTAAAATTTCCACCCAAATATCAGTCATAAATTTGTATCAGTTTTTTAGTATAGATTAGATTTTCAAAATTATTTTTATTCTCATACTACTATTAGTAAAAAATAAATTACAAGAATTAATATCTGGGCAACTCCTATATTTTAATAAAAGTATTAACTTAAAAGACATTCCATTTTAAACTGGATTTTCGAAAAATCATCACTCAGTATTTGTGAAATTTTATAAAACCTCGTAAAATTATTTTCCATATTTCTTTGTGTGTACTGATATATTGCTTTAAAGAAATTTTGGTTACTAGAATAGGATTGATGTAATTTTAAAATAAATATTGAACTATAAGTAAATCTATCTAGTTATTTCTAGTTGCGATTTCTTTGCATAATTAATTCAATCATAACAAAAATTCTTTAAAAAAAAGTAAAATTCTTTTTTTATTATTATTATTTTAACAAAGAATATTTGAATATTTAGGTAAAAGAAATATAATTCTTCACGTGGGTTCTTCAATATAATTATCAGAAACTAAAAAGTATTTGTAAAGTTTTTAATCGAGATTTTTACAAATATCAGTAAGAAAATTATTGGTTTGTGTGCTTTGTTTTTAAAAGTTAGTTCCGAACATAATTAGATACATTAAAATATTGAAATCATGAATTCTCAGAAAATTGTAAAATTTTGTAAATTAATTTAGTGTCTAGTTCAGAATCTCTCAAACTATGGGGCGCGCCCCCAGGGAAGCTTGATAACCTTAGGGGCGGTGAGTACATCGAAAAGTTGAAAAAAAAGATTATTTAAGAAAAAATTATTAATTTACTGAAAAAAAAGCAAAAAAAAAATACATTCTGACATAATTAAAAATAAAATACATATTTACACTAATATTATACACTTAAAAATGTATCAGTACTGCACAAAATGCATTTGATAATTACACAATACTAAGTTAAGAAGAAGCTTAATAATTACCAGTGACTCTCTCCATGGGATTTTCATATATAATATTACATTCAAAATTTAATACCTATCTTGATGATTTACATGATTTATAATTAAAGTCGTTTTGTAGCCTTTGCGTTTAAGTATATTATTATTGAATTTAATACATTGAAATTGTATGGATGGAAGGGGACAATGAAATTTATGATTGAATATTGGGTCGCAAATAATGAAAGTTTGAGAATCACTGGTCTAGTTCGAATCACAAGTCTAATTAACAGTCCTTTACCCTCACCTTCCCCCTTCTCGGCCCTGTAATCAGATTACTATTTTTTTTAATTGAAATTAATGTCTGAATTGTTCACCTCTTCTGTTTCTGGATTACTGAAAATATTTGTGCGCTAGTGCACAGATATTTAATTTTTTTTATTTATTTTAATCTTATTGTGTAGTTTATAAAATTTAGCATTTGATGAGGTATCAGGGGCATAAGTACCGCCGTATCAACCGTATCAGTGATACGAGGCCCCCAAGCTTCAGGGCCCCCAAAATATGTAGGCAAAAAATCGTCAAATGCTAAAGGTCCCAAGAAAGACATCGGAAGAATTTTGATACGAGGTCCACTCGGGTGTGAGGTATACTCCAGTGCGAGGTACCCTTGCTTTTTCTGTTTTATTTGAATATATTTACTTGGACGAATTTTGGACAATGAATTATTTTGAGAACGCGCACTGCAAAAAAGAATTTCATTTAGAATAGGAGTATCAGATAATATTTTGAGTTTAATTTGTTAAGATGTTTGCAAATTTTTGTAGGTTGAATTCTGCCTGTTATCGGTCTTCGAAAATAACTAAAATTTAAGCATTATAACAAAGATATGCCAACACATTTAATGAACTTAATTTACATTTTTAATAACTTATAATACAATGGTTGGAAATCGCTGTTTAAAATAATATCATATGCATATATATAAGCATCAATTTTGGAATATCAATTTATTGTGTCATTCAACAGCTAATCATAAATTATAGTTTTTTTCTTATGCATTCAAATATTCATTATATCACTAAATCAACTTTTATTATAATCTCTAATCGGTGAAATCTAATCTAATCCATCTTTATTTCAATAGATTATATCTTTTGCATACCTTTTTTTAAAATTTATTAATAGTAGTTGTGTTTCGGTATAGGCTTCCGAAGAGCACGATCACTTCCTTGCACGAAAAGCGTGTATTTTTAGATTGATGATGACAATAGACGAACTGCTATTACACCAACAGCGAATAACATTTGTAATAAGAACGCTTCAATGCTGTTTGATTTTATAAGATCGTATTCAGTTAAAGATTAAAAAAATTATTTGATGAATTATCTTAGACTACCGGAAGAAATTGTATCAAACCCGAAGGCAGTCTTTTCATGCTTTCACGATGTTGAACTGGATTGAGAATTTTAATTCTCAAATACTTATACATGATATGTTTTATGATTAACTGTGTAGCATATGTATATTAAGTCAAATACGTGTATTTTCAAAAAAAGGAAAAGAAAAAATAAAAGCATACAAGATGAAACATTTTTGCTCTCGTAATATATTCTTTTAACGTGACACTTATTTGGAATTTTGGAGGAAATGTAGCACAGCAGAAAGCAAGTATGTATATATAAATATACAAGTTAAAATATTACTTTCAGAAGAACATTTATTTTTTTTAAAAATAAAAAGTTGATGCCTTCATTATGACATTTTTTTCACTTAATTATGCCGCTCGTGTTTTATTTTTTTTAAAAAGTAGCTTTTAAATAAAAGAAACAAAAACTAGAAAAATAAATTATTTAAAAAAATTAATGTATGAAAATGTCTGCCGTTTTATTCTGTGTATGCGTCCATGCTGGTACCATGTAATAGATAAAAAAAACAGTTTTAAAATAGTTTATTACTGAAAACGAATATGGACCTTTGACAGTTTTATAATAATTTGGAACTTTTTTTGTAATTGCGAATTCACGATACGAATTTCGATATGATATTTATTTCGTATCACTGGTATAGCTAGTTCTGAATGGGCCCTGTATCAAAATTCCTTTGAGGCCCTATTTTAGGTATGAAAGCCCTGTTAATGGGACTGCAAGTACCCATGTTGGGGCCAATGTAGCTTGAGAGCCCCGTATCATTGATACGGCGGTAGCTACGCCCCTGTTTCGTACCAATTAAACTAAACGTAATGATGAAATGTACATGGAAAATTACACAAGAATTGGCAAAAACATCGAATTGTTTGAAAAATATTTATTTATCAAAATCTTTAAAACATTGTCTTTCCTTCTTTTTTTTTTGATTAAAAAAAGGACCAAAAAACCCTTTAAAATATATCATTTGCCATGCTTAAGCCACTGTTACTCCTATTGTTCATTCCTTAATAAAAATGAAAAAGCTAACGAACGAATTTGCTGCCATCAAAACCCATAATGAAAACGCTTTATTGTGTTCAGTGTTTTTATTGTACTTTTTTTTTGTCTCATTTTCTTTCTTTCATTAATGTAAAGAAAGAGAAAGAAACGAGTAATCGTGTCCACAAAGAGTCATTTTATTGCGTTCTAATTAAATTCTGTTATAAAAATGCATTTCTCTTTTTCACATTATGTGTTCTTTCTTCATGTGAAATTTATGATTGCGATACATCGAATTAATTGCCTTCGTTATTTAAGTGTTTTCAAACCCAATCTCATCAATGGCGTTTATATCGTGTATTCGATAGTAAATTACTTTGAATGAGCCCTCGTGAACTGATGCCAGTGATTGCATGTAGTGATATCAGACGCTGGGCAGAAGCTGTTCATACGAAAATAAATAAACATTTCCATTAACTATTAAATAAAATGGAATTAAGTATTAAAAGGTAAATTATAATTAAGTACAAACAATTTACAGCTATCGGAATAATTTTTTTATGAATTACTCTAATGAAATTAATTAGTATAATATAATAAACTTAATTACTTACGTAACAACTGAAATATCGAAAGGTCAGACATTGCCTTGAAGAAAATTAGATTGGTTCTTTTTAAGCCAAAAAAATAAAAATTCGAACTTTGATGGAAAGTTTTGAACATAGAAAGTGCTTGGGTAAAATTTAGGAATATAGTAGAGAGAGAGAGATTTATCACCAAAATGGCGAGTGTAATTTTGTTGCCATATTGCTTAAGAGTACCTCTATTAATCTTGCTAGTATGAACCAACAATGAATCTATTGCGTGCAAAATGACGAACACAGTTTGGCGTTCTACGGTATTCTCAAGTCTAACCTGAGCTCGATCTTTCCGTAAATTCAATATCATGCCAATATTTCTCTAAAAATGCATTAAAAACAGCAGAAAAGATATTTTTATTGTACGCGTGTAGCTAATAAAATTGCCATGACTCTAAAACTCTTAAATAAATATAACCTTACAGTTCAATTTAAAGGTTGTAATTAAGAAAAGTGATGCCTGTTCGACAAACAAGTAAAAAAAGTTGCTTCACAGGACTTAGTTGAAGCTCATTGTTATGGAGAAATTTTCAAACAGTGAGTTTTGCGAGATGATTCTAATTTTCGATAAATGTGTGTGAACACAAGCACAACATCTAGGCCAGGTCCTTTATGGATCAACAAGCCATTTTTTCTAAAGAAGTGTTTAATGAGGCATAGAGACGTGACGTCAAATGATTTTAACGTGATAATAGGGAAAATAATAAAACTAAATACTAATAAAACACAAAACCTTATTTACTACGAAGAAATACCTTTTGCATTGTACAGTTATAAATGTTATAGTTATACGTATAATTCAAATTAAAGTAAAATTAGCGTGACTTCTGTGGGATGACAACTTATATTAAGATTGTAAGATGTGATTTTTTTAGAATACATGATGAATTTGAGTTATCTGCCAAACGTTTTCTAAAAAATTAATGATTTTTGCCGTGGTTCACTTTTTTTGACAAGAGGGTTTGTGATTTCTTTCAAAATACCATTTTACAGACGATATTCTGCATACCACTATTCCAGAACATAAAACACACACCACTTTGTCGCCTTTACTAGTAATGCCATGTTTCTCGGTCCACCAAATTTGAAATTCACTGTCACACTTACTATCTTGCACTTTTTGTTCTTTTGCTGAACTAACCATGTTAAATAATAGTTAAAAACCGTAAAGATAAGACAGATAAATCTTAAAATACAGTTGTGTCAATGAAATTGACTATGCTGTGCGTAGACAAACTTTACATCAGAAGTAGTTGTAGTCTACCACGTAATTAAGGCAAGGCAATAACAAACAAGTGTACTCCCCGCCTCCCCGCGACCGATCACTCACGATTGTTCGTAATTACTTCATAGAGAACTTTGAACTTTTTAAATAAAACACAAACCATTTTGATCACTGGCGTGCCAAAAGTATTGTGTTGCGTGCCATGAACGGCATGCGTGTGTCACTGGTTCGCCATCCCTGATCTAGGCTATAGCGAAAATATGTTCCTATGGGTTCATATCCATTCTGGAAAACCCAGTGGCGTAACGGAGAATATTAGGGTCCCCTTGAAAAATCAGGCTTTGCTTTAAATATTTTATAAATTGGTTAAATACGTACTAGGCGTCTGTAGGTACTTTGGGCTCTCTAGAATCCTCCCCTCGCCCCACCCACACACGATGCGGGGGGTGTACATCGTTATGATACTGTAGCAGTGGCGCACACAAGGGGGGTGTCCTTGGGATCCAGACCCCCCCAAAGCCCTTGATTTTTTTCCGATTGATTATAATTCTAAGTTCATAGTACGTAAAATTTAATTAAGTATTTGTTATTAATGATTAATTTTATTAATTAAAGCTAATTATTTATTCAATAATTAGTTTTTTACTGTGTTTTGTTCCCGAAAATCGACAAAATCAACGGAGCATGATACACAAGAATGGTAAACTTTCAACCCCAGACCCCCTTGAAAAACTCTTGTGTGCGCTACTGTACTGTAGTAAACCTTTTAAGGTCTCGTCGTTCTCTCTCCGGTAAGCCAGTTAAAGTAGGGAGGCAAGTTCAACCTAAAGTATTTGTACATACACTCTCTTACTTCCGAAAAGCAGCACAAGAGAGATCAGTAAAAACCGTGGCCCACCAGAAAATACATTTGGGAAATCCTCAGTTAAATATAAGCCAGAGGGGCGTAGCTACCGCTGTATCAGCCGTATCAATGATACGGGGCCCCCAAGCTACAGGGGCCCTAACATGTGCAAGTACAGTCCCACAAACAGGACTCCCATATCTAATAAATAGTCGAGAAGGAACTTTTATGCAGGGCCCCCTCAGAGCTAGCTACGCCAGTGATGCAGGTTCAACCATATTGGTTCACACCTAAGTAGACCTCGTTGCAGGGAATGTTAAAGAACATAACCATTTTTACATTTTAATCTAGAACTAGTTAAAGGACGAAGCCAACGTTCCTCGAAGATTCAATAGAGACGGTTGAAGCGCGATGAAATGTACACATGTAAGGGCATATTTTCTTTCTCATTTATTAATTTTTCAATCTTTTTTTTTATAGAAATAGATGGAAATAGTGATTATCTTTTTTCCTATTTTTACTTGCTTTTTATAATTTCTTAAACTGTTTGTATAATTAAAAAGAATTTTTTTTTCAAACTTTTAATATAGTTGCCTTTTTAATTAATTTATACAGAATCAAAAACTAACAAAAATGAGAAATGGCAAAAATCAGTGTCCTTTCTTTATGTTATAATCTGGATTTTTAGTGTAAACAAAATATATATAATTTTAATTACTTTTGAAAAGTTTGTTTTAAATATTAAAAACTATTTATTCTTTATAAAATCTATCCAAGAGACAACTTCTATGAAACTGAAAATGAAATAGTTATTTTAAATTAAATAGTTTAATGAAATAGCTACTTACTAATATTTTTTCATATTTAACTTTAAATTACTACTTATTTGTTGACAAATGAGTATAAAAATATTACATTCGAAAATAAGTCAGTGAAAAAGAAAGAACTTAATTTTATTTACCTTAGAATGCATTTATCAAAGAAAATGCGAGCGAAATAAGATTGGGGAGGGGGGGGACACGTAATTTACCAGAAATCTGTATATTTGTGTCCTACATTTTCAGATTGAGGCAGTAGCTCGAGAAGAAAAAGGTTTTAAAATCGTTTTGGTAAAAACAAAATTAATATATTGCCTCACTTATCTATGAAAATAACTTTTTATAAGAGAATGTATATTCCGTAAATTAGCAATTTTTTGAATTGGGTAACAAAATAACTTTTCACTGTGCACTTTTCAAATAGCCTGGAGGAAAATTTCAAACCAGAAATGAAATAAAATAAAATGCAATTTCGAATCTTTTGCTGGAAAATATGGTTCCAAAAAGAAATATTCTAAACAATAGGCAGCACAGTTTTTCGTCGAAGCCACAACTTGCGTCATTGAACTTTATAATCAAAAAATGAGAATGCGAAAAAGCAATTAGAAAGGAACGATTACGTTTCAGCACATATTGCCTACAGGCAAGTTTCGTCTGGATGTGTGTATTGGTATCTTTCTCTGTGGTGTAACTTTGCCTCGAGATAATCCAGCTTCTTAATTTCAGTAATCTAAACTTAACTATTGGCGTCTTAAAGTAAAAAAAAAAAAAAAAAAGTTCTTAGGGAACAAAAAGATGATTTTTTCCCATACATACACGTGCAACAACAGCAAAAAAATCCTATTTTTCTTCACCGGTTCCGAATAATATGCCCGAAAGGACCGCGGAAATGATAGATTTTATCATAGAATAATTCTTTACTCTACAAGAATGTACTTTTTGGTTTACATAATTCGAAGTAAAATTTTTTTATTGGGTTGTTGAATTATGCAAAACGTTTCTTTTTAAATCCATTCAGAGTAATGACATATCATTAAAATCCGATTGAGTCTTTAAATTGTCTCTGTTCTGCAAAATTTTATTCTCCATTTAAAATCACAACCCTAAAATTACTCTTCCTATTACGCATGTGAAATAACAAAGCGGTTATTGAGTTTAATAAAAGGTTCGATTTCTCGAAAGAAGTCAACGAGAACGGTTTAAATTTTTCAAGTGGACTTCACTGTATCACGCACTTAAACGATCAATATCGAAATCATCGCGCAAATGTATTTATTACTGGTGCATGCGAAACATACAAGTGACACGTTGTAGCCTGTCCTTCGCCTAACTAATAACATAAGACATGCTATCATTATCGTCTATTTGATCGAATAGAATATTCGATTACTCTTGCAAATGATAAGCAGTGTATTTGCCTTTCTTGTTTTAAAAAGTTCTTTCAACTTTTAAAAGAATGTGGAATCTTTTCTGGAGGCTATTGAAAAAATTATATGAATTATTCGACATTCAAAAAAAACCATTCATATATGTATGTATATAGAAATTGTTTTCTAAATCTTTATATCATTCATTTACTACTTATTTTTCATCTTTGTCTTTCAATTCATTAACATTTGTTGAAAAAGTATTCCGTCGTGAAAGTGATGTCTAAAGTATTTTGTTCACATGTAGAGAGAGAGAGAGAGAGAGAGAGAGAAAGGTACTGGAAATTAAACATAAAGAAAATTGTCGAAATGAATGTAAAAAATTAATTTCTGTACCTGAAATTTATATATCATTTATATATTAGGGTCTAATGCGGTTATAGGTGGTTGAAAAAAAGGCTTAGTTCTGGTTGGAGGATTTTAGACTCAAAATAAAATAAATTATCTACAATATCTGTTGTTGTTACATATGGCTTTATTGGAAAGATCAATTCAAACACACATAAATCAGCTCATGTTTAACACAAAAACAATAATAAAAAAGAACAAACAATTAAAATAAGAACCAGGAAAAATTTACATGGGAACAAAAGAAAGTTAAAAATTTAGACAACAAGGAGAAAGGAACATAAGAGAGATACAATCTTTACAAAAAGTTCATGAAAGTTTTAGCATTCCAGTATAGTTTGCTTATCTCACCACGTTTTTGAGATTGTTTATCTAGTTCTGGGCATATTAGAAGATGCTCTGCATTCGTGATGCCCGAATTATAAATTTGGCGTATACTTGATGGATGGTTGCCTTTTTCATTAAGATGATGTGCTATGCAATCATGGCCTGTTTTCAGTCTGAAGTTTGTCACAGCCTTTTTTTACGGGGCTTTTGACAAAACTTTTTCCAAGTGTCTTGAATGTTTGCCCGTGGATTTTTCTGCCTGAACAGATTCAGAAGTATCCACTAATTTCTCAAAAAATATGTTTTTAAGTGACTCTGGAGGAAGAGCTTTGTTGTCTTGTGGCTCAAGTGTTCCTCTCTTGGCTAGTAAGTCTGCCTTTTCGTTACCGTCTATTCCCACATGTGAAGGGATCCATTGAAAAACTATTGTTTCTACAGAGTATTTCGCAATGGAGGAAATGAATAAGGCTATCAAAGACATTCAACGCGGTAAACAACCAGGACCAGATAATATATTCTCAGAATTCATTTTTTTACAATATAAATTATCAAAAATGATGATTATTGATAAATGAGTACAGAATAGTGTGGAGTAGCGCGATGTGTATCCCGGGGGACAGAACCCGCGACCTATGGTTTCGAAATCAAGTAACACACCACTTGACAAAAGAGATGTCCGGAGGCTGTTACTGGCTTATGTAGATGATACCGCTACAATACTCGCCCACCAGTCGGTGGATAGGCGAACGAATGAGATATTTGTTGCAGCGAGCGTGTGAGTTGTTGCGTCAAGTGAGTCCAATGACTATGGTTGATGCGTCAAGTGGGTCTGACGGCTTTGATTGCTGCGTCAAGGGGGTCTGACGACTTTTGGTTGCTCTTTTTGTGGGTAGATGGTGCCACGGCAGATTAGAAGATTGTATTTTTGCTTGATTCAGCCAGGGACACCAATGAAGTGGCGCGTTGTGAATCCGGGGAACTAAACCCGTGACCCATGGTTTCGAAGCCAAGTAACAAACCACTAGACAAAAGTGATCACTGTTGTCCGGAGGCTGTTACTGGTTTATGTAGATGATACAGCTACAAGTGAATAGTACAAATGTACGTTGCAACATATCATATATATAAGCCCAGTTCACTTTTCCCACACTGTCAAATCAGTCCGATCCAAGCTTATTTTCGTCTTCCGCTTTATCGTATACTGCAATAACGACACTAGACTTTTTAAAAAAATTTAATCCCAAAGCAGCTGTTAAATGTAAATGTTTTCTTCCAGAAAACTATTTAGTAAGTGTTCTCTCTCAATGCAATAAATGTAAAAAAAGTACTAAAATGCCCGTCTTTTTTTAACAAAAATTACTGTGATTTTAACCACAAAAAGCTTAGATACCTAAAATTCTTTAGTACTTAAAGGCAATACTTGAAATAAAAATTAAATTATCCCCTCATCTACTTACCAGAGAACATTTTTTCGTATAGATAGGTTTTGAAATTCTGAAAAAAAAATTTCGATCTTCCCCATTATACATATTATATGTGATTTTCAATTTAAAAGTATATGTTTCATAATTAAAACTCGTCATTGAAAATAAAGGCAAATAATAAGTCGATTATTTTCAATTAAGTGAAAATATTATCATAATGTAGAGCGAAGCAGCAAAACAATAAATACAATCAGACCTCTATTTAACGAAGTCGCTATATCCAGAAAAAAAGTTCGTTATATAGAAAATTCGTTAAAAAGAGAGGTTCATCTTTTAATATACTTAAAAAACCCCATAAAACAAGTTTTAAAGTCATAAACACTATATACACTGCTGGACAATTGCTAAGGACGGATAACACTATCATCCATAGCAACCACAAAATGAAAGGAAGCAAAATGTGGAAAATTAGAATAAGTGCGGGATATTAGTAAGAAGTATGAGTATGCAAATTTTTTTTCCACGTCTGTTCATCACGTGATAGCGTTCATAAGAGCTTTAAAGGTTTTGACGCGTGTGGACAGTTGTTGTTTCAAGTCAAAGTTTTACAGGAAAGATTTAATAGACGAACTTAAAATTTTTGGCATGTCTTCCCGACATCACATAGATGATTTTATGCGTGGCCGAATTATTGGAAAGATCGAAGAAGGGTGAAAAATAACAGATGTTTCCAGGGAGTTCGACATCGCTCACAGGCTCATCATCTTTCACGGCTGTGGAAGTCATTTAAAACTACTGGAATGTGTAGTAGACGGCACGGGGGAGGTCGTGTTAGAAGTACGACGCCTGCAGAAGACAGATATATCGTCCTATCAGTAAAAAAAAACAGGTGCACCACAGCTCAGCAGATGGCAAATCAGTTTCTTGCTGCCTCAGGAAAGCAGATCTCCCGAAAAACTGTTGCCAGACGTTTGAGGGGAGGAGGACTATACGCACGCAGACCTGTTGTGTGTGTCCCATTGACCAGACAGCACCGTACTGCCCGTTTGCAATGGTGTCGTGATTATCGCAATTGGACTGAACAGGACTGGGCATGCGTACTATTCTCAGATGAGAGTAGGTTCAGTCTGTCGTTGGATTGTAGACGCCAACTGATCTGGCGCGAGAGTGGTACTGCTTAACGTCCAGAAAATATCCAGGAAAAGGACCGACATGCAGTATCAGGGTGTGGGCCGGCATCATGATCAATGGCCGCACGCGCCTACATGTGGTTACGAATGGGACTATGACGGGCCAACGATACATTGATGAAGTTCTACTTCCTCATGTTCGTCTTTCCCGTGGTGCTGTCGGTGATAATTTGTTTTTATGGACGTCAACGCAACATGTCATCGAACACTCGCTGTTCAGAATTGTCTAGACAGCGAGGGTATTCAACGTCTCGTATGGCCAGCGCGTTCTTCAGATCTAAACCCCATTGAAAATGTGTGGGATGCTTTAGGGAGGCAAGTTGCTGGTCAAAACTATCCTCCAACAAACAAGAACATCCTCATCCGTGCACTCACAGAGGAATGGGATCAATTGCCTCAACATCTGCTGGATAATGTTGTGCAAAGTATGGTACGACGTGTGGAATGTTGCATCACACTCCACGGTGGACATATCCCGTACTGATACCTTTCTTTAAGGTGCCTGCTGACTTTTAGATGCATTGTTCCATTTCTCCGTACGCAGATCAAATGAACATTTTTTTTTTTCTTTCAGATGTTTCACAGCTTTTGTACTTTCCAGAACAATAAATATTCTTTATTCTAATGTCTGAACAGTGTGGCAACTATATTTTATCCTACTAGGCCTCATGTCTCGTTTAATGTTATGCTACATAGCAATTTGTGATCCGTCCTTAGCAATTGTCCAGTAGTGTATTATTTAAACAAAGTAATTATTCATTTTTTAAAAAAAATTAATATGTGTTCATTTTATATATCTTACCCATCAAAAAGAAATCTGCAAGGAAAACAAGAAATTAAAAGAAGTCCAGGAATACAACGTATATATATATTCAGCTTTAAAAAATAATTTTATATTAAAACTAATGAATTTTTAACGACATTTTCTAGTTTTAAGCCGACGAGTAATTTTAAACGAACTTTATTATATAACCAGTGATTTTAACCCTTTCCTACCACATGCGTCCTTAAATTTAATTAGTGATAAAATCTGTTAGTTTCATTTGAGTTTCTTGTTTGGTAAATTATGGCCATTTAATTGGTCTCGGTCAGTTATGCGCCTGATGATACCTGTTCAAGGTCATTGATCACCATAAAATGTGCTAAAAGTGAGAATAATTTGAAAAATGCCCTGAAATATATATTTTAAAAATAAAGAGAAAAAAATCAAATTACTGGAGAAAAAGTACGTTGTATAGAAAATGCACTTCGCTATTTGGAGGTTATTTTAAAATTAAAATCGTAAAATGTTCTTAGTTCCAGGAGAAAGTTCGCAAAATATAAAAATTCGTAAAGTAGAGTTTCGTTATATGGTGGTTCGACTGTAGTTCTGTATATTTTTTAAATTGTAATAACAAAGGAGGCGTGATAATTATTACTTTTGATGTGCCAACTCAGTATTGTAACTGAAGTATGAACACAAGCAGTGTGGCAAAAGCGATGGGACAGATGATGGCTTAAACTAGAATGTCAACTTCAAACGGAACCGCTTCCGACTTTCTTAAGAGTTTGTTTGAAACGTTTGTTTTAGAAACAACGTGAGAATGATGATATTTTTGTAATTCTCGTTTTTATTTTTACCCATAGAAACGCAACAAATGGAAGAGACATGGTAAAAACACAAAGCTAATTAGCTAGTTACTTCTTTCTTGTATTGTATTTTTTTAAAAAAAGACTTTTTTTCCCTTTTGTCTGCTTAGTTTCAAAGTGTACCGCAGTATTTAGAGAACATTGTTTTAATGTTAATTGTTACCTCAACAATAATTATCTAAAACAGTAATCGTTTAAATTGTGCTGTCAAAAATCAGAATATATTAAGTGAATTGTATCGATAACTTTTAAAGCAAAGAATTTCACTGTCGGATTTCGAGTGGGTTATAATTTAAGATTTCCAACAGACCGTTACAGGAACTGATAGTAGTAATAATAACATTTAACTCGATGATACATTTAACTCGATCCGTGGTCTAGTGTAAAAGTTCAGTGATTGAGAAGCCGACTCACATATGCTGTCGTCATTACGTGATCAGTGTTCGGAATTTTGAGGTTCCTCACCAGATGCTGAAGTGAGACTAATACAAAACAAAACCTTTAGTGTAAATTTTATCCATCAAAATTCTTACATTGAGCATTTCACCACAGTTTTCAGCACTTTTTAGAATGGGTACTCATCAATTATGTGTATATATATATGCGAGGGTGACCGGTGGTTTTGTATGTTTTGTTGGTTTCTGGTTCCAGTAAAACATCTTCTGAATTAATTTTCATCTTCTTTATTCATGGTCAAACACGCATATGAAAGTTAAGGGATAGCAACGTTTGGACTTCGTTATTAACTTGGACGAACACACACATACAACACAAAAAATAAAAGCAAAACGCAGGCAGCAACAATTACAAGTGCAGAAAAATAGACAAAGAGCGCGCGGGATAGGCGTTGAATAGGCGTTTTCCTTTGGGTGTCCGGACTGTAAAAACAGTCCTCAATCCCATATCGTGAGAGTCTATGATGCTGGGCATGACAAAAGTGTTGTTTTCTATTCTGCTGAGTGGCATATTGGCGATTGGTCGAACGATGGAATCCGGGAGGCGTGGCTATGGTGCTTCATCTGGGTGGAAAGTTTTTTGAGTTGTTTGGCTTAGCTGAGAACTTAGAGGTTGCTCTCTGATTGGATGCTGGGTACAGTGAACATTGACTCCAATTGGCTGCCCTGGGAGCTGGGATTTAGAAAATGGGGAGTCGCAAGTCCAGTGGGGAGAACAAGAGAAAAATATTGATAAAAATAAAAGAAAGTAAAATTTTAGCAATTAAGGTGTGCAATAAAAATTATTGCACGAATAAAAAGAATTACGGGGGGTTGTAGGAATCAAGAAGAGAATTCTTCTTGGTCTTTTTGTATTGTCATTAGGGGTGTATTGAGATAAATTTTGTATATTGAAATTATTGGTTGCTTGTAAATCATTAAAGAAGTTAATAGCTATTTTCTGATTATGAGATTTGAAACTATTAATTTTAAGAGCGCGTGGGACAAAGAACTCTCCCTTTTTATTCTGTGTGGTGAAGTTGGTGTGACTCCTTCCAACAGAAGCCGCGATTGGTAAGAAACCAGCACTTGCCGGTTTTTGACGCAATCTTACTATTCGATTAAGATTAAAATCCTGACCATGCGAGTAGGCCAATTAAAATAATTAAACGCGAGTCCTGAAGGACTGTACCAAATAATTAAAAGATATTAGAAATGATATTAGAGGGAATTACTATGTGTGTGTGTACTTATTTGTTATAAGCTGTAATTCTAACAATGCAAAATAGAAATTAAATATAGCAAGAAAAAGTACAGGTCAAAGTCGAATAGCAAAATCTTAGGGACCTTTCACACGAGTCGACTTGTCTCGCACATAACAGAAGGAGCAGACAGTCGGGATTTAGTGTTGAATAGAAATCGCTCACACACGTGGTCAACTGGCAATCCCTGCTGTGTCACTTCCTCAAGCAATTGAAATCCACGTTCTTCTCCCTTCTTGCTGATTCAATTAAAAAGGATATTGTGGAAGCTACACTGTTCAGATGTGATTTCTTCTGTAGTGAAAATGTAGAAATATTTTTATTGCTTCTTCGGACTCAATTATTGCACGGATGAGTCCGTCACTCTTTTCCAGTCAACTTCGTGTTTCGTCTGTGTGAAAGGAATTATCTTCTCTTTTCACACGAGAGGAATGGTGACAGAAACGAGTTGACTGGCATAAAGTTGCTTTATGTTGACTTGTACTGTCTTTCTGTTTTCTTACGTATTATTTTGCATTGAGTTTAAATCATAGAAGTTTAATTTAAAAATATGTCTCATCGCTTAGTATAAAATTATTCAATTCCTACTATTAGTTCACAATCTCCCTATATCTTGTTTAAATTTTCAATCTTTAGTAAAATACATTTTAAAACGCTCAGTTTATCTGAAATTTTATATACACGATTATTTTGGGTGATAATACAGTAATTTAATTATAATAACTAAAAATTAATTGATTAAAACTAATTATTCAAAGAATTACAGATACAACCACGTTGGCATCATTTTTGGCGACCATTTTGGCAACTTGTGTCAAAACTTTAAAAGGGTTTTTTCTCACATTTTAAAGCTCTCATTTGAGCTGAAATTTTCTATACACAATTGTTTAGTGACAATACGATAGTTTAATTTCATTAAAATTGACTGAAACTAATTATTTAAAGAATGACATATATGCAGTCACGTTGGTTTCATTTTTAGCGACTTGGGTCAAAATTTTTTTTTTCCCTTCGCGTTTTAAAGCATTCAGTTGAACTGAAATTTTCTATACAGGATGGTTTCGGATGACAATGCGATACTTTAATGACAATTAATGAAAATTAATTGCCACTTAATAATGTGATTCTGCCATATGTATATACATATTTATATTGTAATTATTTAATAAAAAGTAACTAAAATAAAATTTTTCTTTGTTGACCTATGTAGGAATTGACATTAAAATTTTTTTTTAATATTACTTGTTTTCAAACTTAGGTGTAGCATCCATTTCATTAAGAGGTAAATGCTTTTTTAATGAATCCAAATCAGTCTTGAAGGTTTACATATTGACTTAGAGATAGAATAAGTTTGGTATGTGAACTATGAATCACATATTTGAATCGATATATCTCGTCAATAATTATTCATTCAGTTTTTCTAAAAAGTATTTTTTCGCTGTAAATTTAATTAAGAGGAATCTAATATTTGTGGATAAGTTCTGTTGTGTCAGTGCTGGTTAATTCATTGGACTCCCAGGGCCCCGTGGCCTGGAGGGGGACCAGACGGGCCCAGATAAGTAGGACTTTACCAGATTTCCTGTTAATAAATTTCGATCCACCAGTGTCAAGGGGGCCTGTAGATCTTCTGCACCCAAGGCCCAAAAGAAGCTTAAATCAGCACTGTCTGTTGTCACTTCTTATTTCTATGTTTCTAAAAATTATTTTGTTATATAAAATTTTAAAGTGGAGCCCGTAATTCGTACTTTAACATAATTTGTATTCTTTGTTAAATTTTACGTACTTTTAGTATCCTCGAATTAAAATACATTGAAGATGATAATCCTAACAATTAGAGGTGCTTCACTTATGATGCACTAATACTACAGTAGTTTATTTGTATAAACTAAAATTGTTTTGCTCTCTAATTTGTTTAAAGAAATGTTTTCTGTGCCATGACCTAATAATGAGAGAGAAAGTGAAAGTACACGAGCATTTATTTTTTCTGTCTGACTTATCTTCCAGCCTTATCGCGATTCTTAATGATATTCTTGAAATGTGTTGGTGTCCCCATCTTGTTGAAAGACAGAGGGTTGATGAACGCTAAAATGAAAGATTGTTTCCAAGATGACTGTGGGAGAAATCACTGTAACGTTTATATTTTCCGAAATGTGCTTTTTATTCGTGTGGTATCAATTATCGAACATTTTAGACTTTGGACTCTCACGTGCTGTTTTCAGATCTTTATAATAACATTGTGTTAGTTGCAAAAAAACTAATCAAAGTAGGTTTTTTTTCTTTCCTGTCATATTTCCCACAATATGGAAATCTTATGAAGAGAAAGCAAAGACATTGTACATGTTACGTCATCAGCACATTGTAGAAATTTGTAAAATGTATAAGTCGAGATCTGTACCCCAATACAAGCGGGTACACGATCTCAACAAGAAAAAGTGACTACTAAAATCAGTGCATAATTTCTGTTACAGCCATTGCATCATTTCAAACATGTCATTTTCCATTATGCAAATCAGAAAAAAAAATTTTATTCGACACAAATTTTTCTGTTTCTCTCACGGATCTTTTTCAATTCCTGCTATTAGATCATACTCTCCCTATATATATTTATTTATTTATATATCTTGTTTAAATTTTTAATCGTTAATAAAATACTTTCTATTCATCCATTTAAGTTCAAATACATTTTTTAAGCTTGTATTGGATGACACTTGATGTTAATACAGTTTTTTTCAAATATTAATTCATTAATTAAATTAAAAAATGAATAAATAGTAACAAAAAATAATAGTTTAACACCAAATATGAAAAGAAAACTCGCTTGTTGTGTTCTTGTAATGCAATGGATAGCGCGCTGGACTTCAAATCCAAAGGTCGGGGGCTCGAATCCTATCTGGGATGACCTAATTTCTTAGAATGTGATTTATGAGTGAATAAATAGTAACAAATAAAAATAGCCCGACACCACATAAAAACAGAAAAGAAAATTGCAATGAAAATCGCTTTCTATTTTGCCACTTAATATTGTGATTCTGTCATATGTATATACATATTTTTATTAATTGTAATTATTTAATAAAAAGAAACTAAAATAAAACTTTTCTTTGTTGACCTAAGTAGGAATTAATTTAAAAAAATATTTTTTATTATACCTATTCTTGATTGATATCTTAATTTTTTAAAAGTAATATTCTAGACTTTTTTTTGACATTCGAAAAGTTTCATTTTTAATACATCAATCGTTTTTATACAATATGCTTCCTATATCGTTTTTTTTTACGTTAAGATTTCAAATTTATGTAATTGCATTTATGTGAGGCACATCCAGCATTTAAGAAAAATTTACCTATTTTAAAGATACGATAAGAAGTTACAATAGCAAAGCACTTAAATATTATGACATTTTAATATTTGAAAGAGAGTTCAGAGTTTAAGTCTTGCTTTAATATTAGATGAAAGTAATTTTAAGAAAAAAAAATAATTACTCTTAATTATAATACGTTAATTTTTTCTCAGAAATACAAGTTCATGGTTCACCATCCTAGATTTTTATGACCAGTCTTCAAGTGATAGGGAGGGGGAAAGTTAGTGTCGTCTGCACCACCTTAAACAAACGTTCTTCCCATAACACAACCATCCCCACCCCTACAACAGCCCTATCATTTCAACGTCCTCATCCCCAGGCCGTGAAGGCAGATTCCTAAATCTCAAGCTAGTATTTAGTAGAGAGCCTCGACCGTTTTACAGCCACCAAAACGAAGCAATAATTAAGGATCAAATCAAAAACTAAAGCACAATTTCGCGTGAGCTGCACTCATGCCTTTTTTTATTATTATCATCATTATTATTTGCCATCATTCCTTAAATGTTTCTCGGTAAGTTAGAAAGATTGACAAAATGAATTTTCTAAAGAGCTAAATCTCTTGCTGATGAATGAGTTTCTATTGCTGCCCTGCCTCACATTCAAAGGAGATAGGAACAACAACAAAACAAAAGATAAAAAATAGTCTTTGGATTATATAAAAGATAAAAAATTGCGACATGTTCCATCTTCTTTTTTTTCCTCCTCCCCCCTCGATCGTTCCATGATTCCCAATCAGAGAATGGGCATCATCGAACCGCTGTCAAGTCACTTGATGTCGTTTTGCAAGCGAGATGATCTTCACTTTGTTTCCATTGCATTCACCAAGAATGTAATTAGTTCTAATTGTTCGAATACGTGCTTTAGAACTCTTTTCTGCTCCCCTCTTCTTTTGATGGACGTTTGGGGTGGAGAGGGGGAAAAAAGGAATGAAACGGGCCAATAGAACAAAACTTTTAATTACAGTTCGATTTAAAAGGGCCATGACTAGTATTATGACTGTCTATTCAACCCAAATGCTTTGGCTGCAATCCGGAGATCATAGACATGACAATACGCCCAATGCTAACAACTTTTGAATGACGAGACTTGTTATTATTCATATCTTCAAGTGTGATCACGATTGTAGCGTTTTGTTCACTGACAAAAAGACTACGTCTTGATTCCTGTTTAAGAATATTTGTTATCCAGTAAATCCAGTGCTTCTAGAAACTGTGGTTTTTAATAAAGAATAAGTTAGTTTTTGGTTTTTTGACGATCATTTTGGTGTTCAATAGGTGTTTATTTTGTAAACCTTGAACGCATTGCTTTAAATTTATATTTAGAATTTGTGGATTTGAAAAATTACTAATTTTTCAAATTGTAACGACCTTTTTCAAGTTAAGTATGCGTTTATTTAACACACTCTACAGAAAACCATTGACAGTATTTTGTGAAAAAAATAGTAATATATATATATATATATATATATATATATATATATATATATATATATATATATATATATAGAACTCTGTACAAAAATATTTTGAATTTCTCGTAAAGGATGAAATTATAAAACGGTTTATGAATAATTATAAAATTGTTAAAAAGCACTTCTCACACACACACATTTTAAAATGTAGAAATATTTAATCTCCATTATAGATTTTTATAGTGTTCACGCATTTTATGTCATATTCCTTGTGTAATTTGAATTATTGCCAAATATATCTCTAATATTAGGAAAAAAGCAGTCATATGTATATATTTGGGTTCAGTGGTGCACACAAGGGGGGTCCTGAGGGTCTGGACCCTCCCCCCGAAAGCCCTTGATTTTTTTTTTCGATTGATTATAATACTAAGTATATAGTGTGTAAAATTTAATTAATTACTTGTTATTAATGATTAATTTTATTAATTAATGCTAATTATTTATTCAAAAACTAGTTTTTTACTGTGTTTTGTTCCCGAAAATCGACAAAATCAAAAGGAGCATGATACAAGAATGGTGAACTTTCGACCCCGGACCCCCCTTGAAAAATTCCTATGTGCGCCACTGTTTGGGTATATCGCGGCTATAATTATTATTAATCGTAGCCTACCTGTTCCGAAAAGATGTTCAATAGGAAAAGGAATTAAAAAATACTTTCAAAATTTAATAATATAACAAAGAGGCCAAATTTAAGTCAGATGATTTTCGACTCAAAATAAAATGAGTTTTCCACAATATAAATAACCAAAAACGGTAATTATTGATAAGTGAGTGCTGTGTGTGTGTGAGTACTGAATAGTACAATGTACATTGCAATATTTAGAAACCCCAGCTCTCTCTCCCCGCTTTGTTGATTTAGTCTGATCCAAGGTGGTTTTAGCCTTCCACTTTATCCTGCACTGTCATTTCAACAACCATTAAAAAAATTATACTAGCGAAACTATTAAATGTATCCAATTTTTTTATTGGTAACTACAGACGAGCCTCTGTTTAACGAAGTAGCTAAATCCCGAAAAAGTGTTCGTTGTATGGAAATTTCGTTAAATAGAAATTCACTTTTAATATACTTTAGAAACCCCATAAAACAAATTTTAAATTTATAAACACTATACCTTATTTAAAAAGTAACCATTCGTACTTTTTTTAAAAATTAATATCTATTTATTCAATTCCTACTATTAGCTCACAATCTTTATATATATATATTTATTTATCTTGGGGTGGAATTTTCAATCGTTAGTAAAATACATTTTAAAGCGTTCAATTTAGCTGAAATTTTATATATATGATTATTTTGGATGACAATACACTTATTTAATTATAATTAATAAAAATTAATTGATTAAAACTAATTATTTAAAGAATTACAAATACAGCCACGTTGGTGACTTAGCGACCATTTGGGCGACTTGTGCCAAAACTTGAAAAGGATTTTTTCTCATGTTTTAAAGCATTCAGTTGAAACTGAAATTTTATATACACGATTGTTTTGGATGAAAATACGATACTTTAATGATAATTAATAAAAATTAAATGTCATTAACATAATTAACATAACACATTTAATTAATTAACATAAATTAATTAAATGTTATTGTAACTATTTAATAAAAAGCAGCTGAAAAAAATTTTCTTTGTTGATCTAAGTAGGAATTGACTTAAAATTTTTTTTTATATTACTATATATATATAGTTTCACATATCTTACCCATCAAAAAGAAATCGACAAAGAAAACAACAAGAAAAAAAAAGGTTACGCTGTATTTTCAAGTTTAAAAAAATAATTTTATATAAAAATTAATGATTATTTTAACGAGATTTTCTAATTTTAAGCCTACAAGTAATCTTAAACGTACTTTATTTTATAACCAGCAGTAATTTTAAGCATACATTACCATATGCGTCCTCAAAAATTTAATTACTGATAAAATCCATTGGTTTTATTTGAGCTTTTTATTTGAAATGGCAATTCCATTGCTCTAGGTGAGTCAAGAACCTGTTAAAACCAGTTCAATTTCATTGATCTCCATAAAATGGGCTGAAAGGAGGAATAATTTGAAAAATGTCCTGAAATGCTTTAAAAATAGGGAGGGAAAAAAATCGAATCACAAGAGAAAAAGTTGATTAAATGGGAAACGCATTTCGCTAGTTGGATGTTCTTTTACAAAGAAAACAGTAAAATGTTTTTGGTTCCTGGAAAAAGTTCACGAATAGAGAAATTCGTAAAATAGAGGTTCGTTATATAGAGGTTCAACCTGTATTTAAGTATACTTTCTGCGCAATGAATGTTAATAAGTATTAAAATGCTCGTTTTTCTTTAACAAAAATTTTTCTTTGACCTTTTACCAAAAAAAAGCTCAAATACCAAACATTTAACATAATTAATATTAATGTTTATTTTTCCCTTCAACTATATACCAGATGACATCTTTTCCGCATTGATAGATTCAGATTTTGATATTCTGAAAAAAAGAATTTTTCATCCACCCTAATGTATGCATATATATTACAGTTTACGCAAGGAAAGCAACACATTAATTTAAAATTAAAACCACAAAAACAAATTATCTGTTTCAAAATATCTTCTAAAATTGCTTTTATGGAAACTTTTCATATCTTCCTGTCTTTATTATAGCTTTGATTATATACTGAGCGTGTGTGTGATATGTGATTATCTTTTCTGATATATCCTTCGTCCTATTTAAATTATCGGAACTTTGATTAATGGCTCTTTGTTTATTTTTCGGAATGTTATGCTATTAAATTAATGATTTCGATAAAGAATCAATTAAGATATTTTCTCTCTATCTTGTAATTCTACCCCCCTCCTTCTCCTAGAAGGTTTTTTTTTCTAGAAGCTATTTTTTTTAATCAAGCTTGTCAAGATCTTCTGATTGAGCAATAAATAATCAGTCATTTACCTATTTTAATAATTCTGTAGAAATTCGGTTAAAATAGTAATTTTTTTTTAATCAACAATGTATTGAATTCAGTAACGTACTTGGACGCTAAAGCTAGAGTCGGATTTAATTATAAACCTTACAAATTATCAAGATATGTATTAACTCTCACGAGTAGCGCACACAGGAATTTTTCAAGGGGTGGGGTGGGGGGTCCGGGGTCGAAAGTTCACTATTCTTGTAAAGGGTGTTTTTTTCAGAGGTATATATATATATATATATATATATATATATATATATATATATATATATATATATATATATATAGAACTTTAAATTGCGATAAAACAACGATGTATTATTCGATTGACATGAATTTTTTTTATTCGAAAGATAATCTTGTGGCATTACATTTTAAATATGGTTTCTGGCATATGACTGTCACGGCTGGCTCGGATGTAGTCCAATCTGGACGTCCAATTTTCGATGACTTTTTCCAACATTTGTGGCCGTATATCGGCAATAACACGGCGAATGTTGTCTTCCAAATGGTCAAGCGTTTGTGGCTTATCCGCATAGACCAATGACTTTACATGGCCCCACAGAAAATAGTCTAGCGGTGTTAAATCACAAGATCTTGGAGGCCAATGCACAGGTCCAGAACGTGAAATTAGGCGGTCACCAAACGTGTCTTTCAATAAATCGATTGTGGCACGAGCTGTGTGACATGTTGCGCCGTCTTGTTGGAACCACAGCTCCTGGACATCATGATTGTTCAATTCAGGAATGAAAAAGTTAGTAATCATGGCTCTATACCGATCACCATTGACTGTAACGTTGTGGCCTTCATCGTTTTTGAAGAAGTACGGACCAATGATTCCACCAGCCCATAAAGCGCACCAAACAGTCAGTTTTTCTGGATGCAACGGTCTTTGGACATACACTTGTGGATTAGCTTCACTCCAAATGCGGCAGTTTTGTTTGTTGACGTAGCCATTCAACCAGAAGTGCGCTTCGTCGCTAAACAAAATTCGCTTATGAAAATCGGGAACAACGGCAATCTCATTTTGGGCCCATTCGACGAATCTACGCCTTGCTTGATGACCGTTTTGATGAATTGCCAAACCAAACTAAAAATAAATCACTTGACAACTGTTAAATCGTTCGCCATCTTGGTAAGTAATGCCAACTTAAACTTCTATACCTGGAAAAGAAATAAAAACTCTTTATCATGCTCCTTTTGATTTTGGGGAATAAAACTAATTTTTGAATAAATAATTAGCATTAATTACTAAAATTAGTCATTAATAACAAGTAATTAATTAAATTTTACGTTCTATATACTTAAAATTATAATCAACCGGAAAAAAATCAAGGGCTTTGGGGGGGTCCGGACCCCCAGGACTCTCCCCTTGTGTGCGCCACTGACTGTCACTATATATAGTCACAAGTAATTATTAAAATGTTTTTAACTTAGCATTGATAAATTAATTATCAAATACATTAAGCAGTGCTGATACATTTATAATTATGTTATATCCTTGTAAATGAGTATTTTATTTTTTATTATGTCAGAAAATGTATTTTGTTTTCCTTCCTTTCAATAAATTAAAAAATTTTAACACGCTTTTATAAGTTTCACTTGTATGTAATGCAATCTTTAGACTCGATTTTTACCCTCTTTAAAAGGTCAGATTAATGCGAAATTTTGCACACTTGTCAAGGACCGATGACAATACAATAATTTTAAACTTTTGTTCCATTGTCCTGATCAGGATCGTCAAAAAAAAACGATTTTAAGTATTTCGAGATTTAACGACTAATTCATTATATCGTTTCCAAATTTGGCGGCTAATTCCTTACTCCATTTCCAAATTTGGCGACTAATTCCAGATATGGTGACTAAAAGACTCTACCCCTTAAAAAGATGCAACCCTAAAAAGGAAAACGCTTGTAATTCATACAAATAAAACAAAAAAAAGTGTTCTTTATGTGAGAGAGGAATAAAAAAAAAAGACTCGTGTATATGTGTATAAAAATAATTTATGTTCTCACTGCTAAATATTTTTTATTTTTATAAAGTAATACGTTTGAAAGTGATGATACGAATTAACATTCTAGCAATACGCTTAAAAGGTAATAAATTTATGTTCTAACTGCTACATATTTTTTTATTTTGATAAAGCAATATGTTTAGAAGTGATGATACGAATTAAGATTATAGCAATAAGCTTAAAAGGTGATAATACGATTGATATTTAACATTTCTTCTTAACACACTTTTATTAGTTAGACCTGTATCTATAGAGACGGAATCTTTGAACTATAACGATATGGGACTCATGCGAGGCCCCGTAAACGGAGAGAACAAATACCCTTCAGACCCATTAATTAATATCCATTGAAGAGCAAGACTAATTCCAGCAGCCACATAATTCTGGCTCCAAAAATCAAACTCAAGGATAAATTCAACAAAGAATAAATGATAGAGAGTTGTAAAAACAAAAAAAAACCAGGCTTTTATTGTAGATCGAACTAAAAAATGAAAAATAAATTATAGTTAAAAAAAAACTAAAAAACACGCTTTTTGAAGTGAATCAAACTAAAAAGTAAAAAAATAATTCTTAATATAAGAATAAAATGATTAACGAGAAAATTAATGTTATTGTGGTAAAAACATGGGGGCATTGTACTACATTTTTACACCAACTCATCATTTCGGAATAGAACTAGTAAGAAATTTTAACAATTAATATAGACGCTTTTATCCCAATGACATTAATTTTCTCGTTAAGCATTTTATTCTTATATTAAGAATTATTTTTTACTTTTTAGTTCGATTCACTATAAAAGCGTGTTTTTTAGTTTTTTTTAAAAAAAAAATCTTTGTTTGATATGCTTACGCTCCCCACAAAGGATAATCACTTCTCCCCCACCCCCAAAGGGGTGCACTTCAAAGTTTGAGAAACACTGTAGTATATGTTTCAATTTTCCTACAAGGAGGCAGGATTCTAAGGGTCCCAAAGCCTATGTCAGGGGTATACAACCCAAATGACCTTGTGGGACACTTCGGAAAAACATTATAATCTCGCGGGCTGTACATAAAAATATGTAACTTTATATCAGATTTGGAAACAAAAAACCATTTATTGTAGTGAAAATTTAAAACAGAATGAATTATTATTATTGTTTTCGTTATTTTTCATGTATACAGACATAGATAATATAATAATGTTTATATAATATAATAATGCAATGATCAAAATAATGTTTGAAATATTACAGTTGCCATTTTCCTGAAATTTAAGGTGTTCCTTTTAAATTGATCTTTCGTTACTCATTGTTGAAATTTGATTGTGCTGTCATTCGCAAACGATTAAGTATACATTGGCCTTTATCTTAGCCATCCTGAATATTTTTTTAAACTTTAAGAAACATCTCTGACTGCCTCCTGCTTTTGGGGCACTCCAAACAGAAAAGGAGGAGAAAAAAATGAAAGTCGCACACACAGAGAATCATGTGCCATCCATAGTAAAGAATGTGCATAATGTAATTCGAAATTTATTAAAAAAAGTTATTTATACTATAGTAAAATCAAATGTAACTGTTTGATATAAAATATAAATCTATTTTAATCTAAAGGACATTTCTATTATCAAAAAGGATTTATTTTAAAACAAGAACAGGTAAAAAGCAAATACATTTTATATAAATAATATAAATTTTCCCTCAAATAAATTTCAATTTAAAAATGTGATATTTAAAATTTTTTTAAAAAGAGTCGACGGGCCTCAACTTATGTACTGGCGGGCCGCGTGTTGGACACCCCCGGCCTATGTTATATTATGCTTTTACAATCCTTTGTAAAGTTTGACTTGGAGCCAAAAGCCTGACTTTGCAGAGGTCCCTAAAATTCTCTGTTACGCCATTATGTTGAGGCGCTGATGCACGTTAAATCTATCAAAGCTCAAAGTCCTCCCATTCGTGTGGTGTAGAATTTCGGAGAGGGTGGTTGTCAGCTCAGGTGTTGTTCTCGACACTTAGCCATGGTTTAAAGTTGCAAGGTCCATCGCCAATAGCTCTCGCTTCGCTTTACAGTCTGACGTTAATAAACACAAACTCACTCACTCAGCTTAGTAATTTCCAAATGAAAAAAAAATAATTACTGAAACATAATTTAAAAAAATAATTACTGACACATAATTTAAAATTGTCTTTAATTAACAAACGATTAAAAATATTTCAACAAACTTTAACTCAGAAAAAGTTTACATTTTCAATTTTTGATTAATTTTCTGTGGAAATAATAAATTAGTTATTTTTGACTGAAAACTTGATTGAATTAAAAACAATTAATAGAGAAAGAACGATTTTAAGCACAAATATAGCATAACAATTTACATGAAATTAATATTCATTTAGAAAATTGTACATAATTATTCGTAATACCACGTAACACATCTATGTACTAAATGATCTAGAATAATAAATTAATTCTGTTTTTGGAGCATCATAAAAAAATGCATTTTTCCTCCAGATTAGGTGGCGCTCTTTGAGTTAAGATAGGACTATAAAGAGGTTCATTAAAGAAATTTCACTCATTAAATAATAAAAACTTATTTTTCATCCATTATGAATTGGTCCTTAGTCAGAAGGATATTAATTCATTTATTAAGTGTTCTGTGTTTTTAATTAAATAAACATTTTGTTTTTTCCTACATATTTTGCGTGTAATTATTATTTTCTATCCCTTTAATTAAAATCTCTCACGTTTCCTTCCGAACTATTAATGACGTTCAGCATTTTCGCGTCGGAAGATTTTTCTCTATTGGAATTAATGCTACTCATAATTATCAAACGACAATGTTAGATTTGATAATTAGACAAAACTTCATAACTTAAACCTCCTCGTAGAAATACTTGTTTAAATATTATAAAAGGGCCTTCAGTGCACTCTTACGAAAATAAAGATTAAAAAAAAAATATTTCTTTTTGTATGTACATGTGCTTGTTTAATATGTGTAACATACAGTAAAATTCGCTTAACATGAAGTTTAGGGGACTGAAATATTTTTTTCGGGTTAAGAGAATTTCGTGTTAAAGAATATTGAAAAAAACATGTATTTAACAAAATTAAGTTTATAATAGTACATTTTATTTACTTAGGTATGTATATAGGCATGTATTTATTAAAAATAAATGGAACAAAAACATTCACAAGAACTTAATGAAATTTACTACAAAAATTTCCAAATTTTTGAAAAATAAAACACTTATTGATTTTTTGGGAAATCTGGTATTTTTCTTTTTATTGCCTTTTTTAGTATTAAATTGTCAACAAATTATTTGATGTCGTCCATTTTGTTATTCATTTCACCATTGGAGTGTGCGTCTAAATAACTGCTCACACTTTTCACGATGTTCCTCATTTCGGATGACGTAGGAACAGGAGCTGCATTATTCATTTCATTTTCGTCGTCGGAATCTGCATCAATGATATTTTTTGAACTTTGAGCGAACTCCGAAATGTCTTTGTTAGCCATATAATTGGGACTGTACACACATTCTCATCATCTACTGCAGCGAATTCTTCCGATGATAAAGTAGGGCAGTCCAATAATATAGAAACTTTCTCAAACTTCGTCTGGTGTTTTCCGTATTTTGTTCATTCCCAGAAGGGAAATAGTTTCGTGTTAAGCGATTTTCGTTTTGTGTTAAGAGAAAAAAGGCATGAAAATACATAGTTTGTTGGGACCGTTGTATTATTGCGTGTTAACCGATAGTTCGTCTTAAGCGTTTTCGCGTTAAACGTATTTTTCTTTTAATCTTAAAGGGATTCCTAGATAAGTGCCTTTAAGCCTTTTTGATATACACGGGCTATACAGACGATTATATTTGTTCCTTAACAATAAATCCTACCAATAAAGTAGAATTTTTTAAAATAAAGATATTCACAAGAGAATTTTGTAGGTAACTTATTGAAAAATACTCTTTATAAATTTAAAATTACATGTGCCACCCATCCGGTACAGTGATTCGTAAGGCCTGAGTTCGAATCCCGGGGAAAGCATCGATGTTTGTAAATGCATAATGCCTTTGCGGCATAACGATACTCTAAATATTCGTCGAGCCTAAGGTCCTCTCTTGTGGTTGGTGGAAGAAGAGAGATGGGAGGCTCTCTGACAATGCCACAACTGGGTCTCCCTCAAACTGGGTGGATCCGAGCCAAATCGCACTGTCGCCTGGATGGTGCTCTAAGCAACGGATAACGACAAGCATTAAAAACCAGCCCCTGGCAACGATGAATTTCGTGAGCCTCGATCTAGCACTGCTGTTTAGGTGGCATTAGCAGCAACAAAATTGCATGCATATTAGCATTAATTTATTAAGTATAAATATTTTTAACATCACGAAGAAATTTATTTCAGTGAAAAAAATGTTTCTAATCATAACCTCGTAATTTCGAGCCTCGATCAAGTGACGAGGAGGACACCTGAGGTGGAGAGAGGCACTCCCTGTCCAAACTACTACTCCAAACGGAGAACTTTAAGCTCTATAGATTTAACATGCATCCTCAGTGCCGGTTTACCCAATGGGCACTTGGGGCCAGCACTCAGAGAGGGGCACGAATAAGCTGGGCTTAACCAGATTTTCTGGTTGTAAATTTCGATCCGCAAGTGTCAAGGAGGCCCATAGCTCTTATGTGCCCAGGGACCGAAATGAGCTTAAATCGCCTCTACACGAGAACTCGAATCCGCAACACACCGGCCTCGAATTCGTGACCATAACCACTAGGCTACCGCGGCCACGAAAATAGGACGACAAACAACAGCAAAGCCTTATTTATCCTCTTTATGTATTTTTAATTAACTTAATTTATTCGCATTAAGAAATTTTGAAAACAAAAATGTATAATAACACTGCACATGAGACTCACCAAATTTCTATTATGTAAAATAAGAGTTATTAGCTCAAATTCTTCACCAAGAAGTTGGAGAATAATAATAGCTCATTTTCCAGAAGGCTATGATAATTTTCTTTCTAAAATATGGTTTAGTAAATACGTAGAAAATAATTCACCGAGGCAAGGACGGTGCATTACAGTTTCATCTCACGAGAGTTCAACCATCATTGAAATTCTTACGGAAACTCTTTCTCTTTTAACTGCATTTTTTTAAAAAATTCAAATATTGTCTACATTTTCTGAATTACTTTGCATCTCTAAAATTTGCCATAAAACCTATAAATACTCCTAAGCAACCACTTTATTTTTTGACCAGACTGTATTTACTTCACCCCCATATAGTTAAATAAAGACTGTCTTGTGTTTACATAAACACACTAACAAAAAGATACACAAAATTCATTTGCAGCCGACCCCTTAATGCAGACATTGTCTTAGGCTGACATCGGCAGCTGCATTTTAATTTCCGTTAATCACTCGCGAACAGCAAGCGCCCTTGCCTACTGGACTTAAGCTGGACAAACCTCTTATTACGATCAGTTCGAGCTCCGAATCGCAATGAGGATGAGTTGAGGTGTTTTCTGCCTCCATCACAATACTAGAAATATGTCACCTATGATTATTAAATTACGGAAGAAAGACATTTTGGGTGTAATTCAAGGCTGTGACGAGGAAAATGTTTGATCTTCGTTCTGTTTATTGTTTTTGGTATTTATATATGGTTGACAGAGAGAGACTTTCATGGTGATATGTAATCTGATAAGAAACTGAAATTGTACCATGAAGAAATACCCGCGTAGTGTTGCTGAATATGTTTGTAATTTTAAGTAAACCGTCTTATATGTTAATAATATCTTGTATTTGCGGTGGAATAAAAATAATACTTTTCTACATTTTTTGGGGGGAAATGTAGGGTTTATCGATTGTAATTGATGCAAAAATGGTTTCTTTTTTTAAGGTAGAATATGAATACTTGAGAATTTTTAAGAATTTTTTTTTATGTAATGGGAAATAAGAAAGAGAAATAAACATCTTAGTGAAATTATTTCAGGAAATTCCAATTTTTATCCCTATTCACGCATGAAATTAGCTATGGTGTGTCGAGCCTTCCTTGAAATCGACTAGCAATGCCTTTTTAAAAAAATAAAAGTGACAAGCAATAATTATAAAGATTGGAAAGATATTTGCTTATAAAAGTTGTTTTGAATTTTCTTTGTCGTTTGTAAGAAAAATATTAATACGAAAAGAGTGAAATTTGGCAGAAGAAATGACACAGTGAGCATTTAAAGTATTTTATGTACATTATAAAATAGCTTATTGCAGTGCTTCTCAAACTTTCAATATTTGTGACCCAATATTCTACCAAAATTTTCTTTGCGCCCCCCTTCCATACAATAACAATGTATTGAATTCAATAATAACATACCTTGACGCTAAAGCTACGATATATAACTTTAACCTCTTAGGTACCACCGGTGTATATAAACATCTCGATCGGTCAAAGCATTAATTGCCCGGACGTATATATACGTCCTTCCAAAGTACGATCTTTTCTGTGCACTGCTATCCATAAAATTATTCTGAGTGCTTTAGAACGCAATAAAAGGACCTTGACAGTGTTTGCAAAGGATTTACTCTTATTTCAGAGGATTTACTTATTTATTCCTTATTCCCCCCCGCCCCAACATATCATATACGCGAGCCTACATGGTAAACGGTAGCATTAGAGACAGAATCACAGTTAAGGGATTGATTATAAACCGTACAAATTATCAAGATAAACGTTAGTTTTTGAATATAATTTAATATATGACAAGTCCATGGGATCACTGGTAAGTTTTAAACTTGTTCATAACTTAGTATTGTTAAATTAATCATAAAATACATTTTGCAGTACTGATACATTTAAAAGTGTAATATATTAGTGTGATTGTGTATTTTATTTCTTATTATGGTCAGTATGTATTTTGTTTGTTTACTTTCAGCAAATTAATATTTTTAAGCAATCTTTTGTTTTTGACTTTTCAATGTGCTCGCGCCCCCTAGGGGGCGCACCGCACAGTTTGAGAAACGCTGTTTTATTGTATAAAGTAATTTTAAGTAACATGCACAAAAAATATAAAAAACATTATAATATGCGAATTACGTAATATATAGAAATGAAAACTTTAACTCTGATAATTTCATAAATTTATAAAAAAAGCAACCAGCTAAATATTTTTAATTTATGGCTCTCTAACATAGATTATGAATCGTTGCTGGCAGCAAGAGTTGACTCATAAAAAAATATCTGAGGAAGATAGGAAAAATTTACTGCAATGAATGTTTCAGGAATTTAATATGTCGCAGTAGCTAAATGGCCATGGTTGTTGGCGTTTTATTTTGTGTAAAATCGGGGGTCTTTCTGAAAGATCCAGAGTACCAAAGGGCCGAGGGACTTTAAATCTGTCGAAGTTTAAGTCTTCACGTTGTAATGGTGAGGAAGCTTGGGTAGTGAGGAGGCTAACTGAGGTGTAACACTCATCATTTGGTCGTGGTTCAAAATTGCAAGTTCTGACACCAAATCCCTCTTTTTTTCTTCAATAATTGACATAAATAAACAATCAATCAAAGCATTTAATTTATACTTTACTTCTTATTATGTCAAAAATGCGAAAAATTATCCGTTTTAATTCTTAGTCTCAGTTTTAGAATTATAATTTTTACTCTATTTCTTTTCAAATATTCTTTTCATATATTTATCACGTTACTAAACAAACTTACTTAAAATAGTTAAGTCTTTTTTTTTCTTTTTGAAACTACCATACAAACGAATAGTACAACAATTCAGACGTTCAGCGATTCAGTATATATATATGTGTGTGTGTGTGCGGGTGTGTATATATTTGTATGACAGGAATCGCACCACACAAATCATTTCATATCTCCAACTTCAAGACAAATAAAGCTATTTAACATCACTAGTACGGCGAAAATCTATCATAATAAAATTTTAACACCATTTTGTTTAAATAATGCAGAGCAATTCTTTTATCAAAATTCAGACACCGAAATTGGTTAGTGGCTTAGAAACCATTTTAATTTTCACGTACAATGCATAGTCTATATTTCGTTTTTACTATGTTCTCTTAGTATCTAAGTCTCTGAACCAAACTTTTAATACATTTCTATATAGATAAATACTCTAATTTCCGTATTAATTCGTGGCATTGGAACTCATACATCCATTGCTATACCGATTCTCCGTAAAAACACAGTTTCTTCTAACATATATAAAGAGCAACTCATTTACAATATAGGAGAAAAACGGAACTCATTTTAGAAGTGAAAAAAATTATTGATTCGGACATAATTGAGAGCAGAATATTTACCGTAAAATTCGGCGTATAACGCGCACTTTTAACTCAAAAAATAAGATTACGGGTGCACGTTATACGCCGAGTATAAATATGAGAGCTTTAAAAATAAAAAAAGAGATGAGCACAAAAAAAGAATAATTCTACATATATCGAAATAATATGTTTATTTAAAAGAAATAACATTTCCTATAAACTTAAAGGGTTGTAGTTCTAGAAGTATACTATTGTTTTTTCTAAAGCTTGAAATAATACCTCAAATAAATGACTTTAAAAGATAAGAGCATTGCGCATGTACATTTCAGGTTTCTTCGTAAAAAGGGGACGAGCGTTATACGGCGAATATAGCTAAAAAGTAAAAATTGCTGCTTGAAAGTATAGGTGCGCGTTATACGCCGGATTTTACGGTAAATATTCTGTTTCCGATAGGATGGCTAACTCAGAATAAAAGTAATGTTAGAGCATTTTCTAATATGAAAAAAGCGTTTTGAATTCGGATTATACTCTTTCACATTATGCGAAGACAGTCTTTAACGTCACTAAATGGCAATGACATAAACCCGTTCGGGTCCTTCCTTAAAACTACCCACTTATACCAATACAAAAAAGAGCACCTCAATTTCAACCGTCTCAGCCATTCAATAAATCTTTCAGCGTGGCATTGACTCGCATCACACTAACCATTCAAATTTTCGAAGACAAAGAGCCTTATTTAACAATGCCGGCAAAGCAAAAACCTGTGGCGAAGCAGTAGCCGCTGATGTAAAACCTGACCCTCAATACCGCTTCAGGGCACCCGAGGATTGGGTGCGGCATCAGGCCACCACGTTACGCCGGTATCCCCTCTTGCTGTGTCGCCCACCCCTCGGCTTTTTTTAAGAGATCTTGACGTTATTAATGAAGGTTTGGTCCCCAGGAGGAGGCACTGCTTTTAGAATTTTTATTTTGTGCAGTTTTGTTCTTTGCTGTAAGTGCCGTCAGCGAACAGAAGTTTTGACGCGCTGTAATTTCGAGTCATCCCATGGTAAAAAAAAATGGTTGATGATTTGGAGACTTGTGTATCAATACTTTAGATCTTCTAGGTGACAAGGTACGAAATTAGTGTTTGTTTACTGGAGATAATGTGCAGGATGAAAGTGCTGGTGAATTATAATTAATGCTACCGAGTTCAAGTGTATCTAAATAGGAATACTTGATCTGTACAAATATTCCATACATAATTCTTAGATCGCCAGTGGAACACATTGAATATAATCTCCTATAGGATATATCAATTCTAAAACTCATTTATTGTATCTCTTCATTGATAATTCTTAGATCGCCAGTGGAACACATTGAATATAATCTCCGATAGGATATATCAATTCTAAAACTAATTTATTGTATCTCTTCATTGAATATATAATCCTTAGAATCAAGTATAAAATATTTCAAATAACCTATGAAAAAAATGATTAAAAAATGCCTTAGATTTAAAAAGACTTCAAGAAATGGTAGTGTAAAAGTTAAAAGTGTTATTTATTTCATTTTGAATACCACATTGGAGATGCATAATTTCTCTTGTAAGTTTTAGCCTGGATCAAAAGATAAACACAGCGTAAAGAATACGAACTATACCCAAAAGGCTATCTTGGGTAATACATATACAAAAACATGAAATTTAACTAGCTTTGAATTTAACACCAAGGCTATATGAAAGCAGGGACATTTTAAGGCATGAGCCAACTGGGCCTAATGCCTTAGCCTCTAAGGGCCCTCGTTTCCTTCTCGACTCGGTTTCAGTATCATGATCCGAATAATTTTAATAGTCAAACGTGTTTTATTCACGGCCATATTCTCCAAAAAGCTGGGAATTTAGAACTACATGCGAACTGGCAACAGTGGCAAGAGACTGTATTAAGTCACATCCGTCATCCGTGTGTATAGACCTACCATCAGTGCACCATTGTTAAGGCGAAAGGCGACAGTTATTCGAGTCGGTTGTGACAAAGTTTGTGAAATTAGGTGTCACGCATATTTATTTGTTATTGGTTTCTGTTTGACGAGTATTTGACAACGTATGTTATATACTGTCTACTTAAGAAGACTTGGTACCCTAAAAATCACAAACCTATCGTTTTTTTTTTATTTTCATTTAATCTTATTCTTTGCATTATTATCTTTCGATTGATATATCACTTGTGCATGTCGGAAAGTTAGAAGTTGAATAAAACTTCATTTGAAAACAAATTAGGCAATTCAGCCACACCCCCTTTTTAGAAAAAAAAAAAAAAAGCTAAAAATGCGTTATGATAAAAAAAAATCTATTTTATAAATAGAAATAATAACTATAAAAAAGATTGTGTAGTATTAAAAGCAGAATATTTCCGAGGCAATACATACAATCATTTTTTTTTCTTTGTGAAATGTGTGCATGTAAAATTTTTAAATTAAGGCATTTTATATTAAAAATTTTATAATTTCAGTTCTTATTCCTGATATATTTTTCATACAAATGTAATACTTTAATATTATAAGAAGAAAAACAGCTAAAGTTTCTGTCGTGACAGAAAAAAAAATTTTTTTTAAGTTTTTCTTGAGTTTTCTTGTGCAATTAGTACTCTCTAAAAGTTGATCATTTATAAAAATGTGTGGGTTGAAAACATATGAAAATGCAATTATTTTAAAGAAAAACGTATAAGTAATATCTTAAAGCGGTATTTTAAGTTTAATTAAGCTTATAATAATTATTTTTCTGAATTATAAACTTTAAAGTGGTTTTTCTCAGTTTGTGTTTTTCGAAACCTTAGTGCATTCAAAATGCTACTCCTTCGACAATTATTTACCAATCACTTCAATTTTTTCCTGCGTGTTAAAAATAAAGCATGTAATAAAATTAGGGATCCGTTTTGCTATAAACTGAACACTTTTTTTTAAAAAAAATAAAATGTAAGACATGTTGGCTTTTTCATTGATTTTTAGCCTGTATATCAACATTTTATTTTTTTTTCTCGAAAACGAATAAAGTTATTCTAAAATCGATCCCTAAAGTTGTTAAGAACATCCATAAGAATATTATAAAAAAATTTCAGGTCAAAAAATTAATTTTTACAAAAGGAGTAGGATTTTAAAATTTTCCCAATTTTCTTCAAAAAATTAAAATTTTTAAAATTGTGTGAATAATATTTGAAAATTTTCATCTGGTAACATTTTCTGGAATAGAAACATTGTATAAAATGTTAAAATATAATTTTCAAATACGTAAATAAAGAAGTTTGCTCAAAGGGTGCCAAGTCCCCTTAAAAGGGTTGCAGGTGGGGCTTGCTTTTGAATAGGGTTCCAGGGATTCAAGTAGTATTAAGATGTCTAAACTAAACTCAGTAGCACAACATCTCATGGGGGGCGAAGGCCTACTGTACCCATCTCAGTATACGTGACCAATGGGCGCTTAGGTGCATGAGCAGATTTCCCGATCAGGTGATCAGTCTGAAGCGAAACCCCCGGTGTTTAGTCCCCAAGCAAGCTTGATACTCATTTATCGATCCATTGAAGAATGAAAGACTGAGTCGACTTTACCCAGCCCGAGGAAAGAACCCCGAACCTGTGGTGCGAAAGCGCGGCCCGCTACAACATTAAGACGTCTGCATGAAGGCAATTTATGGCCCATTTTATATTAGTTAGACGACCACTCTCGTAATAGAAATATGAGAGAATTTTTACCTGAAAGAAATTTCATATAATAAATAGGGTATTGTACTATCTAAATTACCCATATTATTACATTTCAACATATCGTGATTGCAAACGCATTCGAATTGTTATAAAACTTCTTTCTCTAGAACTATTCAAAAGTATTATATTCTCAATTATTATGAATGATATTTTTGATTTCATTGATCTTTTTCAAATATATAAAATAAGTAATAAAACAGTTTTCATGATCATTTATTGTATTTTTGGAGTATATATATATATATATATATATATATATATATATATATATATATATATATTCTGCTTTTAAACTTATTCGAAATAAATAGCTTCTCGTAGCCTTATTAATATTATTTACGCAATTGTAGTTTCATTTGATGTATTAATAAATAGAAAGCTGTAGGGAGAATTATTTCATTTGAATCCATTTGTCCCTTTCTATCCTTTTTTAGAATTCTCATAAATAAGAAACCTGGGAATTCCACTAGCCCCCTTAACCTTGGAGGGGAGTGCTCATTTTGCTCTCGACTCGGACTCTGAAAGATCATGACTCGAATAATTTTAATCGCCAAATGTTGTTCCTGGGCAAATTTTACGAAAAACTGAGAATTTCGAACTGTACGTTATCTGGCAACAACCTCCCACTATCATTACTCATTCACTCGAGAAGCAGTAGTCCGTCAAGTCTATTTGTGCTTAGGTTTGTGAGGTTGTGAATCATGCGCATTTATTTGTTGCAGGTTATTGTTGGTACGAATATTTGACTATGTATATTTAAAAGGTTCGAAGTGGGGCCTACTTTTGCATAAGGGCCTAGGTCCTCAAGAAATCTTAAGACACCCACTGGAAGAAAGCATGTCAACTGTGGTATATTTAACTGTAACCAGTTAAAGACTTAACTGTGACTGAGTGGAGGATGGTATATAAATAACACGCAACTATGAAATTGTATCTGTAGTTTGTAATGTGTTGTACCAGTGAAGTAGATACATATTAAAATAATATCTAAAGGAGGAAGTCGATCAAATGTGCATCTAATTATAGTTTGAACTCACACAACACAACAGTTGGCGACGAAGATGGGATATATTGGAGATTCTTTTGGATAAGGCATTGCCTGAAAACTGCTCAAGGTAAAGGAAATTTTTTCTCTCTCTTTAATCGGAAGGAACCATGGAACAGCAAATTGCAGACTTACTCCGGCAGAATCAAGATTTGATTCGAGCGCTGCAAATTAGAGAAGATTCTCATAGTCATAAAGTAACTGTACAATTTGAAAAATTTGATGAAGAAAATGAAAATTTCGATAGTTTCATTGAAAGATTCGAAACTTACTTAGATGTACAGAATGTACCAATAGCAAATCGAGCTAAGGTTTTTGTTTCGTCTCTTAGTGCAAAATTGTACCAGTTACTAAAGAATTTGCTTGCACCTGACATTCCTTCCTACCAAACGTTAGATAAATTAAAAGATGCACTTAAGAAACATTTGACCCCAAAACCTTTAATTATACCTTCTCGTCACAAATTGTTAAACAGAAAACAGACTGAAGGGGAAGGTATTAGTACATACATTGCCGAGCTTCGGGCTCTAGCAATGAATTGTGATTATGATAAAGATATGTTAAATATTATGTTACGCGACGTATTTGTAAGCGGGTTGCGGGATAAAATGATTTTAGATCGATTATTTGAGGAAGATAATATTAATCTCGAGAAAACGCTAAATATAGCACTGGCTATGGAAAAAGCTTTTAAAGGGACAAATGATATTATGGGCCGAGCAATAAATTCAATGAAAACTTTTAAAAAACACATGGATAAAAAATCCAATTTTACAAAAAGCCGAAAGAAAAAATTATATTGTTCACGATGCACAGGTACCAACCATGCAAAAGAGAATTGTAGATTTATTTCAAGTAAATGTAATTTCTGTGGGAAAATTGGGCACATTAAACAGGCATGCTTCGCATCTAAAAAGGCAAATGCGAAATCGGTTAAACAAAAACAGGTAACTCTATTAAATGAAGTTGAAGATAGAAATAGAATTCCACTATACGAATTAAAAATTCAGGATTATATATTACACGAGGAAGAACCAAAACGACCTCCAATTATGATAAATTTAAAAATTGAAAACAAGAGTTGTTCTATGGAATTGGATACGGGGGGGAGCGGTTAGTGTAATGAGTATTGGAAATTTCAGGAAAATTTCAAATAAACAAATTAAACCTACAAATATAGTTTTTAAAACATATAAAGGAGATTCAATTATACCATTAGGATATGTTACTGTAAGGGTACAATATAAAAATCAAAAAGTAAACTTGAACTTATACATTGTGAAAGAAAACTTAGATACTATTCTGGGTCGGGAATGGCTCTATAAAATTCATTTAGATTGGCCGGCTATTAAAGCTTTTAGAGCAAAAACTGAACAAAATTTAAATAACCTTCTAAGAGAGTATAAGGATATTTTCGATGATAAATTAGGAGAAATAAACAATTATGAGGCTAAATTAAAACTCAGACATGGAGTGAAACCTATATTTTGTAGGGTTCGAACAGTACCCTTTGCTCTCAAAGGTAGAGTTGAAAACGAAATTGACAGACTTGAAAAAGAGGGTATCATAGAAAAAGTCGACAGCTCTGAATGGGCAACCCCAGTAGTCCCTGTTGTTAAATCTGATGGTAGTATAAGACTATGTGCTGATTATTCAGTAACCCTGAATCCAAATTTAATTGTTCCTCAGCATCCTTTACCAAGATTGGATGAAATTTTTGGTAGTTTAAATGGGGGAAAACAATTTACAAAATTAGATTTTAAGCATGCATATTTGCAAATGAAAGTCCATCCCGACAGTCAGAAATTAATGACTATAAATACCCACAAGGGATTATATATTTGTAAAAGACTTATGTATGGATTAAATGGGGCACCTGCTATTTGGCAGCGCTATGTTGACGGACTATTTCAGGGTATGGATGGAGTCAAGGTCTTTATGGATGATGCTAGAATAACAGGGAGCGATGAAATTTCGCATTTTACAGCTTTAGAGGAATTTTTTAAGAAATGTAGAGAACACGGGCTAAAGCTTAATTTAAATAAAAGTAAGTTTTTCCAAAATGAAATAAATTTTCTTGGGCATAGAATCGATTCAAAAGGGTTACATAAAACTGACGAAAAGATCTCAGCCGTTGTAAATGCTCCTGTACCCCGAAATGTTCATGAAGTAAAAAGTTTCTTAGGGTTAGTTAATTTTTACGGGAAATTTTGTGAAAATTTAGCTACTATTGCTAATCCTCTTAATAATTTAACAAAAAAAAAAAATGTTAGATTTTTATGGTCGAAGGATTGCCAGGTTGCCTTTGAGCAAATAAAGAAGGAAATTTGTTCACCTAAAATTTTGGTGCATTATGATCCTAGCCTACCCTTAACTTTAGCTAGTGATGCATCTCCAGTTGGCATTGGTTGTGTTCTGTCACACGTATATCCAGATGGCTCTGAACGTCCGATTGCGTTCGCATCAAGAACTTTATCTGGGTCCGAGAAAAATACTCCCAAATTGATAAGGAAGCTCTTTCAATAGTTTGGGCAGTAAGAAAGTTTTATCTATATTTGAAAGGTAGAAGATTCACTTTGATAACAGATCACAAACCTTTGATAGCTATTTTTGGTTCAAAAAGAGGTTTACCAGTGTTGGCAGCTACCCGACTTTTTTACATTATGCGCTCATTTTGCAGTCATTTGAGTTTGATATAATATTCCGTAAAACGATTGAACACGGAAATGCAGACTTTCTTTCTCGTTTACCAAAAACATCCGAAGAGCTTGAAGTTAAAGATGACATCACAATATTTCAGATGTCACAGATTGAAGCATTACCGGTTACTTCTAAGGAGTTACGACAGGAGACGAGTAAAGATATAGAGCTGGGTCCACTCTTAAGAGCCTTAAGGGAAGGTAAAGATTTGCAAGGGAGGGAAGCCCAGTATACCATTGAGGATGGTTGTATTATGTACGGACAAAGGGTCTGTATTCCAAGGAAATTTCGGAAGAACGTTCTGGAAGAATTACATGCTGGACACTTAGGAATAGTAAAAATGAAGGCTATAGCTAGATCGTTCGTCTATTGGAAAAATATAGATAACGATATTGAAGAAGCCGCAAAAAACTGTGTCGATTGTGCTAGATATAAGGCTGATCCTCCAAAATCTAAAGTTCATTACTGGGAATATCCCAGTATGCCCTGGGAACGTATTCATGTAGATTTTGCTGGACCAATTTTTGAACACACGTTTTTTCTGATCGTTGACGCTCATTCCAAATGGTTAGAAGTATACCCTATGAAGGTAACCACAACCAAGAAAACCATCGAATGTCTTCGAGATAGTTTTGCAAGATTCGGATTACCTAGGGTACTTGTCAGCGATAATGGATCTCAGTTTACATCCTATGAATTTCAGCGATTTATGCATAAAAATGGAGTTAGGCACAAAACTAGTGCACCTTTCAAGCCTTCTAGTAATGGACAAGCAGAACGTTATGTTGCTACTTTAAAGCAATCATTAAGAGCTATGCATAAATACGAAGGTACTATACAGCAGAAATTAAGTACATTTTTAATGCAATACCGAAAAGCTCCTAATGTAACTACAACACTTAGTCCAGCCATGTTATTCTTAAAAAGAGACATTAGAACCAGGATAGATTTACTTTTACCTGAATTGAAAACAAAAATTCAGGATAAATTACGAAGAGATAATTTCGAATTCCGAGATAGGAAATTTGATGTTGGAGATCGAGTGGCTGTGAGAGTTTACAGAGCAGCTAATACTAGATGGAAGTTTGGTACCATTGTAAACCAGAATGGCGTACTCCACTACATCATTGATGTTCAAGGAACCCTCGTGAGACGACATGTTGATCAGATCCGTCCAGTGGGGAAAAAGTGCAAGAAAACATCATTCCACTTATGCACCAGAGATTTCCATCATCAGAGGTTCGAGAAAACAACTCTAATATTCAGCATGCAGAAACGGCGGAAGATATTTCTAAGGATCTGAACAAGGAATTGGGTTCATCTTCCGTACAAGGAGTGCCATCAACTGATGTTGCGGTTCCAGATCTATCACAGTCTTCAGCTAAAGAGACTGACTCCGAGACGAGGAGTCCACCAGTTCCAGACAGGCCATTTCCTAGGCGTTCCGGGAGAATCAGGCGGCCTCCGGAGAGACTTGTTCTTTAAGGAGGGAGGAGATGTGGTATATTTAACTGTAACCAGTTAAAGACTTAACTGTGACTGAGTGGAGGATGGTATATAAATAACACGCAACTATGAAATTGTATCTGTAATTTGTAATGTGTTGTACCAGTGAAGTAGATACATATTAAAATAATATCTAAAGGAGGAAGTCGATCAAATGTGCATCTAATTATAGTTTGAACTCACACAACACAACATCAACTCTTGCGAAATACTGATCATAATACAAATATTCAAATGAACCATTTATTCACACTCTTAAAAATCACACATTCAATTTTTATACTCTTACAACTTATATCGAAATTCGATTGATTTTATCTAAGTTTTTAAATTTTAAAAAAAGTGGTAGTTTTCGAATTCTTCAGCTTTACTTACAAAAAAAACTCAATTCTTTTCTGCTTAGACAAAAGTTTCACACCAGGTGAAGAACAAAGAATTAGGGCTCCATCTGGATCATTCGTGAAACATTTATTTCCTACTAGCTTGAAATAAAAAGTAAATTAACATAGTAAAAAGAAAACACTCCGGATACGGTCCTTAATTCTGCATTTACGAGCAGACGACAGAAATACACCGAAAACCTCACCGAAAATTACGTTTAATCTGCGGAAACCATTAAAAACATCCTTCCCAATGCTAAGATACACTTTGTTACATTAGCCGCTAGTTAGAAGATTTGGTCATAAAAATCCAAACCCACCTTTTGTTTTCGAACCCCAATTGTTCGCAAAAAAGAGAAGCAGTTCCCTCTCTGATGTTAAATGTGGTTGAAGAGAAAGGTTCTTTTATGTTCATCGTGAATCGCCATCGTTATAATGTTTGACAAACTGTTCAGGAGCACGCCAACCTGCACCCCCGGCAATGAAAGTAAAATTCTTCATATCGTCTATCTTTATGACTCTTTTTTTTTTTTTTTTTTTTGTTATGAGCGGGGATTGTGACTTTTCTTTTCCATTATTACTTTCTTTTCCTTTCTTTCTTTCGTTTTGTTTCTCTTTTAATGTTCCCCCGGTTGACCTCCAGAACTCGAATGTTACATTTTAACTGGTAATCGTAATAAATTGCCGTAACTGTCGCTTCTTAAGTGAATAGACTGTGTAAATTCTGTGCTTGTGTTTTTTTTTTAAATACATATATATGTGTGTGTGTTAGTCATATCGCTTATTCTTACAAAAAGATGTACTAACGGTTTGATTCTTTCCATTCAGAGTGCGTACACCTAATGTAAAAGAATAAAAACCCATACCAGGGACATTTTTTGTACTAAAAAAAATTGGAATATTAGTACAAATTCGTGTGGGTGTGAACCGTATACCAGTTTGGGGTTGGTATTGAATTTAAAAACACAACAAATACGCATTTTTTCGCTTTAAGATTCTCACTTTCGATTTTGAATTCGCGGCCACGATAGCCTAGCAGGGACGTCTTAAGGCACGGGCCAACTGGACCCGGGCCCAGGGCCTCGTCCTCGGTGAAGACCCGGATTGTTTTAATGGTCAAATATTATTTCTGTACATATTCCCCGATAAACAGGGAATTTCAAACTGCACGCCAACTGACAAAAATGGTAAAGCTGTATTATTATGTGATAACCCTTGTCCATGTCTAAGCCTAGGCCAAATACCATAAACAATCGTTCAACTAATTTTGTCGAAATCCGACCATCGGTCGAGCCTGTTTCTGAGTAGGTTTTCGAGATTGTGGGTCGTGCACATTTATTTGTTTCAAAATACCGTTTGAATGAGTATTTCACTGCATGCTATATACAGTCTACTTTTAAATATCTCATGTAAGGCCTACTTCTGCATAGGGGCCCCGGTCCTCAAAAAATCTTACGATGTCCTTGTAGCCTAGTGGTTATGATCACGAACTCGTGTCCAGCGTGTCATGGATTCGAGTCTTAGTACCGCTGAGAATAACCTTGTAGATGGGCTGATGCACGTAAAATCTATCCTGCTTCAAAGTCATTTCATTTGCATGGTGGGATCATTTGGAAAGGGAAAGTGAGCTGAGGTGTCATCTACGTCACATTAACCGAGGTTTAAATTACGAGATTCTTCGTTAATAGCCCTCGTGTTGCAGTATAGTACTAGGGGCGGCTCTAGGGTCGCAAAAACCGGACCCCTGCCCGGGGCGGCAAATTTTAAGGGCGGCATTTGGATCAAATTTGAAAAATATATTTTTTGTTACAAAAATGTTGATATATTTTGTGAATTATTATTGGGTATGAATTTGGTATTTCATTTAACTTATCTTATTTCCTCATTTTGCACTCTGTATGTTTAATGACAGTTTTCCTTTGTGTTGAAACTTGAAGAGTTCGAGGCGGGAGTATATGTTCAATCACGAAATTTAATGTTTACTCATCTTTCACTAGTAACTTTCTCCCCATCCCGGAGTGAGGTCACAACGGACATTCTTTTTACCCTCACGATGTGGTTTCAGCTATCCAAAAGGGGACAAGGATAATAAGAGGTTTTGGTAGATAGAGAGCCACAGGATCCGTTTTATTTTAGTTTTAAGTGAAGGTACTAAAAGTTAAAACAAACGCTTGTGATACCCACCACGAGTAGACTATTTTTCGAAGAAATTGGACTGTTTAAATAGACGATTCATTCTCTTTCATTTCACTTGTTTGAAATAGTGACAAGTAATTATGTCCTTAATTTCGAATTATTTTGTATTTTTTAAAATAATATATAGAGAGAAAGAAGGGAGGGGGGCGGCATTTTCCATTTTTGTCTGGGGCGGCAAAACTACTAGAAACGGCCCTGATAGTACGATTTTAACAAACACTCACTCACTCGAAAAATTTTAAATTCGTGATTGTTATAAAAACCTCATTAAATATTTATTTTTCTTCCCGAATCTATGATGTTGTATTCCTTAGAATTCTATAAAATTGATTCAAAAGAATAGATCTTTGGGACTTATACTTTTTGCTTCCAATTTTTAAAGTATTATTTTTATAGGTCTTAAAATCTTTAGGAGATATATTGTTATGGTTACTAATCTGTCTCTCTCTCTCTCTCTCCCATCTGGTCAAACGTAGTCAGACCAGATCAGCGCGTCTCTCTTAAAATCGACCTAGTTACTTTATCATGTATCAAAATTGTATGGTCCGTTCCCAATAATGCTTGCATACCTTTGTATCACAACGTCAATAAGCAACCAATAAATCGATCTTTATGTAATATTTATCAGATTGTTTCAAAGCAAACTAATCCTGTAAAACAGTTTTTAAGAAATTTAGAGGATAACAAAAAAAAAAAAAATGAGAAGTTTTAAATTAAAATAAGGACGTTCACTTCTATGATACATTAAGAAGTTAATAATTTGAACTCAAGTAACATGTTATTCTTTTTTTAAAAAAAAATTACGTTTATTAATCTATAGATCATTAATCATTTCAAACTCACAAATAAAATGTGAAAACAATGTGATACATTTAAATGTAACTTATTCGAATCAATAAGAAATTTTAAAATTTATTTGAATGTATGAGATTACGAGTAAAATCATATTAAATTAAAAATTAATGCCGAATTTCTTAAATAATTTTTCTAGCAAAAATATTTGTTTTCTAATACTCGTTCAACCGTTTATGTTGAACTAGAAAATCAAGATTTTAAAAGCATTTGGAAATATAAATATTTAGGGGTCTAAATTTCACCTCTGAAAGTAGTCTGTAGAATCTATTTTTAATGTTTCAAATGCTTATTAGAAATGGTAGGAAAGGTGGATTATTTTTATAAATTTTATTACATTTTACTGAATATTTTTTCATTTTATTTTTAAAAAGATTAATGAGATAATGGATTATTGTATACATTTAACAAAATTCTTAACTCATCAGATATATCACAAATATTTTGAAATAGATTTTTACCTCTATCACAAATTCCGATTGACTACAAATATAGAAAGAAGCTGCATTTCCTATTTGATATCTCTTTAAAATTTCGCTTTTTTTTTTCGTATTTCGAAGTTTAAATTATATTGCTGTAAACATTCCATTGTTAAAAAAGTTTCTTTTCCTTAGAAAAATACTATCCATTTCAATAGATTCAAACATACCTGAAGAAAAGCTTAAAATCCCCTCTAGCCATTCGTTTTCCATGAAATATAACAAAGCATCGAAGACGGAATTATTAAATCTCGAAGGTGATATCACTCGAATTCCCAGTAAATGTAAAAAAGAACGAAAATGATAGTCGGAAATCGTTCTTTCGAAAGCTCTTAAGGTATTGTTAAACATTCTTCCTCATTCTCATTTCGAATTCCTTTTGTTGATTCCTGCTGTTCCCTACATATTCGTTACAAAGAAGTAGAAGAAAAAAAAATGTTCGAAATTGAACAAAATGTTGGGTTACGATTAGGAATAACAACGGAAAAGAAAATATTAGAAGAAAAAAAAGGAAGAAAAAGAAAATGCAGAAGGAAAGTTACACAAAAAAAAAGTATTTAGGGATCCTTTCTTCGAACGAAATAATTTCTTTCTTTGTGATCGGATCCGAAAAGAACCTGTAATTTGTGTCCGCGGGCTCCTAACATTCCAGAACTAAGAATCTTTTCTTTTCGGTGAAAATTCCCACACCTATTATACCCCCCTGTCCCTAACTTCAATTATCCCTTCCTATTTCATGACTTTAACTGCTATCAGTGAGCTCAATTGCCGTCCGTTTTAGATAGTTTTTCTTTTTGTTTTCTCTTGAACAAGAGCAGTTCGCGTGAGGCTTAGCTGCTAGCTTTTTGTAAAGTAAGTGATCGTTTTGTGACGCTTTCGGTGGCAACGGCTCGAGCCTTCCAGTCACGGAATACGAGTTAAAAGTTTGTTACTATGAAATGGTTGTCATGGGAGGGATTGCTTGTAGAATATTACTTTTTCCCCCTCTGCCTTTGAAGTGTTTTTTTTAACGTGAATGTGATTTTTAGGAATAAGTAATTTGATTACATTGGAAAAAAATTCAATAAACACGATTTTCTCGCTTTGTTTTTTTTGGGGGGGGAGAGGTTAGAGTGAGAGTAAGCCATATGAATCTTAATTTAAAATACAGAATGAAACATAAAAATATTAAGTATTAAATTTAGATTTTCTGATAATAAAATCATTTGATGCTCACTCACTCTTAAGGGTGGTTTTCGCCATATACACAAGAGCATAAACTTAACGTGGAGCACATTTTCGGACAGAAAAAATGGCTCAATTTTTTAAAAAAAATTGTGGCATTGTAACTCATGCATCAGTTTATAGTATAGTGTTTTTAAAATTTCAAAATATTTCATAAATAATTACTTTTTTTTTCTTTTAACATGCAAAGGGATAGCTCACTTATCATTACGGTATAGGAGAAAAATGCGAAACACGTATTATGAAGGAAAAAAATGTGTCAACTCGGATAAAAATGAATAGTGTGGTAAAATAAATGGATTCTCTACAGGATAGTGAAGCCAGAATATAATATTAATGTTTGAATACTTTCATATCTGAAAAAATATTCTGAATTTGGATCCTATTTAACATTAGCCGAAAACAGCTTTAACACATAAAATAAGATGGTACATATATCTAAATACTGTTTATTTAAAAAATTATATGCCTTATGAACTTTAATTATGGAATAACGTGATAAGTTCATCCTTTTTAACTTCCATTATACCTTCAGGCACATCGTCGAGTTTTGTTCTATTTTCACCATCACTGTTAATCTGATCCATAAATATAAATAATCATCTTTCTTTCCATCTAGATTGTTAGATATATACATTTTTAATGACTTTTTAATTATGATGTTAAGTTTATTTTCCTTCCATGCTTTTATAATCCGCTTCAAAAGATGAAAGCTTTGTACAGGTACATTTCAGCTTTCTTCTTTAAAAATAAGGTGCGCATTATAGAGCGAATATACTTAACACTTCAAAAAGGGCGGTTTGAAAATATAGGAGCACGTTATACGCCGGAATATATGATAATCATAAAAAAAGGAACATTTTAAAAAAAGATGAAAAAATTAGTGTTGATTTATAAAATAAATGAAATTCTTTTTTCCTTTTTCCTTATTTGCATTCAATTTCTTTTTCCCATTTGTCAAAACACAATGAGCTAAAAAAATCTGATTATTTCTGGAATAAATAAGCAAGAATACAGCATGATTAATGATTAAAATCCTATCTTCTTACTTAAAATGGTTTTATGACAAGAACTCTTCTCCGCAAGTAATGTCAATAAAAACTTTTCGGGGATAATTACAAAAATGATTGAATTTATTTAATCATTTAAAGATCCTTGTACCTTAATTATATGGTAAAACCAGATTACAAAACGTCAGAAAAAGCTAAATTTTTCTTCATGAGCTTAGCTACAATCACGATTTTAAGCATATAAATGATTGCAGTTATCATATGACTTTGACGTCACATGAGTTTAGTCCGTTAAAAAAAGGGTGATTTCTCTTTTAAATAAAGGCGAAGAAAATTCCTTTATTTTTTCACCTAAACACATAAAGTAATATCCTACAGAAAAGCTTTTAAAATCAATAATTAAAAATCAACATATATAGTTTTTGTTATTACGTATTAAGTGATGATTTATGAATTTATCAATTGTAATAAAAATCCTTTAGATTTTGAGTCTAATAAATATAAATGAAATACAGTGAAATTACTCATCTGTACCTTTGAAAAACAGTTTTATATAATTAATCGTTTTTCTACGAGAACAAATGCGCGTATTTAATCCTTTTTAAAACTTTCTAGAAAATATTTGCAGTAGAAATACTCTCTAGACAATGAATTTTTTAAAAAAATAAATATATATTCTTTCATATGAACTTTGCTTTGTAACTTTTATCCCCATGCAAATAATGAGCAAATCCATCTTTAAAAAGCCGCCAAAGACGAAGAAAATTAAAACTTGAAAGAGTATATATTAAATAATGGTCTATGACTAATCAAACGCGCGTGAAACTTTTCAAAATTCTGGCGAAAACAAAAGACCTTTTGTTGAGTTTTACATCAAAGAAAGCAATAATGCCATCGTTGGTTCATAAATCTTCAAAGCTAGGAATATGTCATCCGCAAGTAATTTTAATCCTTTTTTAGACTCGTTAAATAATTCGAATTTTTTTTTTCTTACTTTTTCATTCATTTTTTATTCCAACTTCAATGAATCTTGCTTTCCATGACCCTTTTTTTTTTTTTTAACTAATAAGGATAATAAACTCCACTTTTTGTACTATATTTCGTTTAACCCCTTCCATGACATTCTACTAATAGTGTGAATTAGATTTTTACATCTGTCTTTTATACTGAATTAGTGTCATATTCCTCCTATGTAATGAAAAAAAATTTTTTCTGGTTTCTTTTTAGTTCTTTTAAAACGCCTATATAGAATTTTTTTCTTCCTTCTTGCCTTTTTTAGGCTTTCATCTGGAACTCTTTGTATAAATCTTCTCAATGCGATTATTGTTTCTGGAACAATATCACATTCAAAACTTTCGAATTTTTTTTTTGTTTCATTTTAACCTTTTTCAAGCCATCGCTGGTGGTCGCTTAATTCTTAAGCAGTGATCACGTATAAGGGTGTTGGAAGGTATAAAAAATCAGTTGCGGAAACAATTTAATGATATTTTTTCATTAATTTATACTTCTCGTTTCAGAATAATTTTTTTTTCGAATGCTTTGGCTAGGTTTTTTTTTTTTTTTGTTACTTTGTAAAAAAAAAAAAAAGTGTTGCTGGTGCTGGTAAATTACGTATTTTGTCTTTTGAGAAAATAAAAATGAGAGTAAAGAAAAGATACATCTTTCTTTTAAAAAAAAGACAAGGGGGAAAAGTCTTTATTTTTATGAAAGGGTAATCTTCAACTTTATTTCCTTTGAATTTTTTTTTAAAAAATCAACATTTTTGACTTATTTTGTTCTTCAATAATTGACAAAGAAATAAATCTTAACCCAGAACAAAGTTCAAAGAATTGAAAGAATTTTTTTTTGCCAAATAGTCTTATTTGAGTTGCAAAAATGCGGCTATGTCTGTGATAATTATTAAAGGCAATGTCATAGAAATAAGTATTTTTTACTTTTAAGAACAATAAAATTTTAGCTATTAGTTTTATTTAAATTTTATTCTAGGATGATAATATCAATATATTTACATTTATATCATGGATCACAAATTTATTTATTTATATGTTATGGTGGCATATTATTAAATTTATATGCATGATTATTCATTTAAATTGTTTAAAACAGTCGTTTAAATTATTAATCTAAGTACTATTTAAAAATTATTAGTTTGAGTAATTTTCATTCAAATTATTCGTAAATTTTTAACTACTTACTTTTTGGGGAGAGGTCAAAATTCCTGTCGTGTGATTTTGATAGATTAATCTTATAAAATAAAAGCGAAATGTATCGTAGATTCCATTTCTTTTGAGCGTGTTTCTCCACCCCCTCCCCTACATCAAAATTTATTTATTTTTAAAAATATTTTATTTATTTATTTGAATTTTAGATTTGTATATTTAATTTGATACTTTACCTTCGACTATTGGAACTGTGTTCTTATCAATATTTTTTAGATATTTATGTGCTGTAATTAAAGTTTAGCACAGTTTACCTAAAATCGGTTCTTGCACCATAACCTCCAACACTCACTCATCCCTGTGAGCAGGATTTTTAAATAATTATCGAAAATTATAATTTTTGACATGATTTTGATATTTTTTTAAATATATGATCACTGCGACGAATCTCATTGAGTTTTCAAAGTGTAAAAACAAATAGTCTCGATTATGTTAACGTATAACTTAGCTCAGTGGCGCGACAGCCCATGAGGGCCTAGGCCTGCTGTGCGCAACTCAGTATATGCGACCTTGGGCTCTGAGGTGCATGAGCAGATGTTCCGGTCAGGTGGTCAGTCCAACGCGAAACACCCAGTGTTAAGTTCCCAAGCAAGTTTGGTACTCATGTTATTGACCCTCTGAAGGGAAAGGCTTGTGTCGGGGCTTTATCACGACTTCTAGTAAAATCCTCTTGGGAAATCTTTGGGGCCAGAACGGCATTTCTTTCCAACCTACTCAAGAAGAGAACTCGATTATGCAGATTAGGAATGTGTATATATTGGAGCTTTAGTATTCGCGTGGAGTTCGAAGCGGAGTTCTTAGAAGGCGGAAGTTCTAAGTGGAGTTCCTAGAAGGAAAGTTCTATGAGTGCTAAGCAGTGGCGCATACAAGGGGGGGGGTCCTGTGGGTCCGGAACCCCCCAAAGCACTTGATATTTTTCCAATTGATTATTATTCTAAGTATATAGTACGTAAAATTTAATTAAGTATTTGTTATTGATGATTAATTTTATTAATAATGCTGATTATTTATTCAATAATTAGTTTTTTACTGTGTTTTGTTCCCGAAAATCGTCAAAATCAAAAGGAGCATGATACAAGAATGGGGAACTTTCGACCCCGGACCCCCCAACCTTGAAAAATTCCTGTGTGCGCTACTGGTGCTAAGGAAAAGTTCTAATGATAGGCTAGAAAGTATTAGGAAATATTATAAGAATCATTTTGAAGTAGGTTCGAAGCCAGAAGACTACCCATTTGCCGACTCAATTTGGATTACAGTATTATATTAACGATATAAAAACTGGTAGCTGTTCGCCGTGGAATATTGGTAAGATAGATAATTTAAAACTTCAATACTAGAACGGATTCTAGTAAGTTAAGGAATCGTCTATAAATATAGATTCGGTGGTTAACTTATCATAAAGGTTGTGAGTAAGGTTTAATGCGCTATTTGTTAAGAATTATAGTTTATGTCATATCACTCCTGATCATTAGCCTCCTAGACTCGTGTTACATTGCTTAATATTATTTGAAATAATAATAAACAAGTTTTATTATGGAAGCTTTGAGTGGTCAATCTTTTGTCCCCACAAACTCAGGTCGTGTGGATGAAGAGATGATACCCACAGCCCATAGGGTATCACAGGCTGAGTCATCCTTGCCCAGCCCTGGGAATGAACCTCTGACCTGTGTGGTTAGCAATCGCGTTGCACTAACCATTCAGCCACTAGGCTATGTTAACGTACGTTAATAATTATATATTTTGTCATTTAGAGTTAAATTGAACCATTTTGTATAACCAAGGAAAAATATTTTCGCATATTGTGTTATTAGATTTGTAATAAAAATTATATTATTAAACTAATTATTTTCATTAAGTCAAGTATAATATAACTTACAATTATAATTTTATTCAGGATTCCTTATAAGCCAAATTAATGTAAGGCAAAACAAACAAAAGCTGTTGTTCGATATGTTTTTATCTAATTTCTTTTTGCACACCTGACTACCCAAAAAATTCACTTGTGTTCCGATAATTATTTTACAAAGTTATCCATTCGAACTCTATCCATTTCTAACCTGTCAATACTTAAAGAATGCGAAATATATATAATTCAAAACACACGTGAAACTCATCAAGAAAATTCATTTGCACACTCATTCTTCTCCAAAGCAAAGATAATTTTAATCAACGCGACACCATTAAAATATTTTTTAATTATCGCCGCTTCATTTATTATCGCTAAATGAGCCACGTAATACCAACATGTCTTTAAATTATCGTTTATCACAGGCTGAAACACCATGGTTAGGTTACATAAACAGTCGACCTTATCATTCGCTCTTTCTTTTGTTTTGTTTCGGTCATAAAAGAGGAGCGGACGTCAGAGACTGTAGTTTACAAAGTTGTGTAACGCAAACGTGTACCACAGCCTGACTGCTAAATGCGTAATAATAATAATAATGTGATCTAGCCAGCATTGTTGAGACCCCCTCACATCTTTTTCTTTATGTCCCTCCAGGCCTATTAGTTCGATAACCACACCTGGGCCCCGGGGTGTGACCGCCCTTCTATAACCTGTCACCATAATAGGGACTTCACTCGGGGCCTCTGCTGTAATTTACATTGTGGAGGCTTTAGGTTATTGGCGAAGAAAATTGGCGTCAATCGAGGTGTGGTTCTGTGAGAATTGATTCGCGTTTTTATGAGGGTTTGGGCCCTTGCTGTGTGTTGGACGGATATGCAAAGTGACAATGGGATTAGAAATACCAAATCGGAAATTAATTAATTTTTAATTAATTGTTTTGAATTTTTAATTAATGTTTCGTTTCATATTTGTTTCAAATTCTTGGGGTTGCCGTTGACCTTGGTTTATTCTTGAATTGATTAGTGATAATATTCTATAATAAAACTAAATAACCTCTTAGATTCTGTTTTAACACATGCCATACAAAGTTCCCCATTTTTTTCAAAAAAGGAAGGATGGCAGAAACGAATTTGAAATCAGGTGTATTGTTAAAAAATACTTACTTAAAATGCTTTATATACTTTTATCATTCAGTCAACAAACAGATATTCTTGTCTACGTAGACTTTATTTGCTTCATTTTATCTCTTGTTGGACTATAGGGATGAGATAAGGGTAAATATTAGTAATTAACTTCTAAATATTAGCATTTTAGTTCGTTTATACTTAAAATACATAAAAAACACAAGAAAAATACATAATATTGAGTAGTTTTTGGATGAATATGTCCATTCAAACTGTATCAATGTTTAGTTTTATCATGCATCTGTTTTCATTTGTTCAAATATGTTTTATTATTGTAAAAAAATTATACTTACCGTCTAACATAAAACATGCGGGAAAACTCAGCAATATATTAATTACGCAACACAATAAACTGAAATAAATAATAAGAATACAGCCTGCAAATATTTTATCATTGGCACCAATTGATTTGACAGTTTAAAAAAAAAGACCGTTTCCCCGTTTACTTAATTACATTGGGCATACGTTCTATTTTGACATTCTGTATACAAAATACAGATAAGGCAATAATTAAATTTGACAATCGCCAATTTTAAAATGGGGGAAGGATATTTCCCTAATTTAAAGGATTCAATTTCTTCCAGCCCCAGTGATGATTAAAAATATTTTAATTCGCTAGTATATTAAGAAAACCTATTTTTTAAAAATATATTTGCAGAAACTTCTTTGCTTATTTTTTTATTCATTATAACGTTTAAATTTTAAAATACGATTAAATATAAATATAATAGCCAGGAACCAGATAAGCAATAGTATGAAATTTTAATAGTGATAATGATAACACGCATACATATGTTGTTCTCACGTGAAATTTATTGAATCTCTCTCTATATCTACCTATATAAATCTCTCGTGATGATGTAATTTATTACGTACTATCGCAACAATGCCAACGCTCAAGTTAACTCTCTAAGTTGACCCCTGATTTCGCACGCGTCGTATGCACTAAATTAGCAAACGTGAGCTTCGTTTCATATGTTACCAATACAGTTACGATAGTACATTATTGTAAGCTCTCCCAGAAAAATATTGCAACAATTGTTTCAACTGGAATCGTTGCGTAGAAGAAAGGCGTTGTCTCATACAAAGACTTATTAACAATCAGCTGAACTAAATACTCAACTTTCCAAGAAACTACAAGAGATGCATGTTTATCAAAATATGAGGACTTTATCAACAGGGGCGTAGCTACCTCTGTATCAGCCGTACCAATGATACGGGGCTCCTAAGCTACAGGGGATCCAACATGTGTAACTACAGTCCACTAACAGGGTTCTTATATCCAAAAAGGGCCCCGAAGGAATATTGATAAATGCACCCCTCAAAGCTAGCTACGCCAGTGTTAATCAATGAAGGATGATGCAACTTCAGTAATGAATTTAATTGAAGAAAAGAATCAAAAACGAATTTTGCGAAAAAAAAGGAACAAATAAATAGAACTACATAACACATGTAAATGACAGTTTTACAATTTGAGCAATGAGTATGAACAATTCCATAACTTGTATAAGTCATATGTACTTAAAAATGCATTAATTAATGAAAGACAAAACATTTGCCTGCTAATTATTAAATGATTTATCTTTACCATAACCACATTGGAAAGTCTTTACAAATGTATTCATCAGTAAAAAACATCCCCGTCACAAATGAAACTGAACCTCCCCAAAGCTCTCCAAACCTCTAATTTTTCGCATAAGCAAGAATCGGTTAATCGAGCTTGTAAAACACAAGTGCCGCTATAATTTTGATTTGCTGCAGTGTAAACCAGCACTAAAATCATTCCCAACAGTAGTTATTAGTTCCCCAGCATAGGCACTACCTATAAAAGCGGAAAGGGGATGCTAAATCAAAGAGCCCACCTCAAATGAGAACAATAGGGGGATGGGGTGCATTCTTTCGCGAAGGCTTGCTCATTTATGATCGTCTGCTTGGACACAATAATAGGTTGAAAGTGAAATTGGGAGTGGCGCTCAACCCGATCGGCTGTTTAATGAGATTTTGGGCAAATAATTACGCTGGTTTTTACAGCATTAGAACAGATCCTAAAGAACAGAAGAAAAAAGTACAGGAAAATGTTATGTAATGGGATAACAAAGACGAGATGATCGGGGAGATAAGTTAACTTCTTTTTTAAATTGGTCGCTGTATGGAGATTAAAATGATTGCTTTAATTTTTAGAACGATTTAATTTTGGTGAGTTGTTGGGATAATTTGTTTTAATGATACAAAGTAATCGTTTTTGTCCTAAAGTTACTTAGGTACTCTTTTCTGATGAACTGTATATAAACATATAAAATAGTCATTATTCAAAATTGTTTTTGTTAACAATTATTTTATTATAAAACAAAGAGTTATTTTTTCATACATTTATAAAAAAAACAATCAATGCCAATTTCATGGTTAAAGTTACACATTATTGTAATGTAAAAACATTTTAATCGTCTAAAAAATTATAGTACTTTTATGTTTCACCAGCGCAAGTGATAAAGGTGCCAAAAATGATAAAACCGACGCCAAACGGAATATTCCCGCTGGTAACCTGTTACTAAAACATTTTCCAAACAAGTTGTGATCGCTTTCTTATGAGTAACGTCTTTTCTCCCTCGTAATACATCAAAATGAAGAATATAAGGACATTCGACAAGAATATAATGAAAAAAATGCGGTAGTTTTCAATAACTTAAAATTCAGCAAAATTTCTTTTAAAAAATTTAAGAATTTTAATTTTTTTTTTAAAATTTCGTGTATTTTCATTAAGGTATCCGACTACGTTCGGAACCGTGGTTTTAAAAAAGCGTATAAATGGATTATTTTCATGATATTTAATGTCACTTGGATTAGAATACATGTATAAAGTTGTTTTAAGAATATTATTTGAATAAAAAATAATTTAAATGCAATATTTTTGCAAAAAATGAACTTAGAGTTACATATTTTCAAAACATTCACCTTTGATGAAAAATGCTTCGATAATAATATTTTGTATATATAAAGCAAAGTTTTCTCCAGAGGGATCCTGAACTAGGATTTTTGAAAAATTCCCATTATTTTCAGAGTTACTACCAATTAAAATAATTATTGGTGTTTTTTTCTTAAAATTTTTCCACTCTGTTGTATTAAAATATGGATAAATCCACATCTAAGCTATATATTTCAAAACTCCTAGTTCAGGCTCTGTACAGTGGTCTGAGCTATAAAAAAGCAAAATATTATTATTATAGAAGCATTCTCCATAAAAGGAGAATGTTTTGAAAATATGTAATTCTATGTTCATTTTTTTCCTAAATATTGCATTTAAATCATTTTTTACTGTAATAATATTCTTGAAACAATTTTATACGTGTATTCTAATCTAAGTGACATCAAATATCATAAAAATTATCCATTTTTTTATACGCTTTTGCAAAATAACAGTTCCGAACTTAGTCGGATACTTTAAGTTAAACAATTTCGCTTCTAAAAGGAGCAAATAAATGTTAATTTTTGTGATTTTTAAGGAATACCGAAAAATTTCCGTAATTGTTTTTCCCAATAAGAAAAAAAAAGCCAATCTTATTATTCAAGATATTTGAAAAATCATTTGTTTCAGCCATTTCATTGTTTAAAATTAATAATAATTTGAACCAATGATAAAATTGTAAAAATTAATATCTAGAATAAATCAATTTCGAGCATATTCAACAAACATAATAATTTTGGTACTTTTTCGTTTCACCGGCGCAAATCCCACTAAGCCGGCTTTACTGGCAATAACACACAATATACCCCCCAAAAAAAAAAGGTTAGTAAGGATCTGAGTTAGAGATCTGAGTGTGTATATGTTAATATTTACTAACTAATTTTTATAATTAATAAGTATTAATAAAATATTAAATGCTTTTCAACTCCTAGCAACTTATTATTAAAGAAAAGAAAAACAAATTTTTTTTGCTGTCAAAAACATTCTTCTAATTTTTTAACACAAGAAATTCGAATTGTAAATGTGGTCTTTATTTAGAATAATAAGTAATCATTGAATATTGGAAACTGTTCAAAAGTATGTCACCTTTTCACTAACAAAAAAATGGCTTAACTATTCGATTGTGCCATCAGTGACTGTAATAAGTAATACATTTGCTTCTACGACATTCAAATCAGACATTTCTCGCTAAATTACGTTCATCTTCATGAATAAATATTCCTTTCGGGTCTCGAAAGTCTTCCAACTTCCTGAATTAGATTGACAGGGGCGTTCCATAGCACGTCGTGTCTTCAAATATTTTGAAACGTATCTTAAAAACAAAAGCGCTCTTAGATGAGGCTAAACATCACTTACGCTTTTTTTTATATCTATTGTGATGTCTGCGATATGGTATGTTAATTTATATACAGGTTAAGTTGCATTGCTTCGCATTCTTTTTTTACTTCCCTTCAGATGCTATCAAGCAATTTGATTGGTTTAATCTCGTACAAAAGTATCCCTTAAATTTTTTTTTATTTGTATTTTATTTTTAGAAGTATGGATTCTGTAAAGAAAAAAGTACATAAGTGGGATGCATTCGCGTGATTCCTTAAACTTGACCAATTTTAATAAAAAGAGAATCTGAAGTTTGTTTCTTCTGATAAGTTTATTCAAGTATTTCAGAATAATGTACCTCTATATAAAGTGTCTAATTATTTTTTAAAATTTTTAACTTAATTTATTTTTTATATGTAAATAATTTATTTTTAAATTCGCTCAGGAAACGACTGAAAAATACGTGTTTAAGGGGACATGTTACTATTTATAAAAAAAGTTTTTGATTTAAAGGTTTTCTCTCAAATTGTTTGATTGTTCCCTACATATCTGTGTTATGTAAAACAGTTTTTGTGCTAAAAATACCACAAAAAGCTAACCATTTTATTTTTTTACAAAAATTTAAAATTCATGGAGTAATTTTATAATGCTAGTTCTGTAACACGCATGAAATTTGATTTGCGAGTTCGCCGAATTAAGTACTATAACAAAAGTTGGTCTGAATTTTGAAAAAACGTGATTGATATTCGTAAAATACACTTTTTCTGAATCCTTGTTGAAAATTCATTAAAATTATACAAACTCTAAATTTTACTTTTTAAAACAAATAAGTATTGCTTTGATTCACAAATGCATACTAACTTTTGTTACCTGTATTAATATCAATAGTTTCAAAAAAAGTATCAAATTGAGACGATAAAAAAAGGCCTTAACATTTGAAATGAAGACAAACTAGTGACTTTATTTTCTGATATTAATCATACTAAGGTTTTTATTTGCTATTGGGGAATGTGAATAAAAAGAAGCATAAGAGTTATAACTTTTGTTTATTTTTTAACTTTTAGCTTTCAAGCATTTGGTTTTTTGAGCGATTTTTATCAATTGAATAGAACTGCGCCTTCTTAATTTTACATGTAAATTTTTTCATTAAAATATGCGCATGGCTCACGCTATTCTGTGCCAAGAAAAAGTACAGAATAAAAATATACAAATAAGAATTATAATTTCTAAATGACGAAAACTGCCATTTTTTTTATACAAAATTGACCCAAAATCAACTATACAAATTACTGAATTTTGAAAACATTTATGGTAAATGTGTCATTAATAATATATTCAAATTTCAGAAATGTTTAATTGAAATAAAGGTAAAAGAATTAAAATGAAATGAAAACATTCTTTCAAAGTTTATGTTTTATTTAATGTGAGATATTATTATATAAAAATATATTTTTTTACTTCCATAACTTCACTATTATAATAACTCGAAGAAATTAATCATTTTCTAAAATTGTGATAGAATAGTTACGTATAATGACAATTGTGGCTAAATTTATCTTTAAAAGTTTAAATTTTACCAAGCAATAATACCAAATTTACTAAGAAAATTCTATGAAATAAGCCTTTCCTCTCCCCTTCGTCTTTAGAAAAAAAAATTCAACTGTAAAAAGAAGCTTGTAATCGATATTTAAAACATACTAGTCTATAATTTTTTTCCCCTATAAATGTGTCTATGTATTTTTGACAAAGTTTTTTAATTTGAAACTTTCTGAAATTTAAAAATATTTTAAGAAAGAATCGCCAATAAAACAAAAAATAAAACATGATACTAGAAGACAAAAAATAGAATATTTTTTTCTGAAATAAAATTGTATTTACAGCAGAAATTGGACTTATTTTCTTAAGAGGAGTCAATTAACGAGATTTCTTACAGTAATTCATCAAATAAAATATTATTTATTCTAATGTTTAAACTGGTGCGCATTTCTAAAATATTGCTGTTAAATTTTAAAATGATTAGTTAGAAACAAGAAATTTCAATAATCGGAATAGATATTTATATCGAAGAATTGTTAAAAACGGAAGCGATATGTGTTTTCCCTGCAGCATCCCATTCATTGCGGAAAAGCCATATTTAAGAAATTGCTTTTCACTGTTGAGTGAATCTACCAACATTTTGTTCTCAATTTTTCTTTGTTTCACATTTTTTCCCTCTGGGTTGTTAATTATAAATCAGAGTTATATAATTATTTTAAAACATTATTTAACATTTCAACAACAAGCTGCTATTTCTTGCCATTAATTTCCATTAACGAGAAAATAAATTATTTTTAACATTGTATTATGCGTGTAGGATTATATATATATATATATATATATATATATATATATATATATATATATATATATATATATATATATATATATATATATATATATTATATATATATATATATATATATATATATATATTATATATATATATTATATATATATATTATATATATATATATATATTATATATATATATTATATATATATATTATATAATATGTATATCTTTTTTTATTTCTATTGGATTGAATTTTTTCTCCATGATCACAAAGAACATTGTTAAATGAAAAATATTCGTTTAACAAATCAGGTTTTTAATAATTATTATCAGGTTTGATGTTAAATAATGGTTATGTGTGGTATAAAGCATATGAATTTTAGTATAAGAGATTCAGTACTATGGAATTCTATATTGGAATAACTTTTTCATGATAATCATAATTATTTTAATCTAGAATAACTTTTGCTTATATTTTTTCGTTTAATATATCGTTGAAATTAAATATTATTTTTAAATAAAAATATTTCAAAACGGAAACCCCCAAACATATTTGTGAAATCGTACTCAAAATATAGAGTACTTTCATATTCATATAGAGTACTTTGCATCATTTGATTTTAAAAATAGTAACTGTAAATAACAATTCTGCCATTGCTAATATTTTTCAGATGGTTTAAAAGATTTAATGTATATATGGCAGTAGCAAAATGTTTCTGCTATTGAATATTTCCTTCTGAAGATGAAAAAAATGTAGAATTAAGAAAATAAATTGTTCTGTTTAAAGAAAATGCACTTAGAATTCCATTTTAAATGCAAAATAGCTATAACAATAAATAAAAATTTTACTACGAAAATTATTTGCATTAGGGTTCCAATTATTAGGGAAAAAAAGTTCCATTTTGTTTACAAAGGTAGACACTTTTGTAAATGAGAGGTTATTAGAATTTCTCGTTTCTTGGTTTTATTTTTCCCGGTTAGATTCAATTCTATTTAGAATGAATTGTAAACAAAATTATTGCAAAACGAAGACAAGTACAGTTTTTCTCACTTTTTTATCGTTTCTAGAATTTAATGTGTTTATTTTGAAATATACAAAAATATAGAGAATTGAAAATTTATACCTCTTGGAAAACAGTGAATTAAAAATATTTTTGTTAATTGGAAATAATCTAAAACATTTACAAATAAAAACAATCTCCATTCTTTTATTGAATATCTGTAATTATTGAAACAAGGAAATGTCTTAATGGTAAGCAAAATTTTAAAGAAAAAGTAGTAATTATCTTAAAATGGATTATTTAAAAAATTTTCATTAAAAGCTAGTACTTTGAATTTTATAACAGAATTTCAAAAGGCAAAGGTGGCCAATGATCACTTAATTTTCTAGATTTATGTCAAACCGGGAAAAGTCCTATACTGATATCTTTTCAGATTTAGCATAAGAAAATATTACCAAATTTACTCAAAATCGTATTAATTATATATATAATGTATTGTAATTTATTAAAATTATTTTTCTGCATTTCAGAAATATTATTAAGGTATCCGACTACGTTCGTAACCGCGATTTTGCAAAGTGCATAAATGGCTAATTTTCATGATATTTAGTGTCACTTAAATTAGAATATATGCATAAAATTATTTTAAGGACATTTTGACAAAAAAAATTATTTAAATATAATATTTCGGCAAAAAATTAACTTAGAACAATCTTTTTTCCAAATGTTCTCCTTTTGTGAAAAATGCTTCTATTAGAATAATATTTTGCCTGTATATAGCTCAGACCTCTCTACAGAGGATCAACTAAAATTTTTGAAATATATAACTTAGAAGTGGATTTATCCATATTTTGCGACAGCAGAGGGGAGAAATTTTAAGAAAAAAACGCCGATAATTATTTCAATGGGTTGTAACTCTGAAAATCATGTGAATTTTTCAAAAATTCTAGTTGAGCTTCTGTAGAGATGTCTGAGCTATATACAGACAAAATATTATTATAATAGAACCATTTTTTACAAAAGGAGAACATTTGGAAAAAAGATTATTCTAAGTTAATTTTTTACCAAAATATTATATTTAAATAATTTTTTTTGTCAAAATCTCCTTAAAACAATTTTATGCGTGTATTTTAATCTGAGTGACGCTACATATCATGAAAATTATCCATGTATGCGCTTTTTTAAAATCACGGCTATGAACGTAGTCGGATACCTTAAAAAACAAATAAAAAAAGTAATATTAAATTTAAAAATAACATTCCCTCTAGTATTTTCTCAGAAGATTAAGTTCATTAAAATTCAACCACGCGCGGAATATCGCGCCAGAAATATCTAGAGATAATTATTTATTAAATCACATTTGCGGTAATTTCACTTTTGATTCTTTGGTAGCATTTGGGTCTCTACCAAGAATTTTACTTCTTGTTTTCTTTACTAAAAATAAATAAAAGAAAAGAGAAAAATGTCATTAACTAAAATTATCATTTTTGTGAAGATATTGCCAAGATCTCAAAATAAAGTTACCAAAAACAGAACTCGAGTAAATGGCGGTTCGACAGCTATTTCAAAGTCTTATTCAAGCTAAGAAACAAACAACCACAAAAAGAAAAAGATTGTTTTTTTTTTTTTTTTTAGAATGGTATGATAACCCGCATGACTCTAAAACAAAAACCTAGTCAAGCAAGCAAAAAAAACCCTAACAAATAAAAATGCTTCTAAAACAAATCAGCTTTATAATATACCGACTCCAACTACACCTTATAAAAGGAGGGTGTCTTTTATCGGCGTGGAATAAAGGGCATGGTATTTACAGGGGAGGGCAGGCACAGGGAATCTAGTTTTCGGAACAAAGTAGCTTGTCATAAAGTAGAGGGCAAATGTTATTTATTCTTCGGCTTAATCGATAGGTGAGGGCAAGATTTATGGGAATTGAAAAAGCTTACCTGCCGATCGCAGGAGGAAAATGCATTAAAATTTGACGTCCAATCATGGGCGAAAAAGAGGTGTTGTCAAATGACGCGTCTGGGGTCTGTTAAAATGCGGAGAAAAAAGCCTTTAGATGCTGGATGAGTTCATTTTTGGTGGATGAGTGATGGCATGATGAAAGATGGGATCATGTGAAAGAAATCTGTCTGATCGATCAGATTTTGTCAACTACAACAAAAAAAAAGGATGAGGATGATGTGTAATCAGGCTTCCCCCTCCCCCTTAGAGTTTAAAAATACTGATGGGTAAATTGTATTAGTTAAGCCTTTGTACTTATATTCAGAATTTTAAGGCTTTCTTTTATAAAGAAAAAGAAATCAAAAGTTATTATTTTGTTTAAAAAAAACGTTCAGGTTAATTTCTTTTCTATATGCTATAACTAGCCGTTACCCTCCCGCTCCGTCGGGTATTTCATTACGTTACATGAATATATACAATTAAAAGTTTTTATTTATATCTAAGTCCTGGCATCAAGCGCGTAATTGTATTGAAAAATATTCTCTAGCCCTTATTTCTTGATTTAAAGTGGCTAGGGCTTTAATTTTTAAAACGGAAATATAGCTATCTTCAAGCTACAGTCCGGCTTCCGTTCCCAAAGTAGGTTTCCGCAAAACCCATTTTTAGTGGGTCCCATTTAGCTCCAATCAACAAAATAAACATGCTTAACAAATTTCAAGCCGTTAGGTCTAATAATTCAAAAACGGAATTGTTTTAATGCGCCTTCGTAAGCCTCCCCACCCTTAGAAGTTAACTTATGCAAAACTCGTTCTTAGCGAATATCTACTAATCGAAAGAGAAACATGTTTGCCAAAAATTTCAACTCTGTTGGTCTAATATTTCAAAAACAAGAGTTTTTATCTATTACATCTACTTAATCCCTTGCCGTCCCCTTCGGAATCAATATCACAAAACCCGTTCTTAGCGAATATCTACTAAAAAAATGTTAAATTTCAAGTCTTAGGTCCAATATTTCAAAAACGGAAAATTTTATCAATAAAATGTCTTAATTCTTTGCACCCCCCTCGAAGGCTGATTTCCATAACAGCGGATCCATGTAAACAAAAGAAACATGCTTGCCAAATTTAAGGTCTGTTTGTCTTATAGTTCCGGAGATCTCGGAATGAAGGGAGTCATTATGTATATATGTATATGTGTGTGTGTGTGTGTGTGTGTGTGTGTGTGTGTGTGTGTGTGTGTGTGTATGTGTGTGTGTGTGTGTGTGTGTGTGTGTGTGTGTGTGTGTGTGTGTGTGTGTGTGTGTGTGTGTGTGTGTGTGTGTGTGTGTGTGTGTGTGTGTGTGTGTGTGTGTGTGTGTGTGTGTGTGTAATAAATTATTTGCTTTGATTGACTCTCATTTATAAGTATACTTAAGATGATATCTGAATACTAGATCATGCGTATAATAACTTCAATAACTCATGAGTGTATGAAATTACAATATTTGATCTCTCCTTTGCTTCGATTAATATCGTATAAATGCTATGCGAAGTGATTGGTAATGAACTTGTTAATTTCGAGAAACGGTCAAATGTCGAAAACGACCTTCATAACTTCATACAAAAAACGGAAAAGAAAATGTGTTCCATGAATTTTAGGAACAATAAGAAATATTTAAGTGACTTGCCAACAATGTTAACTTTTATCATTTATTACTATAGGATGTATTACACTAAATTGTTAATAAATTGTTCTTTCATACTATTTAACATAAGCATTAATAAGTAATTTTTCAAACACATATTTAAAATTGAAGTTTCATGCCATGTTCCGCTACTGAAATCAACTTATTTGAATCATTGACACTACAGTCTTACGTATTTGGCTACGAAATGTCCTGAAATAAGTAGTAATAAACAATGTTACAGTAACATTATAATAAAAGAGACGTTCCAAAAGGAAATCTCATCATTTTTTTTCACATGAAACTTTTATTGCCGAAAAATGCACCGTGGCATGAACTGTACATCTTGTATAATTTTTGTCATAGTTACCATCGAATTTGATACTTTTTTCGTAGCGTGTAATCAGTTAAAAGAAACCACTCCGGTTAAATCCGGTGCCCTATGAAGCAAGGAAATCTCGTACATCCTGCTACACTTCAGCATTATTTTGGAAGTTACGTCCCAAGTGTACGACTTTGAATGCTGGGAACATGTAAAAATCCGATGGGGCAATTTTTTTCATTCGTGGAAGTAGAGGATTGCCCACCGACCTTTATTTTCCACGTACTGTAGTATCTTCATGTAGTTGAATTAAACATGATTCTTATTTGCCGGATTTACCGTTTTTATTATTTCATTCAAAGCACATCACTATATTTATAACTCTATTTACAATTATAAATGCCATAGGGAACTACAGGCATCTTCCTCCATTTTTACCTTCGGAGCACCTTCTTCTTCTCTCCTTTCCGCTCAATTACCAAAGCAGTCCACAGCAGCGTCCTCTTTCTAGTCTATCGTGCGCCATGTGTCAAGCCTCCAAGTGCGCTATGTGCCACACAAGCCTTTACAATACTCTCTTCTTTCTCTGAATATGCAACGCCAGCGACCAACCATTTGACGATATATGACCTCTTCCCCATACACGGTCTGTAAACGTTCATGGATGACAGGCACACTAGTCCCATATGTCCATTCATACCAGATAATAGTATTCATTGCCACCCAGCCAGTATGGTTATGACACCCGACTTGTAATTGAGTGGGCTCGGGTTCGAATTCCGAATAAGGCATGGATGTATCTTCGGGAAAGAAGTCGAACTTTCGCCTGAAAGGGATTCCAGTCTCGAATGGAAAGCAGCGCACCCCTTCTGTTCTATGCTGGGATCATCGTTTGTAATAAAGTTTATGTAGTATGTTTCTGTTCATCTATCTCTCGTCTTTCGTATGTATCCCAGGATGTAACGCGCGATAACTACAACAATATTTCGCATTTCCATCGGCACCCACATTGTCAGCACCTTTCTGTCTGCCATCATGATTCATACTAGAATAACATCGGGCACGCCGGTCTGCTACTGCGCTCTCTTAAAAGCAATGAGTATGCGTCATTCCTCCTACGCTGACGCTCCTTCCATCGTTGAATGAATATTGAATGTGGTTTATTATGACGTTTTTTTTTTCAGCTGGTGTACCACCAACCCTTTAAAGAAATGACGAAACTTACTTTCGAAATGTATGTATCAATTAACAAGTTAAAAGTTAGTGTTTCAAAAAAATTAATCATAAAACTAAAAGGGACACTCATTTTTTAATCAAAAGATCTCATTTAATCAATCATTCGAACAAACAATTAAAATAATTTATCGATATTTTCAAAAGTAATAAGAAGATGGGGCTGTTGATTACAGAGCACATAGATAGAATATTAGATCAGTACTGATAGGTATTTGCGATAACTTTTACGTCTGGTTAGCTCTCGTCTTATTAATTACTTAACTAATAAGTATTCATTTCATCCGTATTTTTACGTCACACGTATGATTCGTAATGAATACCAAAAAAATTGCAGATGTTTTATTAAATTTGAATTCAAAAAGGTTTGTCACTCTCATGCTATGCATCATTAATGTCTAATTGTTCATAATAACTTACTCTAATAGTCTTAGATACATCTCTAATATGTTGGTTTTCTTTTTCAATTTTTCTGTCCTTGTAACTTTGCAGTGAATGTAATTACGTTAAATGATTGTTCTGAGCGAATTCGACCTTTTCTTTGAGTTTTTTTCTCTTAATTGTAAGATATTTAGAGTATAGCAGGTGACGGTATTTGTCAAATATTGGTAATTGATTTGAATTTGTTAAAGAAGTAAACGGGCTGGAAAAAAATGAATGAGTTTTTGATTCAATAAATTTTCACATAGTCTTTGAACTGTTAGCTTTTATTCTTCGGTCTGATTTAATGCGGATGAAACTTGAAACTAAAAATCAAATTTAAAAATTTACATTTGAACATCTAAATCTACATCTGCATGCCAATTGACAAGAAAAAATATTATTAATACAGTTTTCACTTATGGGTACACTGCTGTTTTTTGAATATCATTTTGAGAGGGTTATTTACCTTTATATTCCATGTACCACTTTATCAATGACACTCAGGTAACGGTTCTTTTCGCACGCACACCCACAAACCTTCGACTTTTTAGCAACCTCTGTTCTTATACACGGCACCAATGCAATATAACTTAAGGGTCAAATCCTATTTTAGTCCACACTCTTATTTAACGCCAATTTGGCGAATTATTATCCTTATATTGGATAGAAGTCCAATGCAGAAAAATGAGCTGATAGCTCAATTTAACCCAGTTTGCCTTTTTTGCCAAATGTGTGGATTAAAATAGGATTTTGCCTATCAGACTAGTGAATATGTGTACTTAATGACTGATACAGATATTATCGATTCTTGAAAATGTTCATAAGAAATAGAAAGTTAACATCTAATTATTTGTCACTAAAATAAAGAGATTTTCAACAAAAGCTTATTAACACCTTTAAGGTGACTAAACTACCTCTTTGAAACCGTAATTTTAAAAAGCGTATGAATAAATCATTTTTTTATATCTAGTGTCACCTGAATTAGACTATACTTTTAAAATTGTTTTAAGAATATTATTACAAAAAAAATTATTTAAATGCTATTTTTTGGCAAAAAAAATGAAGAAGGAATGGCATATTTTCAAAACATTCTCTCTTTTTAACATTCTTCTTCTAAAATGATGTTTTGTTTATATAGTTAAGACTTCTGTAAATAACATGAACTAGGATTTTTTAAGTATATAATTTAGTTTTGTTTATAACTTATTTGAAGTTTATTATATAAAATATTTAATCATTTTTTAATATGTCATAGTAGAGAAATCTTAACAAATAACGGTGATTATATATATATTATTTCAATTGATAGTTACGCCTGAAAATAATGTGAATTTTTCAAAAATTATTTGCTTAGTCTCTGTGGAAAAGTATTTGCAGAATCTTTTTCCATAAAGAAAAAAAAAATGTTTCGAAACTGTCTTTTTTTCCCTTCATTTTCTACCAAAAAAACTGCATTGAAATAATTTTTTTCTTGTAATAATATTCTTAAAAACAATTCTATATTTTTTTCTAATTCAAGCGAAACTAAATATTAAAAAATATTAATGATGTATATGCTATTTGCAAAATAGATATTTCGAACGTAGTCAGTCCTTAATTCTTCTCGGATTGCTTAGGGAACCTTGATTTAGTGCAGGGGCTCTTAAATTTCTCGGGGGGTGACCCCTTAGGCATTGAGCAAAGTTTACACACGCTTGGGTTCTTCTATATGTGTTTTATTTGTTGTATATTATTATTATTATTATTGCAGTAATAAACATCAACAATAAGTTTTTACTTTGAATATAACGATATTGAAATATTTTGACTATAAAAATGAAAAAAAAAACATAGAATGTGTAATCACACAATATATTACGCATAAAATATAATTTGTTTATTAAGTGTGTAGTCATTTTGAGTTCATTTCTGAGATCATCCCTTTTTTTTTAACAACGACATATACAATGTTTAAAAAACAATGGGATGGATGTGCATGGTTACTTTCAGTTTTTGTGTTAAATCTTGAAATATATATATATATATATATATATATATAGTAGTTAACACCACCACACACACACCCGACGAAATACTTCCTCGATATTCTTTAGATTTGATCGATACTCGAATAAAAATCTAAACAATCAATCAAATTATCTATTGGCTTACTCCAATAATAATCTAAATAAATATTATTAAAGGCGAACAAGTTATTTTATTTAAAAAGCTATATAAAAAATCCCAAAACTTTTGACAACCTCCTATTTTAAGAATTGATTTAACCCTTTATCTACCGACGGTACCTATAAATACCACTTACTTTAAAATTACATAGAATAATCATTTTCACAAGTTCTCTGACGATACTTAACAGGAATATTCCTTTAAATCCAAGATATATGGCACTACGAATCCTATGATGGGTATTTTAGCGGGGAAGGCGAATAGTTTTATAGCAGAAATTACGTTTTCAGCTGACGGCGCTTTCAGCGGATTGCGAAGATTGTCATTTTTGTTCCGAAAAAATAGTTCTCAAAATGTGTCTTATTTTTTTTTTCTTTTTGTATGTTAATGAAGACCTTAGAAAACGATTTGACTGTTTATTTTAAATGACCAGTGTATATAATTAATTTTACAGCTGAATATCTTTAATTTATTGATTAGCTCTAACGTATTAAATTTTCCAAAATTGAGTATTTTGCTTAGGTATCCCTTAATTTTAAATCTACAGATTAAAAAAAAAATATTGCATGAAAAAAAAACCTGCAGTAAATCATACTGCGGTAGATGAAGGGTTAAAGCATTCAAAAACAGTTCTCTAGAATTGATTTTTACAAAAGTCTTACTGTTTAGACTTGCCTCACTCATGGGCTTTATTTATTTATTTTGGTGAACAACACAGACGCATTGACGTTACCCGAAAAAAAATAGCAACCTAAGTGGCTAGATAAAGATGAACCTTCGCCTCTGGCAGGCCAGCATTCCAGCTATTCTCTCTGGACAGCACTTGACACAATGATTGTGTCACGGACACCGTATTTGCATATTCCAACCATCCATTTCGGCACCTGTCTTTTTGTTCGACGATCGCGTCGCTCTAATTGTACCTTTCCGACAAAGACGTTTGCTCGTCGGAATCGGAGGTTCGTGATCGAAATCAATTAGAAAGTTCTCTCCCCACGGCACAGAGGCACCTGCGGGATTCACCAGCCGATTTCGGAATCAATACAGTCCAATTGTTGCAGAAGGCATTGTTGGAAAAAGCTCCGGGTCATAAGGAACATCTCTTAGCTATTTTTTATTATTTTGTACATACCTGTATTAAAATAGTGTGCACGAGAATAAGTGTCTTAAAAAAATGGTATTCAGATTGGGGTGCGAAATCAACGAGGAAATCAATGCAGTCTTTTGAATTGAATCTAATTTTAAACGGTACATGCAAACACTCACGGAGAAAATCCATCAATATTCATTGATATATTTTTATTAAATATTGTTACGAATTTTGTGTAAAATAGTGTAAATAATCTGTATTTGGATGTGTAATGCATTTATATTACTCTATGTTGTATTTATTTTATGTTAAATTTGTAATATTCGCAAGCAACACTGTTCTTTTCTTTATTTTTATTTTTATTTCTAATGGGCTGCGGATTGGTGTTTTACCATTGCAGAACTAGTACATTCCCAGAAGCTGGTATCTCTTTTTATTGCGGCACCCTACAGGCGAATACAAATCACCGCTAGTAATTTTGACACCCTGTTTCATCCCCAGAGAGAAGCACCTGAGCTCTGACGATGCGAAATTGTACTAGGATTTAATTTTGCTGAGAGCACTCAAACCATGGACCTTTTACATGCCGTATTATCATACGACATGGCCGCTTCGATTTTCTGCATTATGAAAATTCACTGCCTTGGACCGGGGTCGAACCCGCAACCTTGGGAGCAGAAGGCCAGCGACAAACCAATCACGCCACCCAGCCGGTTCCCTTACGTTATAAAGGCGATTCAATGGAAACTTGACGATAGAGCCAAGTTGGCATCATTTTTGGCAATTTTGTGACCCTATGGATTCTTCTAGAAATTAGTGGAGAAGTACAATAATTTCACGATCTATGACGCAAGCGGATCTTTCTCAAAGAATCCGCGAGGTCTATCAGTACGGAAACGGTTGCTGGAACTCAGTAAGTCTTGTTTTGACTAGTGATCAGTTAGTATTGCTTAGACAAGTGATTAGTAGTCTTGCCTTGACCGTGAGGAGTCGTCTAAGGGGATTAGCTCGGCTATTGAGTAGGATACGCGGTGCTTGTGAATAATCTTTTACAAACGTGCATTATAGACACTGGTAGTTGTGTCTGAGCGCTGTAGAAAGTGTGCAGATCTTCTCATATTTATTTTGCAAATTTTGTGGCTGAATCTGTATTTCAAGGATTGTTTTCTCGACAATAAATTTCCATCGCTCATAAAGAACTGTCTTGTTCTTTGCGACTGATTCGCATAAAATCCACGAACTCCGATCAACGTAACAGTTTATTTCATCTATAGTTATACCTAATTGTTGGATTTATCAAATTATGATGGCACTTTCTCACATTGCTTCAATTAAAATTCGTCGTTGGGTTTTATTCTCGATTCTTATTAATCCTCTATGACAGTGGTTTTTAAACATTTAATCACCGTGGTCCCCCTTTATGTATCAACCTGTTATCGTGGACCCCCAAGATTTTGAACACCCTTCTCTGACTCCCAACACAAGGCTGTGAGTCATTAAGTGGTTTCTTAATAGTCCTAAGTGCTTTTGCTGTTTGTAGACTTTTTTAACTTTTCCTTTAAGAAAACAGTAAACATTCAATTACATATGCATATAAAATATTACAAAATACTAGTAGTTTCAAATAATTAAATAACATGTAGGCATAAATAAATAATACAGACGCAATTAGATTAGGAAATCGAGATGGATGCAATCGTTATCGTATTGGCTCACTATGAGAATTCAGTTCTTAATCTTTGCCCCATGTGTTTCTACTACACATTTTTTGAAAATATTACATTTTAAGAATGGCTATGTAGCTGCAAAAATAAAAAAAATCTAAATTAATATTCTTGATCAAAATGCATGTTCTAGAAAACATTTTTATTGGGAACAATTTAGAGATCTAGTTTAGGATGACACATATTTAAATTTTTCCACGAGGCTTTTTTAGAGTCTGTGAAAGAGGTAAATTTTTATACAAGATAAAAGATCTTCACAGACCCTCCTAGAACAGGGATGGTGAACCAGTGGCATGCGTGCCATTGATGGCCCTCTGACACAATATTTTTGGCACGCCAGTGATCAAAATGGTTTGCATTTTATTTCAAAATTTCAAAGTTCACTATGAAATATTACGAGCAAATGGCGAGTGATCGGTCGAGGGGTGGCAGGCAGCACACTCGTTTGTTACTGTCTTGCCTCAGTACGTCATGGACTACAATTGTTAATGATACAAATTTTGTCTACGCGTAGCATAGTCAATTTCATTGACACAACTGTATTTTAAAGCTTATCTGTGTTATACTTACGATTTTTAACTGTTTTTTAACATGGGTAGTTCAGCAAAAGAGCAAAAAGTGCAAGATTGCAAGTGTAACAGAGGATTTCAAATTTGGTGAACCGAGAAACATGGCATTACTAATAAAGGTGACAAAAAGGTGTGTGTTTTATGTTCTGGAACAATAAATAGTAAGTAGAACATAGAGTCTGTAAAATGGTATTTTGAAACAAATCACAAACCCTCTTGCCAAAAAAAGTGAGTCACAGCAAAAATAATTATTTCCTTAGAAACCGTTTGGCAGATGACTCCAATTCAGCATGCATTCCACAAACAGTAACATCTTACAATCCTAATATAAGTTATTTGTCATCCAGTCTGCAACAACAGAAATCACACCAGTATTACTTTAATTTGAATATTGCACCTATAACTGAAACATTTATAACTATGCAGTACAAAAGCTATTCTTTCGTAGTAAATAGAGTTTTGTGCTGTTAGTATATTTAGTTTTATTATTTTCCCAATAATCACTAATCAAAATTACTTGATGGCACGTTTATACCTCATTCAACATTTCTTTATGGATCAACGTGCCATTTTTTCCTAAAGGTTCGCCGCCCTGGCCCTAGAACAACGGTGTCAAACTCAAAGGCTAACTCAGGCCAAACAAACTTTAGGTGGGCCGCAAAAAAAAATTAGTGTTCATAGAAATGTAAGTTAATTTCGAATAGTATACATTATAATAAACATAAATAAAAGAACAAGAAAAATTTAAATTTTACCCCTTGACATTTGTAATCTCTTCTCTGTTATTATCTTTCCTATTTTGAGAGAAACATTTATATTTGTTATGTATTATTATGTGTCGATTTACTGGCTGGTGGGCAAGAAAGTCCCTCGTGGGCCACCAGTTTGACACCCCTGTCCTAGAAAAATGGTGTGAACCCGAATTTGGATAGCAATTTGATAGTTATAGTAAAAGTGTTTGTTTTAAGAAAATGTCTCATTCTTTGGTAAACCCTCACACTTCCGTGGGCGAGAGTTCACAACACCTTTTGAGAGGATATTATTTTCATGTGGCTAGAATGTGAATGTGCAGGGTGTCCCGAAACTCAACGCAAAGCGGGTGTGGGGTAAAAGCGGGGTCATATCAGTTCTGGGAAAAATAAAGAAAAATCCATATCACTTGGTTAAGTGATCTCTTGCATATTTTCCAAAATGTGGAAAATTGACACACACAATCCCATCATTAGGTACTGTGATTTTACTTATATTAGTATTAATTTTAACTGTAACACACAGCTAAATGTTTTCTCCTATTTGGTGACTGTGGCTATTAGCGCGGTTATGTAAGATCACGTTAGTGATAAAATCACTGCAGAAATGCGAATGTGTGTTCTCAGCACCTATTCATGTGATGGAGGATGTTAGTTTTTCCCATTTTCAAAAATATGCTAGACATCACTTGATATGGAATTATTTCCCGCTAGAATTGTTTTGGCCCCACCCACCTCTTTTATTTCATCCTGTACCCGTTTAACGTTGAGTTTTGAGATACCCTGTATCACTGGCTGAGGAGGCCCTGTATCAAAATACCTTCGAGGCTACTTTTTTAGATATGGGAGCCTTGTTAGTGAAACTGCAGTTACACAAGTTGGGGGCCCTGTAGCTTGAGGGCCCCGTATCATTGATACGGCGGTAGCTACGCCCCTGCCCTGTATGGATGCATACATTTGATCTGATGCCTATATCTCCGGAGTGGGCATTGAGTCGATCTCGATCGACAGGTGGACCGCCAAGACATTTTGGAGTGACCGCCTTCACATTAGATCTTAGATGTGCGTACTAAGAGAAACACAGGTTGTTATGGGTGTTTCCAACACAGGTTGGAAACACCCATGAATAATGTGCTTCGTAAGCATTAAAGTAAAGAGTGTTTTTTTTTCAGGTATAGAAGTTTAAGTTGGCATTACTTTCCAAGATGGCGACCGATTTAACAGCTGTCAAGTGATTTATTCTCAGTTTGGTTTGGCAATTCATCAAAACGATCATCAAGCAAGGCGTAGATTCGTCGAATGTCCCCAAAACGAGATTGCCGTTGTTCCCGATTTTCATAAGCGAATTTTGTTTAGCCATGAAGCGCACTTCTGGTTGAGTGGCAACGTCAACAAACAAGACTGCTGCATTTCGAGTGAAGCTAATCCACAAGCGTATGTCGAAACACCGTTACATCCAGAAAAACTGACTGTTTGGTGCGCTTTATGGGCTGGTGGAATCCTTCTTCAAAAACGATGAAGGCCACAACGATACCGTCAATGGTGATCGGTATAGAGCCATGATTACTAACTTTTTCATTCCTGAATTGAACAATCATGATGTCCAGGAGCTGTGGTTCTAACAAGACAGCGCAACATGTCACACAGCTCGTGCCACAATCGATTTATTGAAAGACACGTTTGGTGACCGCCTAATTTCACGTTTTGGACCTGTGAATTGGCCTCCGAGATCTTGTGATTTAACACCGCTAGACTATTTTCTGTGGGGCTATGTAAAGTCATGGGTCTATGCGGATAAGCCACAAACGCTTGACCATTTGGAAGACAACATTCGCCGTGTTATTGCCAATATACGGCCACAAATGTTGGAAAAAGTCATCGAAAATTGGACGTCCAGATTGGACTACATCTGAGCCAGCCGTGGCAGTCGTATGCCAGAAATCATATTTAAAATGTAATGCCACAAGATTATCTTTTGAATAAAAAAAATCATGTCAATCGAATAATACATCGTTGTTTTATTGCAGTTTAAAGTTCTATACCTCTAAAAAAACACCCTTTATAATAATAGCTACCAAATTTTTTTTTGTAAATAGAAATGTATATATTTTGGTAGTATTCGGCAGCTTTATTGAAGTTATGTAACTCTTAAATTTTTTTCAAAATCGTAAAATGTTAGATCTCTCAAATTTTCAAAGAGGTCAAATTGTGGGAGCCCGTCCATCTGGAGCTAGTGTGACAGAAACATCTCAGTTACTAGAAGTACGGAGTCAAAAATCACGACTGCCTACACACAGTGCAGCAAAACAAGTTCGAGAACTAACTTTAAAGGAAATTGTTTATTTTTGATGTATTTTGAATTGTTTGATAATAAATGCATCATTTGATATTATTAAATGTTTGGGTATAATTATGAGTGTATTTTGCGTTTTTTAACATTAAGTTTTTTGATCGTAGCGATGTAGATAAGTACATATTCTGTATTTATTATTATTATTATATAAATATCGTTAAGCTTTTTTTTTCTTATTACGCTTACGTTACAGAGTGGATCGCAACACCTTCAAAAAAATTGGAAGTAGACTGTGTCATGTAAAAGTCTGCCCACCCCTGCTATATCTTTTTCGTCTTCCTTTCTCTACCAGAGTTTTTTAATATACTCTTGATTCGGCATGCCTTTATAAGTAATTATTTAGAATTTTTTTTATTTGTTATTTGACTTAACAAACGCATTTAATATATTCCTTATTTCAATGAGTTCCGCAAAAATGTACAGCAGCACAACTATATACGTCAGTGTCTGACACAAGAAGGGGGGTTCCCCGGGTCCGGAGCCCCCCCCACAGCCCTTGATTTTGTTTCGATTGATTGTAATTCTATGTAAATATATTGTACGTAAAATTTAATCAAGTATTTCTTATTAATAATTTATTTTTATAAACTAATGCTAATTCTTTATTCAGTGATTAATTTTTTACTGTTTTTTGTTCCCGAAAATCGACAGAATCAAAAGAATATGATACGAGAATGGTGGATTTTTTACCCTGACCCCCCCTCCTTGAAAAATTCCTGATACACGGTGGATCGGATAATGGATTAGAAAACCAATATACTCAGAAAACCGGTTAGAATGCAATGAAAATAAAATCATGTATACATATGTTTGAAATTATTTGTCAAATATTATTCTTCCACTTTCTTCATTATGAGTTTTATGATTAAAAGTGATAATTTTTTTGGCAATTTCGTGAGGCCAATGACAACAGATGTAAAACTATTTATGCTGTACGTATCTAAGTCCTAAAGAAAAAGAAAAAAATCGAGATATGTTGTTGTTTCAATTCATAATGAAATTTTTCAAAGACTGTAATAGCTTAATTTAATAAAGTGAACCCCAATGTAGTACTTTTTTTAAATTCTTTTTATGATCACTTTATACACAGAATCTATTTCAATAAACAGCAATCGAACCGCCACTTAACGAAGTCGCTAAATCAGGAAAAAATACCGTTATGGGGAAAATTCGTTTTAAATAGAGATTCATCTTTCAAAATACTAGGTTCTTGGTTCCAAAGTTCGCCGAGTAGAGGTTCATAAAATGGAGGCTCAACTGTATTATAATTAGAAACACTGTAACTAATAATAGTTATACATATATAACAATCAGTAGCGCACACAGGAATTTTTCAAGGGGGTGGGGGGCCCGGGGTCGAAAGTTCACCATTCTTGTATCATGCTCCTTTTGATTTTGTCGATTTTCGGGAACAAAACACAGTAAAAAACTAATTTTTGAATAAATAATTAGCATTAATTAATAAAATTAATCATTAATAACAAGTAATTAATTAAATTTTACGTACTATATACTTATAATTATAATCAATCGGAAAAAATGTCAAGGGCTTTGGGGGAGTCCGGACCCCCTCCCCGCCTTGTGTGCGCCACTAATAACAATTACTAATGATTACAAAGTTTAATCAAAAGTTCTAAATTACTTATATAGTGAATCTATTTTAAAAAGCATCATTTAAAGTATTATACTGAAGAAAATTGTATCTTATTTATAAATTCTAATAACGATAATTTTAAATGTTTGCTTTGTCCACAATAGACACAAATATTTAAACAGAGATAAAGTCATATAATTAACTACCCATTCAAATAATTTCCCCTGAAAGCTTTTATAATATACATAAATTTTTTTATTATAATTCTTTAATTTATATTTTAAGAACTTTTAAAACTAGTCTAAAAACGTGCTTAAAATTATTTTTCACCGTTTTTATTTTTTATATTTTTTAGAATGACAAAAAAAAATCCCTCTAGATCTTTACTATTTAACGATAAATGAAAGAATTTGATAAAACTGTCGTCAGGTTTCGAGTTTCATATCTGTGCAAGAAAAATATTTAGTTAAAAGAAGCATTGTAAATCTTTTTATGCCTTTTCTTCGGCTTTACTTTTTCTTTTTTACTAGAGAATGTATGTGTATAGTTTCTGTATCTTCTGTGTCTACATTTTTTTTAGATTATTCATCTCTCCTAAACTCTAAACTAAGCGAACACAGGAAAAAAAATGTCTCGCAAAGATAAAATAATCGTAAAATTCTTTTCTTTAGTAACTCATTCATTCCTTCCCAAACGTTCTTCTTCCACTAGTTTTTAGGAAAGATAACAAAGACATCTCAGATCCACGGTCACAAAAGCAAAAACCCTAACTACTTTCCTCGAAGCTTTCACTGACTTTTATGGCGTTTGCTACTCTCTTAGCATTGGAATTAATCCCATTTCTGCCGCTTGGCAATTTAGTGGCACTATACGTTTTCTAAAATGTGACAAGTCGTCTGCGGTGTTCACCGTTGCCAACACTGCTTTTTATCTAATGATAATCATTGACGAATATGCGAAGCGACGAAATATACGCATCTTTCCATTATCTTTTGAGAAAAGCCACAATTGAGGCAGACACAATAAGACTGACAGCCACAATGTGTTGTGGCAGGTTGTGCCCCCTTAATATTTTCAACTCCCTCCCTTCTCTTCCAGGGATAAAAAAAGCAGACGATTAGAACTTCGGGGTCACACTATCGCCTGATAATAACGAAGGCGCCTGGCGCTCCCTTTTTTCTGTCTTTCGGCTTAGGGGCAAGAACTTTCCAGTTCCCCCTCCTTCTACTGTTCTTCGAATCTTTAAACTGATATGAAAGAGAAATTATGTGCTCTCTCTGAACGCTTTTGTTCATGGAAGTCAGCTAATTCTATTGTGGATAAAGCCGATGGTTGTCACTTTCGTATTAGATGGAAAAACAATTGCTGTGGGTTTTTTTCCTCCTCTGTATTGATGGCGATAGATAGCGTTAATAAATATGTTTTTCATTTCAGTTTAAACTACTGGTAAAAGTGATGTGTAGAAAAATCTTTATTGTAGTTTTAAAGAAAGAAACCCCGCAAAAATAGCCATTGTTTAATTAAATTCAGAACAAATTGTTGTTACGCCAATGTGTTTCAAATAACCTGTTTATTTCTGTGTGATTGATCCAAGTTTGATATTCAAGCAAATATATGACCTCTGAAAACTATTTGAAGGAACAGAACCAGTGACGTGCCGCAGGAAAGAATTGAACCCCTTCCTTCCTCCCTTCCCATAGACCAGTAGCGCACACTAGGGGGGTATCCTAAAGGTCCGGACCCTTCTCAAAGCCCTTGATTTTTTTTCCGATTGATTATAATTCTAAATATATAGTGCGTAAAATTTAATTAAGTTTTTGTTAATTAATGATTAATTTTATTAATTAATGCTAATTATTTAGTCAATAAATAGTTTTTTACTGCTTTTTGTTCCCAAAATTCGACAAAATCAAAAGGAGCATGATACAAAATCGGTAGACTTTCGACCCTGGACACCCCCCCCCCTTGAAAAATTCCTGTGTGCGCTACTGCCATAGACCAAAACATTTTCAATTTTTCCTATAAAAATTACATTTCGGCACTTGTATCTACATGTCTTACCCCCTCCTCTTTTATAAAAGTAGTTTGTGTGCTTCACGGAACAGTGGCGTAACGTACACCCTTGCATCGAGAAGAGGGGCAGGATTCTAGGGGGCCCACACGTTTGGGTTTGGCAATCCTTTGCAAGATCCCGGCTTGGGGTCCAAAACATAACTTTGCAGAGGGGGGGAGCCTAATATTCTCCGTTACTCCACTGCATTGAACAGTACATTATTTAAACTTGATTACATCTTTTTATCAGCTTAAGGTATATCTGAAAACGTTCGGAACCGTGATTTTAAAAAAGCGCATAAATGGATAATTTTTATGATATTTAGTGTCACTTTGATTAGAATACACGTATAAAATTGTTTTAAGGACAAAAAAAATTAATTTAAATATAATATTTTGGCTAAAAATTAACTTAGAATAATCTTTTTTCCAAATGTTCTCCATTTGTGAAAAATGGTTCTATTATAATAATATTTTGCTTGTATATAGCTCAGACCTCTCTACAGAGGCTAAACTAGAATATTTGAAAAATTCACATTATTTTCAGAGTTACCACCCATTGAAATACTTATTGGCGTTTTTTTCTTAAAATTGCTCCCCTCTGAACTAACTGAGCCTCTGAACAGAGAGAGAGGGAAAAAAATAGAGAAAAAAAAGATGAATCGCACACAAGAAAAAAAGTTTATATAGAAAACGAACTTCGCTCTATTGGGAGGTTACTTTATGAAGAGAATCGTGAAATGTTCTCGGTTCCAGGAAAAAGTTCGCTGTATAGACAAATTCGCAATATAAAGGTTCGTTATATGGAAGTTCGACTGTATGTATAATATGTTAAAACTAAAAGAATCATTAATAAGTTTCAACAGAAATCAAGATCATCTCGTTCATTCAGCAGTGTATATATACACTGCTGGACAATTGCTAAGGACGGATAACACTATCATCCATAGCAACCACAAAATGAAAGGAAGCAAAATGTGGAAAATTAGAATAAGTGCGGGATATTAGTAAGAAGAAGTATGAGTATGCAATTTTTTTTTCCCTCGTCTGTTCATCACGTGATAGCGTTCATAAGAGCTTTAAAGGTTTTGACGCGTGTGGACAGTTGTTGTTTCAAGTCAAAGTTTTACAGGAAAGATTTAATAGACGAATTTAAAATTTTTGGCATGTCTTCCCGACATCACATAGATGATTTTATGCGTGGCCGAATTATTGGAAAGATCGAAGAAGGGCGAAAAATAACAGATGTTGCCAGGGAGTCCGACATCGCTCACAGCGTTGTTTCACGGCTGTGGAAGTCATTTAAAACTACTGGAATGTATAGTAGACGGCACGGGGAGGTCGTGTTAGAAGTACGACGCCTGCAGAAGACAGATATATCGTCCTATATCAACAAAAAGGAACAGGCGCACCACAGCTCAGCAGGTGGCAAATCAGTTTCTTGCTGCCTCAGGAAAGCAGATCTCCCGAAAAACTGTTGCCAGACGTTTGAGGGGAGGAGGACTATACGCACGCAGACCTGTTGTGTGTGTCCCATTGACCAGACAGCACCGTACTGCCCGTTTGCAATGGTGTCGTGAGCATCACAATTAGACTGAACAGGACTGGGCATGCGTACTATTCTCAGATGAGAGTAGGTTCAGTCTGTCATCGGATTGCAGACGCCAACTGATCTGGCGCGAGAGTGGTACTGCTTATCGTCCAGAAAATATCCAGGAAAAGGACCGATATCCGACATGCAGTATCATGGTGTGGGCCGGCATCATGATCAATGGCCGCACGCGCCTACATGGGGTTGCGAATGGGACTATGACGGGCCAACGATACATTGATAAAGTTCTACTTCCTCATGTGTTCGTCTTTTCCGTGGTGCTGTCGGTGATAAATTTGTTTTTATGGACGACAACGCAACATGTCATCGAACACTCGCTGTTAAGGATTGTCTAGACAGCGAGGGTATTCAACGTCTCGTATGGCCAGCGCGTTCTCCAGATCTAAACCCCATTGAAAATATGTGGTATGCTTTGGGGAGGCAAGTTGCTGGTCGAAACTATCCTCCGACAAACAAGAACACCCTCATCCGTGCACTCACAGAGGAATGGGATAAATTGCCTCAACAGCTGCTGGATAATGTTGTGCAAAGTATGGTACGAAGTGTGGAATGTTGCATCACACTCCACGGTGGACATATCCCGTACTGATACCTTTCTTTGAGGTGCCTGCTGACTTTTAGATGCATTGTTCCATTTCTCCGTACGCAGATCAAATGAACATTTTTTTTCTTTCAGATGTTTCACAGCCTTTGTACTTTCCAGAACAATAAATATTCTTTATTCTAATGTCTGAACAGTGTGGCAACTATATTTTATCCTACTAGGCCTCATGTCTCGCTTAATGTTATGCTACATAGCAATTTGTGATCCGTCTTTAGCAATTGTCCAGCAGTGTATATATATAGGGTGTTTTTTTTACAGGTATAGAACTTTAAATTGCAATAAAACAACGATGTATTATTCGATTGACATGAATTTTCTTTCATTCGAAAGATAATCTTGTGGCATTACATTTTAAATATGATCAAGCAAGGCGTAGATTCGTCGAATGGGCCCAAAACGAGATTGCCGTTGTTCCCGATTTTCATAAGCGAATTTTGTTTAGTGATGAAGTGCACTTCTGGTTGAATGGCTACGTCAACAAACAAAACTTCCGCATTTGGAGTGAAGCTAATCCACAACTGTATGTCGAAACACCGTTACATCCAGAAATACTGACTGTTTGGTGCGCATTATGGGCTGGTGGAATCCTTCTTCAAAAATGATGAAGGCCACAACGTTACTGTCAATGGTGATCGGTATAGAGCCATGATTACTAACTTTTTCATTCCTGAATTGAACAATCATGATGTCCAGGAGCTGTGGTTCCAACAAGACGGCGCAACATCTCACACAGCTCGCGCCACAATCGATTTATTGAAAGACACGTTGGGTGACCGCCTAATTTCACGTTTTGGACCTGTGAATTGGCCTCCAAGATCTTGTGATTTAACACCGTTAGACTATTTTCTGTGGGGCCATGTAAAGTCATTGGTCTATGCGGATAAGCCACAAACGCTTGACTATTTGGAAAACAACATTCGCCGTGTTATTGCCGATATACGGCCACAAATGTTGGAAAAAGTCATCGAAAATTGGACGTCCAGATTGGACTACATCCGAGCTAGCCGTGGCAGTCGTATGCCAGAAATCATATTTAAAATGTAATGCCACAAGATTATGTTTTGAATAAAAAAAATCCATGTCAATCGAATGATACATCGTTGTTTTATTGCAATTTAAAGTTCTATACCTCTAAAAAAACTAAATAAACACCCTTTATATATATATATATATATATATATATATATATATATATATATATATATATATATATATATATATATATATATATATAATATAAATAATATATATATATATAAATAATATATATATATATATTAAGTTTTAAAAAATTCAAAATAATTCGAAATCAAGGACATAATTGCTTATTATTTCAAACGAGGGAATTGTAAGCGAGGGAATCGTTCATTTAAGAAGGTGAATTTCTTCGAAAAATAGTAAACTGATGGTGCGTTTGTTTTAGCTTATAGTAACTATACTCAAGACTAAAATAAATCATTTCCTGTGGCTCTCTATCTACCAAAACCTCTTATTACCCTTGTCCCCTTTTGGATAGCCGACACCGGACATCGTAAGGGTGAAAGAAATGTAATTTGTGATCTCACTCCGGGACGGGGAGAAAGTTGTTAGTTAAAGATGTGTAAACATGTTAAATTTCATGCTTTAACATATACTCCCGCCTCGAGCCCTTTTTCAACATAAGAGAAAACTGTCATTAAGTACACAGAGTACAAAATAAGAAAATAAGGTATTTTAAATGAAATACCAAATGCACATCCTATAATATTCCAGAAAATATATCAAATTTTTTTTGTAACAAAAAAAAAGAATATTTTTCAAATTCATTCTAAATGCCACCCTCAAAATTTGCCGCCACGGGCAGTGGTCCGGTTTGTCCGGACCTAGAGCCGCCCCTGATGGTAAGCCTGTACGTGGACGACGGTCATCACAAGTAGCCAGTTGACATATCGTCCGAAATTCCCAGTTTTTCGGAGAATACAACTGGAAATAACATTTGACCTTTGAAATTCTTCGAATTATGATATTCTTAAGGGTGAGTCGAAAAGGAGACGATATCCTGTTGACCCATTCCTTAAGACGCCTCTGGTTGAAGAGACCTCTGGTGTAGAGTTGAAGATCGTAAAATAGGCTGGCATCCTCGTCATTTGAATATGATTCAGAATCAAACGATCAACCTCCAATAATCTTTTAAGCAAGCACTAACTCAATCTTACTATAAACGATCAGTCAGTTCAAGACCCTTTTCAAGCATGGATCATTACAATTAAATTGTATACGGAATATTACGACGCATTATAATTCTTTGAGTAGAGATGAATGTAACTGTTCTATGAGCATAAGATTGAATTTCCATTATCGCCATATACCTCATCAAACAAAATGATACAAAATTGTTACTCGTGTCATGTATCCTCGTAATCGATTGTTCGAAGCGGAAAAATCACTGTCACCCTGCATCAGTTGCTCCAGATTACGATCTCCAGATCGTTTCGCGAGATTAGCTTTGCACGTGTTCGCAGATTATACAACCATTACACGCCTGACTGACCATGCGCTTCTTGCAAGATCGTCATCACGAGTGAAATTAAACTGATCCAGATTAATCTATTAGTTTCATTCCATCAAAGAACAATCTCACGTGGAGGGGGATGGGTAGGAAGTTTGTTTCATTCTCCTCCCACCTAGCCTTCCAATCAATCTGCAATCCAATCGCCGCGCGATGCGAAAAAAACAAAAGAAATTCCCATAATGCCCGGTGTTAGGGTGGTCGCGGGTGCGGCAACAGTAGCCGGTTTAGGTGCGGCTTCGGCGACTTCTGACGGAAGCCTCCTACATTACACCGCCCCCTCAATTTCCATACTAACACTCAATTCCGAAATGGTGCTGTATTTTAGAGACCGCAAATCATAAATTATGAAGCCAGACCCCACGCACTGGACCAATATTGTTTGAATTTTTTTTTTCATGGGAGAGTTTTTAACGTGGAATCGGCCAGTTAAGGCAACCGCACCCAAACTTCGACTGGAATTGATGGGAATTGTGGCTAATTTCAATAAAAGAATGGATTCTCAGTGAAGAAAGATACGTATCTGTAGAAGTGATTTACAAAATTCTATGTCTTGTTTACAATTAGGAGAATGAATCTATCTAGCTTTTCAGTTGCACAAAAAAATCTGTCTACTTAATATATGATAGTAAAGTGCTGTTTTTTTTTTTTTTCAAGAATGATGACTAAATTTTGTTTCATTACAAATTTGTAGTTAAAGAAATTGCAAGAATTACAAGTTGATCTCAAAATGTCTTGCCTTTAATTTCGCGTACTAAGTTTTTGGGTTTGATAGTCTTGGAACAATTTTAATATACTGTCAATTGTATTCAAATATCCTATTTTATTAAATATGACAGTTATTATTGCTACCAAGGACATCTTGGCTAACTGGTTCCGGGTTCAGAGCCTCGCCGTGGATGGGAGCCTCATATTTGTTCTCGACTCTGTCTTAATAAGATCATGATCCGAATATAATTTTAACAATCAAATATTATTCCCGTACATATTCACCGAAAAACACGGAATTTCAAACTGTATGTCAACTGGTAAAAGTGGTAAGACTGTGTTACTGTGTGATGACCGTTGTCAATGTCTAGCCTAGACCTAATACCATAAACAATCATTCAACTCATCGAGTCGAAATGCGGTCATCGGTCGAGCCGGTTTGTGCCTAGGTTTTAGAGATTGCGAGTCGTGCACATTTGTTTCAAATTACCGTTTGAACGAGTGTTTGACAATATATGCTATATAATGTCTACTTTTAAAGATCTCAGGTTGGACCTACTTTTGTATAAGGGCCTTAGCCTCAAAAAAATCTTAAGTTCTCTCTGGGGCCCTGGGCCCCAAAGTGTCTTAAGACGTCCCTGATTACTGCTACTTACATGCATTGATATTAATGCACATGTACAGTAAGTTTGATCAGATAACGATTTTCTCGTTGAAATATCAATAAAGTAAAGAATTATTTGATGTATCAAAACGAAAACTGTGGTATTAAAGGGTAAGGTAATTGTTCAATACTTGCGATGAATTCACAGAACACCATGAAGACCAAAGAATCCACGTTCTGCTCGACCATGACCATTCGGTTTCCACGGTAGCTGAGGAGAACCAAATCCTGGAGGCAATGAAGACCAGCCGTGTAGATAGGCAGATGCATTTTAAATGTGTCAAGGCTAAAAGTTCTCACGTTGGCGAGGTATAGAAATTTGGGTGAGTGAGGTGCTAGCTCATGTGTCGTTATAGTCTTTTCTTTGGTTTAAAATTACGAGGTCAATAGCCCTCGTGTAATTTCAGGGAGCTTCGGTAATAAACAATCAATCATTTTGTTCCAGAAGGTATATTATGAGGCTTACAAGAACACGTCAAACACAAATGTTTTAAGTAGGAAAACACATTTACGATATAACTCCTTTTCTTAGACTGAAAGTGAAAGAAAATTTAAAATGTTAAAAAGGATTAAAGCTTAAAGCACACACAGAAATAAATATATTAACACTAATAATAAAAAAAATATGATTAACTTGTTAAGGGGGAAAAAACTAGAGAAAATAATCTCAATGAGGGATGAAAATGGATTTGTAGAATAAATGTATATTTAGAAAAAAAAAACCATTCAAAAAATAAAAATAATTATAGGAAATTTGCTGTCTACTTAAAGAGAAAATAATCTTAAAGAATTAGTTTTGTGTGATTTTATCCAATAGAGAGATTAGCATTCAGTTGAAAATATTTTCTTTTCTTTACAAGATATTTTATATAAAAATTACATTTATGAATTATTTATGAACTTATTAATATATAATTTGCGTTAACTTCTTCGTTTCTTTTTTCATTTAGTTTTATTTACTCTTAATATCAGTATTTTAGCTAGGTGTTGAGAAAAACTTTAAATAAATTGCCTAATTTTTATATTATTTATGATAGGTCATTTATTTTCGCTTGAATCAATAATAAATAAACACTCTCTGCTTTTTGTAATAAAAATTATTCAATGAAAAAGTACGAGTAAGTCTAATATTGTTTGCAAAAATTTGAATCTTTTTAAAAATTTCAATTGAATTTTAAACTTGGTTTTTATTTTTTTTAATTACAAAAACATTTTATGAAATATTTTACCTTTATTGTTATTGTTTTGTCTGTATATGCACCCTCTAAATGTTTTTAATTTCATTTGAAAAGTACTCGTTTTTTTTTGTAGTTATGTTATAAATTACATAGTTAAATGGTCAATGTGGTATTTATAAAAATACACAAAAAGTATTATTAAACGAAGAATGACAAGGTTTACAATTTATTATCATCACCTTGTAAATCTTTTATTCTTTCATTTGATTCCTTTATACTTCACAGAAAGTTAATTCGCTAGCTATTAGATCATTCTGTCAAGGGTTAAATTCACAATTTTATTTTTATAATTTTTTTATTTTTCACATTTATCTGACAATAAATTATTCAAATATATTCTAATTCAATGTTAATAACACAAACTTCATTAAACGCCTCATCAGTTAAGTCTTTTACATCCATTTCACCCGTCATGTTATATTATGTTTATTGGGATGAGACGTCCATTTACATAAGAATAGTGAAGAAAAAAAGTGTATGTCGAAAAGTATTTAAAAATACCCCCATCTTTTCAATAGAGAAGAAGTCGAGTTGAGAGTGTGCAATGCATCATCAATCCTTGCAGCGTTGAAGCAAATTACCGCATCATCGAACTTTAAATGCTTTCATAAAAGAATCACAGAACAGAACTTCAAAGATGCCACTTTTAATACAGGGCAAATTAATCGATCAAAGCGTAAATCATTTCTAGACGCCTTTTATCAGTGAATAGCAATTTTCTTTGCTCATGGCGGAATAATCTCAACCCCTCCAAAGAAAATAGAAGGCCCAAGAGGTCACTAAAGACTTTTATTGTACCTGAGATTGCCCCTTTTTAAACTTCATTCAACGGTTTCGTCACTCGCGATAGAGTCAGTCTTTTCAAGAAACTGTTCGCGATAAAATAGTATCAAAAGTGTAGAAGAGCGCCAGCAAGTAAAATAAAAACCAAAAGAGGTATCCTTATATCTTTTTAAAGACGGTGTTGTCACTGGTCGCTTGAAGAACGGATGAGGCCAGTTTTGTACATGTTTTTGATTAAAAGCTCTGATAAAGATGGGCGCCATTAAAGACCACTAAGTTGCCCCCCCTCCTAGGAAGGGGGGTTTGCATGCCTTGGGTGCTGATGTTGAGCTCCACACATTAATCCTCATTATCTTCCAGGGGCAGAACTAGAGCGGAGAAGAACCTTTGGAATGTCTAGTTGTCCCATCTCCCGCCCGACCCTGAGGGCATATATCTAGCATTTAACTTTTCCATAACTGGCCTCATTATAGGTTGCCTATTGACTGGGGGCTCTCGGGGTGTGAAGCTACCGATCTCCGCCCCTCTGTCCCCCCTGGAATAATAAACACGAGGGGTAGCTCCCGAATGAACAGGGGGGATGATAACTGCATTGGTATTTAGTGGGCAGTCGAGAACTGTAACACCAGGGGCGTTTGTTCTCGGCGAGGTGTGACGATTGATCGCGCAGCGTTTGAGAAATGCTCTGTAGATAAAACTCGGTTTTTGCTATGACTTGCATACGGTATCCGAACAGGGAAGGAGTGATGAGCTAACTCTACGTATAGGGTTCTGTCCTTGAATCACGAAGTTTCTGTCATCTGGAAAAGCAACGTTTTCTGAAAATTTATAACAATCCCTTTTTAACAATGGGCTTCTTGTAATATTGTAAATGGTTGCTTTTTTTTGCATCATTATTTCCTTTATCTAGTTTTTTTTTAGTTTTTAAGATTGTTTAAAATTTAGAACTGGATTTTTAGATACTTGGTCTGGACTGGATTCTTTAAGGTCATAGCATTGTTTCAACTTTGTATCTTTAAATCTAATTTATTTTATAGAATTTTATTATTCTCAGTGTTGATTCACAGTGCGTTTTTTTTTAAATTAAGTACATCTAATACACGAGGAATACTTTTAAAAAATTGTTCTGTTATTCTTTTACTTTTCTTTAAAAAAAACTTAAGAGTATCTATAGTTAATTTTTTTTTTGAATTTCCCTTTTTTTACTTGTATACTTTTTAAATTTGTTTAATCGATTCCTTGTGATTCTTGGACAAAATTTTTGGTAGTTTTCATCATTTTAATTAGATATTGTTTGCTTTTTTTAGCTTTAAATTTGCATTAAAGAATCCAGTATGTGTTCTCTAGCCATTTTATACTAAACAAATAATTTTTCTTGTGAAAGTTCTGTGGCCGCGATAGCCTTGGAATCATGATCACGGATACATGACCGCCGTTGTCGAATCACGCGCTCGAGTCCCGATGCCACTGAAAAGCCAATGTGTAGAGGAGCTGATACATGTTAAGGTGCCTGACTAGTTGCGGAGACATTTTTTTAAAATTTTGCTGAAAATTTATTTTTAAACTCATTTTTTGTTTAATTATAACTGAAAACTAATAAAAATAGCAAAAAAAAATTTCTTTCAATGTATTTTTTTTTAAATATTGCCAATTTTAGGTTTAAATTAGACGTTATTTGTACATTACGTTAAACATAGTAAAATAAATTCTAATCCATAATATTTTAAAAAACCCACATAATTTTACTCAAAAAACAGTTACTAATGAACTGACCTAATATCTTTGAAAAATTTTAATTTATTACTGAACTAGAAGTCAAAAAGTGCACGCAATGCAAATTTTTCAAAAATTACACATTTATCACACAGAAAAAAAATTATAAAAAAGGTAAATCTGCTGTTTTTTCTTAATCCCTAAGTCACAGCATACATACTATAATAATGCACAATTACACAAAATTACAGACAATTATCTACAGAACTTTTTGAGATATCATGCTTACCGTGTTGTAAAATATCAAAAAATCTGTTTCAGAGAAAAATGCATTTAAAGATTTAAAATTCAAAATTTAAAAAACTATACTGCTAAAAAAACCTAAAACCTCTCTATATCAAAAGAACAAATATTTTCAAAGCAATTATGAATATTATATACTTTCTTCAAACTTTTATCTTTTAATATTTTTAACAATTTTATAGTGTCAAAAAGCTTTTTCTTAAAGTCTAAGTACACAGTTTACGAAATACAGATTAGACGCATAAAAAGCCATTTAAAAAAACCTTATTGCATTAAAAATAAAAACATTTTACATAGAAAAACAAATATATATTATTCCATATTATTTTAGAAGTTAAGAAATATATCATACAAAATATATTTGTGTTGTTTTACCAGTAAACATTCACGAAAAAACTCTTAAAAAATATTGTTTATCACAAAAGTTATCATAAATTAGAATAAAAATCCTGCAAATAAGTACTTTAAAACCCTCCACATGAATATACTAAGCCTTCTGTTTTTTCATCCTTAGTACTTTTTGTTTTCCTAGCTGCTTTCCTTTTTTTTCGAGACAATTTTGCAATCGGTAAAGAATGTCTTAAAGATGTTGAAATTTATCAAATTTATCAAGTTTATCAAATTTAAGTAACTCTTGAGCAACACTTTCAGGAAGGGAACCATTTACATTTCGAATTACTGATAATATACCAGCATAACCAGAATTATAAAGTATTAGAGCTAATAATGCACCCAAACGAAATGTTTCCAGTCCAATAAATATATTTTTGGGAACAATATTCCACAAAATGTTATAACTTTCATTACAATTCTGTGTCTTACCATGAAGACATTTTTTCAACAAAGTTTCATCAGCACAGTTTTAGATATGTAGGCTTTATTTGGTTTATAATTTTATTAGGAAGTCCTTGCTCAATTTTTTTAAGGGGACTCCCAGCTGCTTTTGCCCTTTGGTAACGACACCAACTCTCAGATCCTTCAGGACACTGTCCATGCAATGAATTGTTTTTTACAGATACACAGTGGAAAAATGCTTCTATTACACTACTCATCATCTTTTGTAGATTACCTACATTGCTTCGAATAGCTATTCCATAATAGTTCTGAATTCTGTCGATTAATTTATCAGTTAATTTATTTTTCCCTCCCAAACCTTTCGTTGTTTTTTTAAATTGACGCAACCGCCCCCCTACACGTTTCTGTACATGACCTATACACTCGAGTTTGGTTACTGTATTAATTCCATAAAAGTTTTTAACAGATTCATATCCTTTTGAGTCCCCATCTTCGTAGTATTCGTTGTACTGTACATCCCTCACATTTGATCTCTCAAATATACGGTAGGCTCCAACAACCTCCATGTTCCCCACGGAGCCTTTATAGTTCGAACATACATGTTTCGATGATTGGCTATTGCCTTTCGCGCATATGTGGCAATATTGCATCATAACTTCAATGTCTAAAATTTTACCGGTGTCAACTGATAGGGTACTTACACACCCATTCAAAGATGAGTAGCCTCTGCGTTGCCAAGTACCATCAATGGATATTCCACATTTAGTGAAACTATTTGAGCCTTTGATTTCACTCAATGCAGCGTTGATGTTTTCTTGAGCAACGCGTTCAGTTGCTTTCAACAGTTTTCTTTCTTGATTGCGGAAAGCAAGTTTTGACAGGAAAGGTAAACCGAGGAAAGCACATAACTTTTTGCCAGCTGAAAATCCTTTCCCGATTATCCTTAGCCTCAAAACAATTAATGAGTTTATAAGACAAGAACCTTTCATCTTCTCTGTCGTAGGGAAACCTTTAAAGAAGGAGCAGTTTTTGCACTTTAGGTTCATATGTGAGCATAATCCACTGACAGAGTCTTCTGTAAGTTCCAAGCCCTGGGAATAACAATCAGGACAACAAACTATGGCAAAAAATGAAATCAAAGTTGTCCAGCTGACAATTCTATTGTCTTTATATGTTTCAAACAATCTTTCTGAGAAAATTTTCAAACTTGTATGGCTTGATTCCAACTTTTTTGGCACTAGCGGATTAAGTAGAATTAAGCTCAGATGTTTTATCATTCTCATTAATAGTAGCACAAATGGTATAACGATTTCCAATAAATCGGCGCTTCTTAGACCTCCCAGATCTTGATTTAGCCATAATTAATCAATATTTTGTCTTAAGAAAGACAGTTTTTTTCATAAAATATATCAAAATAATAAATTAAATGAGCGAAGAATCGAGTAGCTAGAACATAAGCAAATCGAAAAATGACAACAAACCTGTAAAGTTGTTGCCAAATTTTACTAAAAACTATTAAATAATTTTAAAAAAAATATCGCCATATTCAGTTTTAATGTTACCAAAATTAATATTTTATAAATAAATTCAATAGAACTCCAAAAAAGAGTAAAAATCTTTCAAATTCAAAGTACTTCCGGTTTTGATTTCTAACTTCCGGTTCGTTTTTGTTGTTCTCACTTGACATAAAAACTGCTATAACTTCGTAAATAATTGGAGTACAAGCAAAAGTAAGGTATTTTTAGAAAGAAGAAAATTCAAATATTAAAAATATCAAATAAAATTTTTTTGTCATGTTCATCAAAATTGATGATTTTACACTAGTCAGGCACCTTAAATCTGTCGTGGCTCAAAGTCCTCAAAGTCCACCGGTGACGTGGCGTGGAAGATAGGGGCATGAGGTGCCAGTTCGGGCGTCACTTGACCGTGGTAGAAAATTACGAAGCCCCACGCAATGAGCCCTCGTGTTGCGTTGCAATATGACGTTAATAAATACTCACTCATCTGCAAAATTATCTTAAGGCTGTTTTCGCCATATGTACGAGAGCGAGAACTTAACACGGAGCACACTTTCGGACAGCAAAATTGCTTCCATTTTTATAAAAATATTTTACATATACATTTGTTTATACATTTGTTTGTAATATAGTGTTTTTAAAATTTCAAAATATTTCATAAATAATTAGTTTTCCTTTTAACATGTAAAGGGATAGCTCATTTAGCATTACGGTATAGGAGAAAAGATGCGAAACACATTTTATAAAAGAAAAAATGTATCAACTCGGATAAAAATGAATAGTATGATAAAATAAGTGATTCTCTACAGGATAGTGAAGCCAGAATATATAATATTAAAATTTGAGTACTTTTATATCTGAAAAAATATTTCGAATTCGGGTCCTATACTTTAACATTAGCCGAAAACAGCCTTAAAAGGTATATCTTCTATCTAAGCATATTTTTCTCCCGCGTAATCTCTTAAAATGGACTAATATCATGATGGTCACATGATAACGGCAATCACGTGTTTCCCATTGATTAAAAATTGACATACTAAGTTGTTCAACTTGTAAAGTTTAGATAACTTATAAAATTTGATGATTGGGTAAAGAGTTAACGCGTGTGCTAAAATTGAAAGGCGAAAGGGAAAAAATATAATATTATAATACCTTGTTAGGAATTTTAAGTTCAAAATGTTCCTTTTTCTTTTGCTTATATTTTTTGTAAATGTTAAGAAAGGGGATTTAGTTTAACGTACGCCGAAGAACAAATTCATTGAACAGTTTAAACATACAATTAACAACCTTATCACTTGGAACACGTTTTAAAAGACGAGCAATGAAACAAATAGGCTTTTCTTTCTTGATTTGGTCTTTTTGAGCATCACTGAGTTCCTTGCTTTATGCATGAACTTGAGAGGATTCGCAATAGAATTTCATTAGACTGGAAATGCATGCTGTTTCAATGCGCTCGTATTTTGTGACTTGGGCCGAGCTCCCTGCATGATATCGCATATCATTAAATCATTCACTGAATTCCTCCTTCTTTCTTTTTTTACGCAACTGACATTTTTATTTTGTTCTTTTTCCAACAGGGAAAGTAGCAAAAAGGTAATTAAAAGAATCATTCTCTTTTTTTTCTTTGAAGTCTATTTCCGTTCATTAACCTGTTACATGATGTAAGGTTTCAGAATGATTGTAAAGCGATCGAGTAAAATCACTTCTAAAAATCAGCCTAAATTTTGAATGAAATGTGTAGTATAAAAATGTATTCAGGCCTAATTCTAATTTCGTGGGATTTCAAGAGTTTTGAAATGGTTTGCGAAGAACAGTGGTGCACACAAAGAGGGGGGGGGATCCTAAGGGTCCACCCCCCCCAAAGACCTTGAATTCTTTTCCAATTGATTATAATTCTAAGTATATAGTACGCAAAGTTTAATTAATTAATTATTAATGATTAATTATATTAATGCTAATTATTTATTCAATAATTAGTTTCGTTTTTTACTGTTTTTTGTTCCCGAAAATCGACAAAATGAAAAAGAGCGCATGATACAAGAATGGTGGACTTTCGACCCTGGACCCTACCCATGAAAAATTCCTGTGTGAGCTACTGGCGAAGAGTAATCAAAGAAATTAGAAGAAATGTAAACTAATGCCTATTCTAGCACAATCTAAATTGTTTGCGGCGAATTCCCCCTTATTTAATACGTTACGTAAAATTTTAAAAGTATTATTCAGATCAAGGGTGGCCAAAACCCAAATGACCTCGCGGGCCACTTCGGAAAAACTTTACAATCCCGCGGGCCGCATATAAAAATATATATCTTTATATTAGATCTGGATCCATTGCAAACATTTGTTGGAGGGAAAATTTAAAATAGATTGATATATTATTATTGTTTTCATGTTTACAAACATAGATAGTATAATAATAATAATGCAATAGTCAAATAATGTTAAATTTATTTAATTAGTGAGATATCTGTTTCTCAACTCTTTCACTTTCTTTTTGCAAGTTGATCTCAATGTAAGCGTATCGTAATGGATGTTGCAGATTTTCGTGCGTTAAGTTTGAGCACGATTTATGTTTGATAAATTTCAATTTAGGAAAGAAAAAAAGATTCGCAGTAACAGAAGCAATGTGATAAAATAATAACAGTTATGGGATTTATTTTTTACAAAAAAACACACACACACACACTCTTTAAACAAAAAATATTGTACAAAATATTTGAATATTGTAAAGTTGCAAAGAATCTCGCGGGCTGCGGGTTGGACACCCCTGATTTAGATCACAGTAGCCTTCAACTTATGTCGACTCACAGAACCCTTAAAACTATAAGGCAGTGTCCCCCCCCCACACACACAACCTTTTTACCACCGCGAACACGTCAACATTTTATAATTTTACCGCGGCCCGCTGAAGGTGTGACGTTGATTGTTTATATTTTAGGTTACTTTGATTTAATAATTTTAATTTAACTTGTGGCGGATCTTTACGCGACCTTCACACTAATCCTCTTGGAGAATCTTTGAACTAGCATTCGCGTTTAATTCACAGCCATCCCTCTCAAGAAGAAACCTTGATATGTAGATTAGTTCGACTATATAAAGTCAGAGTTTTGTAATTTTAAGAAGAAGGAGCCGAAAAACTGTTACATTCGCCACGCAGGTGAGATAGAGTAAAGTTGATTTCCGCAACTTAAGATTAAGAGTGGGGTTTGCAACAGTATTAAATTAGTGATTGGGGGTTAATAATCTTCAATAGATTAGTTTGAGCTAAATTAATTACTTGGGCTTGTTTGCTCAATGTTTATTGCTTTCTCTCTACTACTCCTTTGACATTCACTAAGAGATTAAACTGTTGTTGATTAGTGTGTTTGAGTAAAATAAGTAATTGTTATAATGGAAGTTCTTGGTTCTGCTTTTATTCCTCCCATACCCTTATGTAGGCAAGACGGTGAGGTAGCAACTTCATGGGGAAGTCGCTAACAAATTGTATTTAGATATGCCTTCAGAATAAAATACAGTTACACCAAAAAAAATGAATATCAAGTGATTTAATATGAAATATAAAAAGATTTCCAAGTGAAAAGTCGCACAAACCCTTGAGAAATACACCACAGAAAATAAAATGGAAATAATTTAATATTCCTTCGGAGGCCTGGTAGCATTTGATAAATGGATCGGTACCGGTCCACGGCCCGGGGGGGATGGGAACCACTGTTATAAGTTGCTTCCGAGAAACCACACCCCTCAGGGGCTCACCTTCTTTAGGTGAGTACGGGTGTCACAATCCCGAGGTACCCTAGTGATCTTTTCTTATTTTCCCAAAAGGTTTATTATCTTTAGTAAAAACGGGCTTTACGAACCCGGGGTTCCCTAGTGATCTTTCTCTATTTTCGACCCTCTTTCTTGTCATTCCAATTAATCTTTTCTTCTTTTCCCTTCTAGCAGTGGCGTAACGGAGAACATTTGGGCCCCCTGCAAAGTCATGCTTTGGGCCCCCACGTTGAATTTTACAAAGGGTAGGCACTCGTGTCAGTCAGGCTTTGGGCCCCTTTAGAACCCTCTCCCCCCCACGATGCGGGGGTGTACGTTACGCCACTGCCTTCTAGACCACAGATTTAAAACGTTGTTTGGCGCAGCTTAGCCAAAATTGGCTCTTGCGCCATAAAACCTTACTCACTCATTCACTCACTCGGAGAAACCCCATCCAGGCCTTGGAAAAAAATATCGTAAAATAATATTTAACGTAGATCAATCAACATGTTATGGGTATTTTCAGTAAAGACAGTTAAAAAATACTGTATTTTTCTGTTAAAAATTGGATTGATTCATTAATTCGTGCTTCAGCTGTTATCTGCTAGTGCATTATATTTAATAAATGGGATATGCGTTTGTATTTTTTTACACAATTTACTTAAATCTGTGCATATTGAAGCTATCTGCTGTCGAATTTCATATTCTGTGTTAATTTGCTTCTATAAATTGTTTTTGTTGCCAAAACCCTAAGAAATATTTTTAACTGAAATATATTGTTCAGAAAGGCATTAAAATGCTTATAACTGTGTGAAAAATTCTGTGTATTTTACAAAATTTCAATCTAAGATTTAGGATCTGTCCCTGCTTAAATTCAGACTATAATGTCGAATATGTTGATATGTTGACAAATTGTTCCTTTTCCTTCGTTGACAAGTCTTCAGAATTACGAATTTATACTTTAGACTTTAAGCTTTATTTATCTTAACTTTTACAGAAAAATTGCCTTTAAAATATTCAATATTTTATAAATAATGAAATTTTGTAAAATAATGGCGCTTTGATTAAATAAACAGAAGTCACTTGTGGAACCCCTGTCAAAGTCTTTTCTCTCTGTGTTGGGGAAAAAACAACTTTTTGTAGAGGAGACGGAGCCAAATTTCTTCTGATAGTTAATAATTCAAGTGAATATTTTGTCAAAATTTCACTTCTGCATTAGGATTGCATTACGTGCGCAAATGACCACCACAATTTAAAAGTAATTTTTTTATATATATTTGGCTTATTATTTACGATTAGGATGAAAAGTCCAACTTTTCTTCAAAATATTATATATATTATAGAATACTATTTGGTATATACATAAAAATATAAAATAGTTAATAAAATTCAAAAATTTGTGAGGAATTTTGAGCTGAAAGGTACATATTTTAGCCCTTACAAAATTATACGGTTGCTTAGAGTAAATATTAGTGTAAGCTGTTTATTTTAGTTTGTTTAGACGTAAAAATAAATAGAAATCATGAAAAAAATACATAATAATGAGGGTTTTTTTTATCATTGTGTCAATTCAATTGGAATCAATGTGCAGTTTTACTAAGCATTTGTATTTCTTTGTTCAAATAGCTTTATTATTGTACAAAATTATATTTACTGAATGAATAAAACGTGTGAGAAAACACAGTAATATATTATTATATGATACAATAAACTGAAATAAATAATAAGAATACAGCCCCGCGAATTGTTTTATCATTGTTGCTAATTTATTTGACGGTTCTTTTCTTAAAGTTTCACGTTTACTTAATTACGCTCGGCGTACGCTCTATTTTGACATTCTGTATACAAATGCAGATAAGGTTGGAGTTAAATATGGCTATCACACACACGCGCCAATTTTAAAATGGGGTACAATGTTTCCCTTAGTCATGATAGGATCAAATACAGTGGTGCACACAAAAAATTTTCAAGGAGGGGGGATCGAGAGTTGCAAGTCGCAAGTCCACCATTTTTGTATCATGCCTGAATACGCCTCCAAGCACATTCTTTTGATTCTATCGATTGTCGGGAATAAAAAAAAAGAAAAGCAAAAAATAAGCTATTGAGTAAATAATTAGCATTAATTAATAAAATAAATTACTAATAAGTAATACTTAATTAAATTACGTACTATGTACATAGGATGGTACATCCATCGAACAAAAATCCAGGGGGAGAGTGGACCCTCCCCCCCGAAAAATCCAGTTTAGGGTCCCCAAGCCGGATTTTACAAAAGGATTGAAAACCAAAATCATAACGTAACATAAGCTTTGGGTTCCTAGAGTCCTAGCCGCCCCCCCCTCCCCGGATTCTAGGAAGGAACATTGCACCGCTGACTCTCCCCCTTGTTTACGTCATTGGTTAAATAAAATGGTGAAAATTAGATGAATTTTACAAGTTTTCGAAAATATATTACTTTTTCAAGCAAGTTGTCTTTTACATATATTTTTTTTAATAAATGAGGAATTTTTTTCCCGCTTATTCTCAAATCTTCTAAAATTACTCTAACAATCATTAATAAATAAGATATCTGAATCAGAAATTGATTTCAAATGGCTCTTCTGCGCGTAGGAAGTTATTATTTTGATTAAAAAATTCTTGGGAAAAGCTCGTCGCTCTTTCATTTGTTCCACTTTTAATAGCAACAGCTTCCGCGAACAAGGAAAAAGTCCATAAAAACTTTTATAATAAATACTTCCCCTCTCACCCAACATAACCAAACAAATGCAACTCACCAGTAACTGATCCCGACTAACAGCTGCGATCTTGAGCACTTGACTTTCCATCAAAAATTCTTTTCTTTCTTTTTTTTTTCATATTTATATATATTTCCTAGCTCGCAATAAAAGTATTAATCAAACAGGAGAAGAAAGCCAGAGAGAGGAGAAGTAAAAAAAAAAAAAAAAAAAAGAACATATTCCTTCACTCGTGGAATTTTATTTTTAGATATAAATTTCATTGCCTTTAATGCCTGGATTCGAGTTACGTCTTGATGCCATTTAGCAATACGCTGCCATCTGGTGATTAAAATTGCCTAGGACCTTTAAAACTTTTTTCTTTTCGACTGTGCAAACGAGTATCCCTGGAATTCTATACCGTCTAAATGTTTTATGAAGAAATGGTGGACTAAATTTAGCCAGCGGAGCGGCTAGAACAACGTATGTTGATTCTAGCAACAAACTCCCTTGCCTAGAATAGAACTTCATCTTTTGACACGGCCAAAAAACAATAATGGCGAGCAGTGATATCTTAGGAATTTTTTTCTTCTTCTTCCTTGTTTTTTAGCAGCAGAAGAGAGGGGAAAAGGATCGCATTGCGTCTTTTGAGACATGTTCTGTCTGTCTTATCACAGTGATTGAAAACAAGGCTCTCTCTCTGAGAGATGCCTGTCTGTCCCTCAACCTCGTTATTCGAGGAGTAATAGACAGAATCTTTTGAGTTAAGGTAAATAAAGAGTTCATAATGCTGATACGCGTGTTGCCGCTCTCGAAGAGTCTGAGGGCTTTTAAGTGACGCATTCTCACGCAGAGGAAAGTTTTCGGGCAGATTGTTGTAACATATGTTCCCTGGGAATTGTTTATATTCCTTTGTGAGGTGCCGAAGCCGGTTCTTTGTCACTTTCTGGCAAGGCGAAGATACAATGAATAACAGTTAAGATATGCAGTGCCGTTTTCGCCTTGGCTTTGCTTTCCAGGTTCTTATCTATGATGGTTTTTGCACAAAAAAAGAGGGTTCTATACGCTATTTACAGAATTTTGCATCTGTGAAGAATGGTTTGCTTTAAAAAAATCTTCTAACTCAAATAAATTCTCAACCTTTGCTTGATTGCACAAGCTTAAAGTACCCGAATTTGTCTTGATGACTTAAATCCTCAACCCTAACCTTTCTCGGTTTTTTATTCTTAAGATTAGTTCTACTTATTTCGCAATAAAATGAGAATACATCAAATCTCTCTTGTTATTTGAAAAGTATAATAGGATGAAGGAAAAATGATGTTACATAAGCAAATTGCTTTGAAAATATTTTCAAATATTTAAGAACAGCAAATTTTTTGCGACTTATTCTCAAGGTGACTTTGATCGAATTAGGAAAATGAGACCTTTTATATGAAAGTAATATTATCTTCCAAAAAGAATGAATTAACTTAATATATAATTTTAAATTTTAAAAAATACCTGCTCCAGTGTCGTAGCGTACACCTTCGCAACCCCCGCAACGCGAGACAGCCTAGGATTCTCGGGGGCTCAAAACCTGACTAACACTAAGTACGCCTTAGTGCCCCCAACCTGACTTTGCAGGGGGAGACCTAATATTCTCCCTTACGCCACTGAACCGCAACTAAAAATACACTTCGTTCAAATTATGCCTCTTTCCCTTTGTATGATAACATATTGAACATTTACCTTAGAATTTTAGAACACTTTGAATACAATTATATTTTTTGCCCATGGGTGAAAAAGCCATTGAATCCAAATCGAAAAGATTACAATCAAGAAATAATACAAAATTTACTTTTATTAACCAAGCAATGTATATGGTACGTGATATGCAGATAAGACAAGTTAAAAGGAAGGAATATATACATACATATACTTATATATATTTCTGAACGAGGGGCTACCTCAGACCTCTGACTAGTTCATAAAAGGCGGAATACAGAATTCCAAATATTGCCAAGACAGTGTGGTTATACGATTCACTGACACGAATCAATACGTAGGAATATCGTCCACAATCATATACCTCGCTGACTCAGATCCATACTATTTATCACTGGCGTAGCTAGTCCGAAGTGAGATCTGTCCAAAATTTGTTAAAAGCCTTTTTTTGAGGTCTCTTAACATGATACGATTTTTTTGCATATGCAGTGGGTGATCGGTTAACGAACATAATCCGTTCCAAGTCTATGTTCGCTATCCTAATTGTTCGTTAACCGATCATCGATTCACCATAGACTTCTATGTGAAATCGATTAATTCGTTCTGGAGACCCTAAAAATTAAATTTTAAAAAATGTATAATTTCTTAGTAAGTTTTTTAAAAAATAATACATACATATAGTCTTGCATATTAATAAGTCCTTTTCATTTTTTGCTTATGGGGCGTTGAAGAACATGTCCAATGTCGATTGCTTTTCTCTCTTTTTCAGGATTTTCCGGAAGTACTTAATAGCATTGTTTTTGCAAAGATCTCCAACTCTACTGACATCAGCTTGGTTTGGGTGCCATTTTAAGACCATTGCTCTGACATCCGCCCACTTTTTCAAAAGATCTTTAACGGCAGATGTCGGCATTGGTCCTCTTTCGTCTTCCTCTTGTTCAGAAGGAGACACATTTCGCTGTGTTTCTTGGTGTTCTTCATTCAAAATTTCTTGGAGTTCTTCTGTCGTCAGTTCATCTTCATGTCCCATTTTGAGCTCTTCTATGTCATCCTCGTTCACTTCCATTTCCAGATTTCTAGCAGCTGTCAAAATTTCATCCATAATTTCAGGGGTGTATCCCTGATCACCTCTGAGTATGTGTGTTCGTTGTCCAAACACAAAAAATCTTTCTTGAAAGTGTTCGCTATCCGAATATGTGTTCCTTATCCGAACACAAAAATCTTCTTTAACCGATTTGTTCGTTAACCGATCTGTTCGTTAATCGATCTGTTCGTTAACCTATCGGTTCGTTAACCGATCACCCTCTGTATATATATGTTGGGGACCCTGTATCATTGATACGGCGGTAGCTACGCCCTTGCTATTTACATGTTATTTGACAGCAGCGTTCACTTATATTCAAGCGTTGTTCTAGCTAAAAGTACCAATGGGTTTAATTCATATGATGCCATAGTCACATGATAAATGCAATCACGTGTTACCAGCCCATCAGTTCAATCGCTACGCTGTTGTTAATTTTTGCTTTTCACAGAAACTTTCTTCTGAAAAGTACATATTTTTCAACCATAATAACACACAAAAGTAAGAAAAATACATTCGTTTAAAAGTACACGTTTAATATCAGAATTTTTTTTAAACTTAAAAACTTAAAAAAAAATTTTTTTTCTTAATACTTGAACGTCTTGAAATTTATCTAAATAACAATAAGTACAAATTAAATGTTTGTTTCGAATTCAATGGAGAACACGTGATTGCCTTTACCATGTGACTTTCATTAATGAATTTAGATCATTTGGATGAATGAAAGTAAACCCAAGTTAGAGAGTATAGATATTACGGATACTTCATTGTTCCATATTTTCAAAGAACATAGAGAATAATAACCAAAAAATGAATTAAAAAATTCATTATAGTTATATGTGAATAGTTAGAAATCTTATGGATTCAGGTTTACGTGCATAAAAGGAAAATTTTTTTCATTAATGCTTTTTATGCACTCGCAATTTAAGTTGGGTACATTATAAATGCTTGCTGCAATGTTTAGAAAACCGCATTTAATATTGGGCAGCCAAAATTTGAAGCTCATAGAATATTTCTTAACAACTTATTTAGTCTTTTCGGCAATCACTTTCTATGGACTTTCTTTTATTTTTGTTACTTTTTACCACAATATTTACCTCAACTCATAGAATCCCGTTTTACTGAAGCTGAAGTGGCACAGTTTAATTACGCAACCGTTCTAGACTTTGTTTTCAAGTTTTCTTTGATACCTAAGCTTCTCTTGGTGTTATTAAAATTTGACTACCTCAGTTTTCCAGTGCTATTCATTGGGGGGCATAAAAATGTTCCCCATTTTCTGAGAAAAGTCAAGTGGGGGCTATACACACACCCCGAGCACTGTTTCAAAATTCGATGAAAAATTAATGAATGCCCGAGCGCGAATATTTTAGAGAGATTTACCAATGTCTTTACAATCCAACTCCTTTTAATCTTCCGAGCTCTTTTCGGGAATAGTGCGACGGTGGGTGGTTTAAAGGCGGGAAAAAGAAAAAGAATCAAGAGCCTGCTGAGAAGACTGTTGATTTTCACATCTTTTATCCCCTTCAGGATCCGCACTGCTGTGAAAATTAGGAGACTAAATCAAACAACTTAAGACACACAATTTTTCGTTAATTACTCCGTAAGAACACCGTAGTAATCATTTTGTGGTTATTAAAAGGGAAACTGTTTAAAAGAAAGAAGAATTATTCTGAATGCCTTTTCCCGCTCTGTACTCTTAATACTGATTAGTTGATCCAAAGTGCTCGGTATTTAAAGCTTTTATCCTTTATTTATCACACCTTTCTATCGAACGGGGAATAGGGGGAAGAAGAGGGAAAAAATTCAATGAATCCATCGCGTCAGCGAATGTACCAGCTTCAGAGAGTACCAGAGAGTTGTGAAAGTAACGAAATTCATTATGGAACTCCAAAATGAGAAATGTTTCAAGCACCATTTATATTTTTTGCTCATACCTGTTCGTTAATGACTTGAGAATCTTCCTCCAAATAACTGATGAAGAATTATTAAAACTTCGTATCTTGAGACACCAAGACTTTAATGTCTTCATTGAGTCTTGCCATAACGGATTTTCAAGCACCGTTTTGTTTTAGTGTGGAAGAGTGTTAATAATTTTCGCTTACTCTATAAGCTCTCAAAAAGATGCTGGTTTCGTAAAATTTTCGTTAACATTAATGATATTCCTCCTCTTTTTATTAATCCTAGATTTTCTCAATTTTTTAACCGATTTCTGTGTTGAATTAACCATAATAGATTACAAAGCATATCATTAAAGCGTATCAAACAATAGCCATAAAGAAACTTGTCTTTTTTATTTATACATTTATAAAATATCTAAAGATTTTTCTGTTACTTCCATGTAGTAATATTGTGCCATTCAAAGTAAATATTTAACCTAAGACCTTAATTCTTCGCATCGTCCTTAAAATAAACGAAAAAGTATTCTAGTAATATTTACAGGATTAATGATATAGGAATATTTTTAATAATGTCACGCAATGCCTTTTGATATCACAACTAAAGTAATTTAACGGTTCCTTCATTGTAAAATGTACACACAACCGTTCTTCGAAATTATCGAACATCCATCTGAGGAAAAAATTCGTACAGTGTCTGGCGCATAGTAATGAAAAATCTATTCTAGTGAGTTGAGTTTTTAAACTTTTTTTTATCTCTCTGAACATTTCAAACTAATTAAAGCTTCTCAACTTGGTTGAATTATGAGATTTTTTTAAATATTATAATTTTCTTTGATACACACACACACAAACTCTTCCGGGTCACCAATGAAGCGTTAATAGTTTTATCGTAACAGTTTAGATAAATGAATAATGAGAGGCTTATTAGAAGGTTAAAAAGAATATATTTATTTGTACTTTTTGTACAAATCTTATTTTCAACCGTTGCCATTAAGAAAAATATGATATTCATAATATTTGAAGTCAACGCGTTTCCAATCAACAAAAGATAAGTGTAGTTGCTGCCCCACCGCTACACTTTTATATTCTGTAATAATCAGATAACTGAATCCAAATAACCAACTGATTATTAATATTTGAAACATTAACCAAAGCTATGAATATAAGCAATATTTGAAACATTAATCAAAGCTATGAATAGAAGCTAAAAGTAATAATTTTGCATTATGTTAATTTATTTTCGCCTATGGATGAATATTTTTAATCATATTATAAATTTACGTTTTATTAATTGTTATAACAATCTCAAAGTTTTCAAAACAGTTTTATATGAGATCCTTGTTATATTTTAAACTTTCATGTTAATCATTTAAATTGAATAGTTTAAAAAATTTCACTGCTCACCGAAGATCTTCTATCGGTACCTTAACTTTTTCAGTTAAATCATAACTTTTTCGGTTCATCACGATATTCATGAGTTCACTATTGCATTATGTTGGAACACTACTGTTTTGTGTATGGGAGAGCATAGTATGCGTGTGTATCTATTTCTATATAATTACTCTATTCTAGTGTATAAAATGCTGTCTTTTAAAAATGAAAATAAATAAATAAAAAAGAAAAGAAAGAGAAAACCACGTTATGGGGAAAATATTACAAATATCCTGAATATTTAGTTTAAGAGTACATTATACCTCTTTTAAATATGTTCATACCTTTTTTGTTTCTGTTGCTTTCTTCTCGAAAATAAATAAACTGGGTTTCGTATAATCCGGGCAAGAGTCTTATTCCGTAGGAACCGGTTAAATAGGGAACACTGATTTCATTTTATTGTTTACCTTTAGTTGGAGCATTCGAGACAAAATAAACTTGTAAATCTTATTAATTTGATGCATGATAAGTTTTTTTATAGATCTAGTGTATTGCAATCTAATTAAACATTCATAGAGATTTTGTGATTTAAGAAAAATACTTTTGGAATAAATATTTTTTAATTATTTGTTGTACAGTTGGAAATTTATGCTTATAGTTATTACTTCATGTGTTTTCCAAAATATTTGAATTTAAAATAAAACGTGCATCGAATTTATCTATTATATAGTAATCTTTTAATCTATTTTTTATTCTTTATTACAAATAAATTTAGCCTACAAAAAATATGCTAATCCACACACACACACACATCTTGTAAAGAATTTCAGTTAAATAAAAAAAAAATCAAAATATCAATTTTCGAAATAATTTTTTAAAACTTAGCCGTTTATTTTTATTATGCAACGATCTTTTTAAAAAAATTCGTATAATCATCATAAATTATCTGTGAACCATTTTTTTTAAATCATACCTTTAATCATGAATTAATTTTAAGACATGGTTCTTAAGAAATCGTTTGTTTCATATACCTATTTATAAATTTTTCAATATAATTGTTGTTGTTGTTTGAATTTTTCTTTGGCATTTTCAAACACATTTTACTTTAGAACTTATTTTTAAAAAATTAAATCTGATACATTTGAAAATAATTTAAAATTATTCTTAAAGAAAAATTAAATAGAGATTTAAATTTCAAAATATAAATATTAAATATATATATTTATATATTTCAAAATATATATATATATATATATATATATATATATATATATATAACTTAAGTTATTCTTTATTGAATTATATTTTAATTGAAAACTTTTTGTAACGCACCAAACGATAAACAGAAAACGTAGTTGCAAAGAAAAGTTTTTTCAAGCAAAAGTGGCATCGGCATATTTTTATTATTCTTGCTGTAATTAATATTTAAAATTTAGAACTAAAAATAAGCGCAATTATAAAATTCTTTCGTAAAAAAAATAGTTTAATCATCTGCAGTTCAAGGTACATGTGACAAAATATTTTTGTGTGAGCATGTTAATTAATAAGCTAAGTGGAATGTGGTGCATATAATGTATAATGATACACAAGAACATATATTTATATTTGTATTCTCTTTTTGGGTAAGAATTCTTTAGTGTTTGAGAGATGTAGTAAAATTATTTGAAGAATTTTTTTTTGTTTGTTTTTCTCTTTAATTTTTGATGACAAAAAATAATCATGTTCTATAAAGTCGTTGTAGTAAAACTTTTCGATTATTTAAGAAATAATTTCATTTGTAAATTTCTGGCCACTTAAATTGTTAATTATTTCTAATGTTTCGTATGCATATTAAGCGTATTAAAATGCAATTAACTTTTAAGAGCTTTTCGAAGCCTTTTTTTTAAAAAAAAAAGTACATACAATTAATGCTACAGATATAAATTAATTATCATGTTTTCAGTGTTAATTGCATATGATTATGGTATAAATCAGTCACAAATAAATTGAGCTGAAAAAAATCTATGATTTTTTTTCATTTTTAGAATTATGATTTCTTGAATTTTTTATATAAAATTAAAAAAATCTTTCTTTCTGTTTAGGTAAGAAAACGGGTCTTCTTGGTTTTCTTTGTCGGGTTATAAGCGAAATTGGTGAGTAGATGAAATTCACTTGTTTAAAAAAAATCAACAATGAACTGAAAAATATTAAAATATTTTGATCGCAGTTAAGCCAATAGAAAAACAAAGAAATCAATTTAAATGAAAACATCCTATTAAGATAAAATATATTTTATTATACAATTCATAATTGAAGAATTCTCACCTAAAACAATACTTCTGTCATGTGAAAATTTTAAATTTGTCTGCAGTAATGGCATGGCTTAAACGAATATATTGATTCAGAGGAAAACTGTTCTTTCAATATGAGGATTTTTTTTAAATATGTTTCATACAAAAGTAGAATAATTCACACACATATGTTCACTAACTCATCGACGTGTCATTTTCGTATAAAAAGTGTCAATGGGTTAAATTCATGATGGTCACATAAAAAAATGTATTGTTTTTTGTTGAATTCAAAGTTGGCATTACGCTTGAACTTGTAAAATCCGGATGCGATTTCAAATTTAATAATAAAATTAAAGATGTCCAAGTACTATGACTCTTTAAGAAACTTTTCAGAATAAAATAATAACTATTATTTTATTATTTTGGTACTTTTAAATCAAAGGCATTTTGTTTATTCATGTGTGTTATCATTGTTGACAAATACGTAATTTTTAAAATACGAAAAAGAACATTTCTGTCAAAAGCAAATGGGAACAACAGTGAGGCGATTGAATTGATTCGCTGGAATTTATCGTGTGACTATAGCGTATTATGAATTTAACCCATTGAAAAAAAATATACCGAATAATTTAAAATGCTTGTTCAAAAAATTTAAATATTAAGTATACAATTTCGGGGCAGGGCCGATTTAAGTCTGGCCCGAGCCCAGACCCTCGGCTTTGGATGGGGGTCTTGTTTCGTTCTCAACTCGACATCGAAGATCATAATCTGAATAATTTTGACAGTCACATGTTTTTCTTGGAAATATTCAGCGAAAAACCGGGAATTCTGAACCAAATACCTACTGGCAACAATGGCAATACGACATAATTATGTCATGTCCATTCTCCAAGTCTAGGCCTAGGCCTACCACCATACACCATCATTACTCATTTAGTCGAAAAGCGACAGTAGGTCGAGTTGGTTTGTGACTTGGTTTGGTAGGTCGTGAGTCACACACATTTATTTGTTACTGGTTACCTTTTGTTCGAGTATTTTTTAATAACATATGATGTATATACAGTTTTCTTAAAAGGGTTGTAGGTGGGTCTACATTTGCATAGCGGTCCAGGGCTTCAAGAATTTTGAAGACGTCATTGAATTTCGGTGTGTTTTATTACTCCTCTCATTTTTAATAACTCTATTATTATCTAACCTTTATAGAGGAAAGGGGAATTTCAAGACATAAATAATGTATTGCATGCTTATACTAAGCTATAAAAAAAGTAGCTTTATTCACGATTGTAATACTAAATATTAAATTTTTTAAATACATTTACTTAATTAATTTATTTAAATTTTTTTATCATAAAGGTTTTGTTTAATTATTTCCTTTTTAAAGTTTTTCTTTCCAAATAATGTTCTGATTTCTTTTCCACCTCCATTTATTTATTTATTTAATACGTTCAAACAGTTACGAAGCATCACACTACATAGTAGTAAAATAATCCGGTTACGCTACCAAGACGAAATAACGCCTTTTTTTTCCCCCTTTGAATTATTTTACTTTTTTCCCCACTCACTTTCACTCTAATATGTCAGTCATCCGGCAGATTCTCTGCTTGTTGTTGCACGCTTTATTTCGAGAAGTGTCGAAAGCCCTCTCCGACACTTTTGCTGTATCTCAAAAAAGTTATACTTTTTACTGCATTCTTGCTTATGACGGACGGAGGAGAGAATAAAAAAAGAAATATTTATATATTTGGATTCTCTCTCTGCTCCGTCTCGAAGACGACGTCGCATCATTGGAAACGATTGGAGAAGTGCAACACTTTTAGAAGAAACTTTATTCAGGTTAGAGTCTTTAAAGTATTCTGATCAAAGCCTTGATTTATATAACGACATTCTTTTAAAAAAAATTCTTTCGAAGAAGTCTCATACAAAGACAAGTTTAATTAGGGGGTTTTAATTTAGAATATCAACATAATGACCAAGACTTTGATTGCAATGATTCGATAACTGTTAGAAATAGCCAACAAAATACTTAAGACAACAAAAAATAACTTTTGAAACACATCAAAATGACATGGAAATATTACTTACTGATATTAAGTAATTGAATGAGAGATTCAGAGAATCTCCCGTTGACGTGATGTGAAAGTTTGAGGGGGGCAGCTCACACAACTCAGACGTCTCTCGTCATTTGATTGTGATTCAAAATTGCGAGGCCCGTTGTCAGTAGCCCCTTTGTTGATTCGCACTCCGACGTAAATTAAATTCAAATCAAGTCAAATTAATCCATAAAGGAAAATATGTTGTCGATATCTAGATATAAGATTAAACTTACGCGAGTTTTTCCCACGGAAATACGTTTATTTTTATATGTTTTTTTCTAATTCATCAGTAAAATAGTTTACTTGTTTACAAGTCACAACTGGAATTAAAACAGTCTTACGAATTTTAGATAGTCAATTCATTTTAATTGTTCCCTCGCTTTTGTAATCTTGATCAATAGTAAATTGATCGAACCAAATAAAATTGATTATTTTTATAACAATGCCTGTGTTGATTCGTTGTCCCAGACTACACTTGCAACCTTAGGGTCGTGACAAGGTATATCTTAATCTCTTCCACTTTTATGCTATCGTTTTTGATGCTATTAGAGATAAGACCCCTGTGATCCGGGGGTCATATCTGCTGATTTCTTTTTTGTTTTCAGCGTCGTTATGTTTTACTTTACTTATGTTAGGTAACGTGTTTCTCACTCTTCACACATTGCCAATTTTACTTCAAAATCTATTCAGAGACTTGAATTTTGTTTTTCGAATTTAAAAAAAAGTACCCGAATAATTGAGTGTAAGATTGAAGACATATATGTGTGCGTGTGGAAGGGATTTATAATTTTATAATCATGTTTCACTGAGTGTTTTTATTATTCTAAATAATTAAAAGTACTTTGAGATACATTTATTAGGACTCGTATTATTACGATTCAAAACTGCTTAAAACTACAGATTTTTTTTAAAAAATTAATGGTTATTTTCAAAGGAATTTTTTAAAAATATAGTCCATTTTTAGGGGAATTTAAAATTGTTATTACTCTCGATTGTGAATTTACTGTATCGTATCATAAATTTATGCGGTCTTAGATTACAGTTAACCTAATAAAACCGTCCTTCATGAAAGTATTTCCCTTCCCTGTGTTTTTGAATTTATTAAAATGTATCTGAAAATTTGTATTTATTATGATATTCCTTATCCCTCATTATAATTTCCCGTGTTACAAAAGACGTAGTTTCACTGAGCAATGATGTAAACAATGAAATGAGCACAAAGGATCAGCAACATTTTCTCCTTTTTTCCCATTCAGGAAAATTTCACTACGCATTTACGTTATAATTTTAAACAAATTGCACTTTGTTCTCGAAACCTTCTATTACAATATTAGTTGACATTTTGTTCGGTTCCGTTTGAAATTAGATTCCATCATTGTTTATGTAAAACTAAACGTCGCAGCTGCTCTTCAACAATCATTTTGGAAAGAATTATTTCGATTTCACTACACAAGTCTGAGTAATTTATTTTGAGCACGTCATATGACTTTAAAGCGGTAATTCCGTTTCACAAGCACCGAAGGTTACATGTATCTTATTCATTTCATTCATGAGTTCTGCGTATTGTTCGTTAAAAATAACTAAAACTAAAACACATTTTATAATAATGGTTTTCCGTGTTATTTTCCCTTTTAACCCTTTACCTACCGACGGTACTTATAAATACCACTCACTTTAAAATTACATAGAATAACCATTTTTACGAATATTCTGACGATACTTAGCAGGAATATTCTTTGAAATTCACTCTTCCAACATATATGGCAGCACGGGTTCTATGATGAGTATTTTAGCGGGGAAGGCGAATAGTTTTATAGCAAAAATTGCGTTTTCAGCTGACGGCATTTTCAGTGGATTGCGAAGATTATCGTTTTTGTCCCGAAAAAATAGTTAAAGTCAAAATTTAAGTGTCTTATTTTTTGGTATGTTAATGAAAACCTTTGAGAACGATTTGACTATTTATTTTAAATGACCAATGTATATAATTAATTTTACAGCTGAATATCTTTAATTAATTAATTAGCTCTAACGTATTAAATTTTCAAAAGTTGATATTTTGTTTATGTATATCCCTTAATTTTCAATGTAGTGATCCAAAAAAATATTATTCCATGAAAAAAACTGCAGTAAATCATAATGTGGTACATAAAGGGTTAAGTAAATTTTGAGATTTCGAATGTTTAAATTTCAGGTTTTATTGAAGCATTAGACCATCTTAGAGCAGGAGTGGGAAAATAACGACCCGCAGGCCACATGCAGCACACCAAAACAGCCAGAAAACCAAATAGAGAGAAAATGTTTTCTATATTTGAGAGTTTTTCTTCCTTGAAGATCAACAAGAGTAAATATAGATGCAAGTTGGCCGTCACATTGACGTGCAGGTCGTAATGAAAATTTCTACAAACGATCTGAATCCTGATTTAAAAAGTAATTGTAGAAATGTGCGACAAAGTACATTTGTCTCATTAAACTGATTCTAAAATTAAATATGCTTGCAGCTGTAGATATGAAATTATCCCAATGAATACGTTGAATAAAACTGCCTCTATTTTATTTAAATTATATTGATTGATTTTTATGGTACAATTTATACCTTTTCTAAGATGTAAAGTTGACTACTGGATGCAATCATTTTAAAGGAGGGGGGGTCACATTTCAAAGGGTTAACGGTACTCTTCGCTTTCACAATGTGGCCCTCGAGCCAAAACAATTGCTCACACCCGCCTTTGGAAGTTTTCAGATTGTGCTTCAAGTAGAAATTCTTTCTTTAATTTCATTTGATGTGGTCTATAGATTATAAAAATTGATTAGTTTTTTAAATAACTTTACTCTAGAGCTCTACGAGGGCAATTGACGATGAGAATCAATTTAGTCATGCAGAATTCACCTTTAAGTAATTAGAAGTTGTGAAAAAAATTTTAAAATTTATTTGTGATCGAAAAAAATTAAAATTCACTTTTATTTGACGTGTGATATGTAGTTTATATAGAACAACCTTTTTACACTTTAATTGTATAATTTCTAAAGATAAATCTACAATTTTTAAAAGCATAGTTATAGAAATTAAATTATATATAATTTAATGAAATATAATTAAAGTCTTCCTAAGCAAATTTTTGTGTTTATTAATAAAAGATAATCTTTGCTTTAAAGAATTTACAAAATGGTTGTTTGGGGCATAATGAAGCATTAAAGTGCATTGTTTTCTGTTTTAAATTGGGAGAGGGGCTTAAGGTTTTTTTTAATTAATAACACGTTACAATCATCACGTCACTGGTGGTTATAAGTGACATATCTAACAATTCTTATATACATCACGGTTGCATACCTGTAACGAAAAATATATTTAAATTCGTATTTTTTCTCCAGATTTACAAATCACTCGAAGTGTGGTTGGACTGCACTTTCAGATCTATATATTACTAGTCTCCATCTTGCGTATTATATCAACCAGTTCATCTTTCAAGCCACATGACGCTTGAGAGTGACATACTAGCTCAGGTATCTTCACTTTATCACGATTCAAATTCAAAATCTACATTCTGTCCAATAATCTTTCCATAATTCAAGAGTCATTTCAATTCAAGCCTAACAGTCATCGTTTTATTACACTAGCACAGATTCTGTTTAAAGAAACTTAGCATTATGAAATGGCAAGAAAATTTACTAAGTTACTGATATACACAAAAAAAGAGAAAGAAAGTGGAATATTAAAATCAACGTCTATAACTAAATGAACTGCAACCCATAAGGCTTAGATTATTTTGAAGTAAAAGGTACATGTACATTTCTGAGCTTACCAATTAGTCATTTTTGTAATACTAATTTGAAAACCATATTGGTTCTAAAAGAGAGAATAAGATGCATTTTTTTTTATAAATATTACGTATTCAAATTAATTTCAAGGATTGCGCTAGAACCAAAATATAATTTTGATTTATATAAAACAGCCCTTAATAATTATATTCAAAACAGTATTTCATGTAGCATTAAAAATATTTTAATCAAATGTAATAATCCGGATGTATCTCAAAACTGAACTTCTGACTTCAATAATCCAAGCGTATTACGTTCTCTCCCCGCCTTCCCTCCATCGATCTTTAACCCTTTGGCGATGACCAAACGGTTACAGTTACCCGTTCCATCTTCATCCGTCAATAATCGGACGGGTAATTACCAGCGCGGGGTAGACCACCCCTGTGCGAAAGGGAACTATGCTGCCGCTCTGTTTCATTCTCAGAATGTCGAATCGAGGCTCTGACAGATGTGGAACAAACAAGGGGAAAGTCTTGTCATTTTCCGCCAGGGAAAACACCATTCCCCTTGTAAAGAGCTGTTCTGTGGAAGAAAACATCATTAATTTATAGTATTTGGAATAAAGAAATTCAGTTTTTGTAAATTCAGGTCTGAAAACAAAGCAGCATTTACATGCTTACAATTAGCTACTTTGACATCAAATGATCTCGATGAGTGCATTGCAGAATATTTCTTGGCAAAGATTTTTTTTTTTTTTTTTTTTGGAAAAAAGGTATTATAACGCGAATGTTGTCCTTTCATCGGTGATTTTGTGACTGATATTGTAAACGTGATTTTGTCCGTAGCCCTTTAATGGAACGATGGGTTATTATATAAGCTTTGTGGGGCATTTTAAGTTTTACTGGATCTTAAAGTTGTTAATTCAATGAAAGCATTATCTAAGGTATTATTTTTAGCACTTGACGGTGATTAAAAATTATGTTTGTCAGCAACTCCTATTGTGTGTGTGAAGATCTGGTGCTATATTAGCTACACAAATCAAAGGTTATAGTTTGAAGCAAGCGAAAACAATTTCGTCGTGGATTTTAATCCTTGCGAAGTATGTTGACCACCAGAGGCGTAGCTATCGCCGTATCAGCCAAATCACAATGATACAGGACCAAGTAATATGTAACGTTTTGACATTTCCAAATAAGTCTTATGAACGCGATCCTTATTGATTATTTTCCAAAAAAGGCCCCAAAAGAATTTAGATTCATGGTCTATTCGGTACTGCCTACGCCAGTGTTGACCACTGTAGTTGAATAATAATAGTCAAGCACGCGCGCGCGAGCGTTTGGCCACCATTGTTTTTGCTGTCATGGCGTCTCTTAAGATCCACAGTGCACGTTAAATCTGTCAAATTCAACGCCTCACGTTATATATGTATAGCATAGTGGAGAAATTTGGAGAATAGTAGTGTTGGCTTAGGTGTCCTTTTCATTTTACCGTGCTTCAAAATTGGGAAGTCCATCACCAATATCCCTCACTTTGCTTCGAAATGCGAGGTTAACAAACAATCAAACTACTTTTCTAAGTATGTCTAGGAAAGTAATAGAACAAGCTCAAGTACTGTACTCATATCTGATATGCAACCTGAATTAAAAAGTACGAATCAGAAATTAAGGATGAAACTGATGCCATCTACCGTGGCTCCATTATAATTCATTCCATCGTGGCTCAAAGTCCTCCCATTGGCATGTTATAGCAGTTTGGAGAGGGGGGAGGGTGCTAGCTTTGATGTCGTCTTGACCGTGGTTCAAAATTACGAGGTTTGTCACCAATAGGGAGACCCGTTTCTTGGGGGACGCGTATGTAGCTCTAAACCTCTCCCGGGTGAGTTCGGTTCCCTTGGGCATTCTACCTATAAACCTCGTGTTGCTTTATAGAGCTCAATGTTAATAAGCCCTCACTCATTCACTCAAAAATTAATCGCATTGAGCCAATGTATCTTTAGGTAGACGAAACTTATTCAGACTTAATGTATTTTAATGAATTCTGAACGTGATATATTTCTAGCTTTAAATCAAAATTAAACACAAGTGCTTGGGAAATGAATAGACCTGAAAACAATAAATAACTTTTGTGGATAAGATACTTTGTTTGGTTTAATAGGCTATTTATCCATTGTCCATTACTTAAGGCTTCGTCAAATACTACTATTATGGGCCAAAGCAGGGGCAGTGTGTGTTTTGAGAATGGGCAGGTAGAGAGCGGACGTCACGATCGGCGGGTCACGGCTCGCTCTAGGCGTCCGCTCGCCTCCACGATAACTCAATTAAGCGTTCTCTAATACGGAGGGTCGCACTTAGCACCTTTCTCAGGGCTCTCAACACCCTCCGACTTGATTTATGGTTCGGCCTTGTGATTCTGTTAATCGAGAACAGTATACGATAGCCATCAATCCAGCCAGGAACTACAAAATTTCATTTCATTTTAATCCATTTCAAGCGCGAAGAATGAATTTGAGGTTACTGGGGACTTGTTCTGATCGGGGAATCGATATTCTCGATTCATCAAATGCGAATTCTGTTTTTCTTTGAGCTGTTCATTTCGCACGTATGAGTGTCAAGATTGAAATCTGGCTTAACTTAATAAAAGGATCGGAATTCTTTTTCGTGTTTTTTTGTTCTCAGGGAAAAAACCTGAATCTAGTTGTTGAGCCAAGCGATTTTTTTAATTGTTCGATAAAATGAAAAATGTGTATTGTTCTTTTGGTGTTACGATTAAAACTGATATCTGCATTTCATTTCTTTGAAGGCAAAATAAATCTTTTAAAGTTTCATGCAATTTTCTTTTCATGGTATTAAAAATAAATATGGTTTTACAGTAACTACACAATATACAAGATTTTTCACTAAATGAATTAGTTATATTGTTCTTTAAGGCGATAACAATTAACAATGTACAATTAGGAGAACAATTTCAAATGTGTGTAATATGTGTTAGCAATTTATATTTAGACGCATGAATGGTATACTTCACATTTCCCGTTTTCCTACAAACGTTAAAGACATAGAAATTACATTTAATATAATGTATGAGAACTCAATTTAGTTTGTATGAAACAAATTTTAATATTTTCCCAATTGCAACACATAAATATATACGATTATACACGTTTTATTTTGAATTAAAATTGAAGGATTTTGTATAGGAAACAGAATACATTAATCAATTTAATTTCAAACTTTTGTCTGACTTTAAACTGAACAGTTTAGGAACAATTATTTTGACTTCAGGCAATAATTATAATTTGTTTCTTTCATATAAGGGATAGAATCACAAAAAAAAATCTTTTCTTGCAATCCTCACTTAAAAACTCATTTTTGTGTCATGTATATACGCTATGTGATATTAAAAATGCAACATCAAGAAGTGACCAGTAAATCATACAAATATTTCAGACAAATGCACCTCGTCGAGTAATGTAAAGTATGTGAGACACGTTTAGTAGGATGTATTGGAAATAAACTACATAATCAATTATATCCATATCGTTATTTCTGCCCGGATCATAGAGGAATTTTTTGTCTTAGGAGAGAGGATACGTAATAGCAAATATTGCTAAGCAACAACAACTTACGAATTCAATTCCAGCGAGCAAATGATTTTACGAGGTATGATGATTCGACTTAGAAGGGCAGGTTGGCCCGTATTTCAAATCTCAACTGAAATCTACTAGACGTGTTTATGATGCACCGATTGGGGCAAAGATGGTTGTTGGAAGGAAATGTAGCAAGTTTGAAGGGTACTGGTGCGGCCAGTTAGATGTCAGCATGCGTGGATTGCCATATCCACCGACAAACGATGATGGCTCTGCAGACCACTTCTGACTCTATTTTGAAGTATGTGTAAATAAACACTTAACGTTCTCATACAGATTACAACCATTACCGTCTTTTGGTTGCCAGTTATTTGCACCTATGGTATCTATTACGACTTCATTGACCCCACAACATATACGAGTCCGTTTGCCATGATGTCAGGCTAAAGCGACGTGAACGACGGAATGGCACAAGGTCGATCTCAGATGAATCATAACTCTATTTGTACAGTAATAGTTACCGTATATACGAGTATGGTACCGACATGGTAATAGGTTCATTCCGGCTTTCTGTACATAACTCCCCATCGTATGACATTGTAGCATAACGGTTTGGCAGCCCACCACATGCGAGTCACCTCTGGCTCATATGGCGCCAAAATAATAAACGATACGATGATGATGATGTGCTACATTATCTGGTGTTATTCCTTTTTCCTTCGTAAGTTGCCCAATATCCTTTACCTATAGGATAACGCCGGATTGCACACTGCGCGTATCAGCTAACGTTCTCTGCAAGCTATGCAGATGCTTTCCTGGACACCATTCTTTCCTGATCTCTTACCAATAGAGTACATCTGAGACGTCCCACTTGCATGATCTACCATCACCATGTTCAGAAGACTGAGTCAAATGGTTGACAAGAAATGCAGCGTCATTCCTCAAGACGATATCCGTACTCTAAATTGATTCTGTACATAGATATATCACCTTCCATGGTAATTCTACAACCTGGTGATGACATTGTTCTTGATCTGTGTTACAGGAAAACATCATTTATTGTTCGTTGATTTCTATTTCTCTATTTGCTGAGTTTTTACACTTTCTGGGCATTTCTTGATGTTGCATTTTCAATGTCACGTAGTATATGAACCTTTTTATCACATTATCAGTTATATCAGTGACAGTATAATGAAAAAAAATGTAAGAATAAACTAAATAAATTTAGATTTTATTGCTAGAAGTTTGCTGCCGAAAGCAATGTATTTTACTCATTTGATGTAGTACTGGAATTAATATCATTTCTTCTTTTTTTTCTTGAAATACCTCCATCATTTTTATTCAAGTTCTGATAAGAAACTTCAGTTTTCTGTCTTTTATTTCATCTTAGCATTGTATTCAATTATTAGTATTAAACACCAATACTTGCAGAAATAATCCAAGCTATATTTCAAAGTGTAATAAGAAAAAATTTAAATATGTGTATGTGTGTGATTTTCAATCTAACGATCCTAAGTTGCTAAATATCCCCATACATCTGCAACTAATCATACTTATGATTTATATCTCCTATTGTTTGCGTCAGAGTATGTTAAAATGTTTTCATAAAAATCCACTCACGCAAAATCAAATCTCAATTTAAAAAAGCTAGAAAAGTGTTAAAATTTGAACGTTTTTAGTAAAAGATTCGAAGTACCTAGAACTAATCAAAATAATTATCTCTATTAAATTGTGAAGAACTACATCTGTTCCGGAGAACATAAATTTTATTTAGAACCTTGATTTAAAAAACTAATATATATTAGCGTATTCAAGCAAAGGACGCAAGAGATAATGAAATAAGAAAAAAAGCCAAACGAACCCTATCATTTATCCAGTTATGTCCCAATATGTCTTTGCGGTTGAATCTGGTTATTTCGGAGAATCCCACACAGTAATTTTAATGCGACATAAATCAAAATCGTCATAATTTCGAGTGTCATTTTTTATCTCAATTCATTTTTTTTTATTTCAAGTGAACGAAAGTTTTACCATTTTCGTTAACAAAAGCATCTTCCAGCCTAAATTATTCCTGTTCTTTTAAGTTTTCACAAAAGCTTTCGTATAAAAATCGTCACTTACAAAGGCTGTGTACTGAGGGATTAACCATGTACCCCTTTCAATCAAACTCAAATCCACCATGTAAAAGTGTAACCTCGCCCATCTGCAGAATTTAATCGTAAAGGTGTCAATTTAAGAAGACACCATTATCGATCAACTGGTAAATGAGAATTCCTTTGTTTGCACTCGGCAAAGAATTCTCTGTCAATCAGAAGTTTTAAATGAAATGAAAGGAACCAGTTGTTTTGAAGCCATCTTCAGGGGGGGGGAAGTAGAAAAAGCTATTGATGAAAATGAATCGAAGTGCATTAGTACTCCGAATCCGTCTAGTAAATTGCATTCAGCGACTTAACAATTGATTCGATTTATTAAGTTGAGTGAGATTCGTTCGATGTTATTTGATTCAATTTTTATTTTTATGTGGCAAAGATAACAAGATTCATCTTTGAAATCAGATCGATTAAGATCTAAATTGGGTTATATGGAAGAAAGAAATGACTGGTTTTCTGAAATGAAGACGCTTTATTAAGGCTTGGTTACAGAGGAAATGATATCAATTTTCGATAGTAGTTTCCTAATCTAACTTTGGATGTTTTGAAAAAGAGTAACACATAATATTCGATACGATCGTGTACTACAAATCATATTTGTGTAAATGAGCAAATAATATTAAGGGATTTTACCGCAATTATTGTATAATCTTCTATATTATTTTATCTCAACTTGACTAAATTTACATTGTACTAGAGTTGCCTTGAAGTATTATTGAGATAATATAATACGTGCTTTTTTTAAAAAAAAACTCACACACAAGGATGCTTGTTTTTTTTTGGTTGGGAACATAATATTAGAAATATTATTAATATTTTTGAGTAACTTTAATTGTATTCGTTTCCTTGAACAAAAGTAAACAAGAGGTCATTATGTAGGAATCTTTAAAGGAAGACCCTGGCCCACGAGAAGCTAGCCAGTTATGATGATATAATTGGTATACTTAGTACTACGTCATTCATTAACTACACTATTTTGAAATTCGAATTAAATTTGTTTTATAAAAATGTTTTGTTTCACAAATCAAAATTATGAAATGCAAAATAATATGTAATAAAGTAAATTACAATAATTTTTAAAAAAAAGTATTAAACATATTGGCAAAATGAGCTTTTTTCATGTACAGTTGGCAAAATGTTTATTCGTAAACTAAAATTTCGTATGTTCTTCAAAAATAAATTAATTAATATAAGTAAAAGTTATTGAGATACATTTAAATTGTTTTAAAAAATAATATTCTTTCACAATAAAAAATAAATTAAGCATTTATTTTAAAGAGAAGGGATTTTTTTTAAAAAAAATTATACTCAAAAGATTATTTGTACACTTGCTTAATAAACATTAACAAAACATATGCAACAATGTAATGAAATTTCAATACTTTGTAAACAGTCCATTGGCTTTTATAACTGCTTCAAGACGCCTTGGCATTGACTGAATTAATTTCTTTGTGATTTCTGTGTCAATGAATTTCCAAAGTTCTTGAAGTTTTTCTTTTAAGTTATCTTTATTTGTTACATTTTTCCGAACTTCAGTGTCCAAATGCATTCATAAATTTTCTATAGGATTAAGATCTGGAGATTGTAGAGATGTTTGAAGTCGCCTTGGAGCATGATAAAGCAACCAGGTCTTAGTAATTATAGTGGTGTGCTTCGGGTCATTGTCTTGTTGGAATATAAAAGTGTTCTCCATGCTTAATTTCTTAGCGCTATCTAACAAATTATGTCGCAACACATCTATATAAGCTAAAGCATTCATTTTGTTGTCAATAAATGCTAAGTTACCCGCTCCATTATTAGCTACACATCTCCACACCATAAGATTTCCGCCACCGTGTTTTAAAGTGGGAAGTACATTTTTAGGTTCAAGAGCTGTTTTATTTTTTCTCCAAATTTTTCGAATACTTGGTAGTGTAAAAATCTCAAACTTGCTCTCGTCAGATAAAATAACCTTTTTCCAAAAATCCATGGGCTTATTTTTGTACTTCATGGCAAACTCTAGACGTCTTTTCCTGGTTACTTCACTAATATAAGGTTTCTTTCTGGGAGTTCTAGCTTTCAGACCAGCGCTGTGCAGTCCATTTCTGACTGTCTGAACAGACACTGAAACGTTATATGATGGCAGAAGTTCATTGACAATATTTTGAGCTGATGGCATTGGTTTATTTGTTGCTGACCTTACAATCATTCGTTTAGCTCTTGAAGTCAATTTACTCGGACCACCAGGTCTGAGCTTATTTTCAACACTGCGGTCTCTAAATACTTTTTTACGTTGTAACCAACGGTTGTAAATGACAGTTTTAAAATTTTTCCTATTTCCCGGAAAGATTTTTCCTCTTTATGAAGCTCTGTAATATGTTTTCTAATATCTAAAGAAATTTCTTTAGTTTTAGGAGCAATATATTTTCAAGATTATAGTATTATTGATAAACTAAGAAAAACGTGTGGAAAACTAAGTTGAATCTAAAAAGTTTAACCAAAACTTTTGCCATACTTACACCAAAAGAATTATGTACAAATACTCTTTTTGCAACGATTTTTCACACTTTTCCAGATTACAATTTACTTTTACACTTAAAAAGAAAAATAATTTGCATACAACAATTAGACTCATTAAAGAAATGCATGATTAATTCGCAACTAAAATATCGGTATTTATTTCATCAAAAGCGAAGAAAAATGTGGTGTACAAATAATCATTTTGTCAAAGGTATGTATCTTGTATTGGTAGACGAATTTTGACATGCACTGTCACCTAACTCTTTACAAAAATAAACATTAATAAGAGTTTCATGTAAGAAAAATATATTTAGAAACAGTTTAAACAGATTATTTTCTTAATGGAGAATGTATACATTTGTTATTGTTGATAGTGATTAAGTTAGTTGCAGAAAGACATACGTCATAAATTGCTTGGCTGTTTAATAAATTTTTAAAAATTTAAAAATGTTAAAGTATTTTTTAAAGTCGTGCAGAAAGTTAAATACCTATTTTTACTGACATCCATAATCCTTCCTCGGGAACTTATCTCAATGCATTATCACACACACACTACAGTGTTTCCCCATTTTCTTATCGATTACCTATTTAATATTTATTTGGAAGCTGAAATAAATTAAATTGGTTTAATATATTCTTTTTATAAATGTATCCAATTATTTTTAATAACAGTTAAAAATACTTTATAGAAATTCCTGACCCATATTATTCAGTTCATATCAATATTTTTCGAGAATTTTAAACAGATATTAATTTTAAATTATGTTTTGGTTGAGTTTATTGTTATTTTTTCTATCTACAACCAATTTAATCGCCAAATTTCGTGCAGTTTTACAAAATTAAAATCATTGAGATTCACGTTCGATAAACTTGATTGACACTGCCTTGACATTAATACTGCCTAAAAGTATGCGTACAGACATAATTTTATGGTTATGAACTAATAAGTGAAAATTAAACTTTTAAGTGAGGTAATGATTGATTGTATAAATAATTATCAATTTAAAATTTTATTTCTCCACCGATTTTAATTCCTAAACAGCAATCTACTGGTTTTGTAATGCTGAGTATTCAAGGTTCCTTGATAACAGCGAATTACATTTTGTATTTTAATAAATTTTTCTTAAGAAAACATATATGGTAAATCAAAAATGTCCTGAACATTCACTGACAGCCTAACAATCAAACTGAATTGACCCGAAGCTATTGAAATCTTTTTTTAAAAACCATTAATTTTAACTAATGTATTTTATTTTTAATGCTATTATTTCACCGAACTTAATCAGGTGTTCGGAACAGAAGCATTCCGACCGAAATCGATCGTTTTTTTGTGTACAAAACCTCGTTTCCGTGATTTTTTCGGGACAATACATGGGCGTGGGCCTTCGTGCCCCTGAGCAGCGCAAATTACGATTAGGAGTGTCGATGAAAAAACCAATATCTGCGTCTTTTATCAGACATGGAATAAATCAATGGACCAGCTTGACAACTTCATTTGGCCCGTGAGATTATTGCTGGCGAGCTCTTGGCTTCTTCGATTATATCCTCGCCATCGAAAACAATTAATTACGCGTGCACAAAATCTGTAAAAAGGCCACTTGAGACCGAAGCCTGACTTCTTCACTTTTTTCACCTCGTTCCTCGAGGTGGGTTGGGAAAAAAAGGATTAGCGTGAGTTCTCCTTGGCATTTTCGTGTTGAAAGGCTTTGTGGTCTGGTCGAAGGTTGATCAATGGATTCTAGTCACTGGATATGTTAAACAAATCTAATCAGATTTGACCTCAAATGTAACTTTTTATTTCATTTTCATTTCTTGTGAGAGGTTAATATATGATCGGTTCACGCTTGATGAAGTAACTCTCCGGAATTTAGTTTATTAAAGTAATAATTCTTTCTTTCGTAAACACAATTCAGGATGATTTAGTACTTCTATAATACGCACATGTTAAATCATCTTCAAAGTTATATATATTTCGTATCATAAATCGTGTTTATATTCATTATAAAGTGCGTAGCGATCATGATTAAAATTGGTCGAGACATTGTCTGTTGCAGTTATAATTATTCAGCGAGATGGTATCAGTATTTATACTCATGTTAATTAAAGTAAAAGAGGTATGGATAGAGGCAATTTTTTAAAAAAAAGTAAAAATGGTGAAATAATTTATTCTATGTTATAAAGGATGTTTCAGAATTCACGCAAGCTTTCAATTTAGTGCAATTTTTGTAGTAAATTGTTGCCAACGAAATAAAAAAAAGACCACGTGACAGCCGAGAGTTCAGGGTTATTAAAAATGGAGCATTATACGAAATAACAATACTTTTTCATGGTTCAGCAATAATTCAAAATGTCCTGGTCGTGTAATTTCCCGTTTTGGTCATCAGTATTGGTCGGCAAGATCATGCCCTTTAACGACGTTAGCCGTTTTCCTAGAGGATTTTTGAAGTAAAAGGTTCATGTCAACAAGTTCAAGAGAGTTCATGCCTTAAAAATGGAAATTGAGCCTCATATCAAAGAAATTCAGCCATATTTATACAAAACGGTAATGGAAAATTTCAACTAAAGAATGCGTTATGTGCCAAGAAAACCTCAGCTGCTTACGATATACTCTTCCATAAGTAACCCGATACTGTATAATTTATGAATCAATGAAAAATTCACAATTTTTATAATTATAAACTGTTTTTTTTATGAAAATTACTTCTTGCTTAATTTTTTTTGATACCCTATATATAACTCCTTTCAACAAGATGTTGATAAAACAATAGCATTTGCTTAAAAAAACAATTTTGCAGTTTATTAAAACACTTTCAAAAAAAAATTTTTTTGCATTGCTATTTTATATTGAAAAAATTGCCTAGTCATTTAAATCTTAGTTTTACTTAATTTTATCTGAAAAACAACTTTCAACCATCATAAATCTTATCAGCTTATTCAATTTGTATCTGGTAATTATCTGAAATTTTCATAAAAATTTGAAGATTAAACATTGTATTCATTATTCGATTTTATTGTTTGTAAATTTGATTTCCCTTTTTTTAAGAAAAAGAAATAATTATTTAGTAATTGATTGGCACAATTATATATATATAAAGTGGACGATAGACTGTAGATTCGAGACTTCTTTTCCTTGACAAAATAATGATTAATTCTAGTTAGTTATAAGAATTTTTTTCATTTACCAAAATAAGGGTTTTTTTATGCCCATTAGATGCTGAGTTAGTCTCTTCACTATTTCAGATGTCTTAAGTTTTGATTTCATCCTAAACTTATCACGAAGATTAAAGAGTCGGTTTCATATTAAATTAAATTGAGTCTGAAAATCCTCTCTTAGTATAACTATTAAAGTAAGGAAAATGAATTATCTCTCTCTCGGCTCAAATGACGTCTTCATTAATTGCCCTTAGAGTCAAATTTTGATAAGTCCGTCATTAGTCTCTGTGTATCTAAAAGGCAATGTTAATTAAAACCGAATCAAATAGATATAACTTCCAAATCAAATCAATCTTCCACCTACAATAACTCAAATTTTCTCACGAAGTAACTTATATTATAAAGGTACGTAACATGTGGCACGATTAAGAAATACATATATATATATACTGATGAAATGATTTATAAAATGATCCATAGAAACATTTATAATCATTTATAGTATCTGAAAAACAAAGATTTTGATCTACGTATATTTAAAAAAATTCTAATACTTTTAAGTATAATTTTTAGTTTTAACTACATTTGAGTATATAATATTAAGTGACACCGATAAATATATTCGGAAAGAACCAAATTTTTTTCCTCTCTAGAAATATTTTTGTATCACATATTGCAATTATTTTTTTAATATTTTTGTGTTTTCAATACCATTTTAAAAAATCTGAAATTAAATACAATTTTTACTAATAAAATTTTTTGCTCGACTTATTCAAAGATTGTATAATTACTAAGTAATTTTATAATTCACCTGAACGAAATATTTGTTGAATGTATCTATGTCTTTTGGACAGAAATGTTAGAAATTATATCTAAGAGAATCCTGAAGGCCTTAAAGTTCCTTTAATTATTTATTCCAAAATCTGATGTGTAGGTTTTTTTCCTATTAAATTTCTGCTTACTTAACTGAATTTTTTTTTCTAACTAGAGCTTAATATATATTCTATTTATAATTATAATACTCTTTTTCTCATTCCCTCATGAAAATCTTTAATAGGCCGTCGGCAATTTTCTTAGCATCAATGAGTAGTAGAAATTTGAATTTAGTAGTGAAACATCTATTTATTGTATTAGTTAAAATAATTTTTTACGCTTATCGAGCAAAGGAACATTTGTTATATATAATAATTATAATTAACGCATCAGTTATAGTTATCACATGATCAAAGTAATAAGCCTTGCACGCACATTAAAAGAAAATAAACGAACGAAATAATAATATTGATAATATTTCCGATTGCTGATAACAAGACATATCACGCATTGATAAACGTTCATTTTCTTTGATTATAAAAATAAAATAACAGTATAAATTGATATTAGTTGTACACTGCTGGACAATTGCTAAGGAAGGATCACAAATTGCTATGTAGCATAACATTAAGCGAGACATGAGGCCTAGTAGGATAAAATATAGTTGCCACACTGTTTAGAGATTAGAATAAAGAATATTTATTGTTCTGGAAAGTACAAAGGCTGTGAAACATCTGAAAGAAAAAAAAATGTTCATTTGATCTGCGTACGGAGAAATGGAACAATGCATCTAAAAGTCAGCAGGCACCTTAAAGAAAGGTATCAGTACGGGATATGTCCACCGTGGAGTGTGATGCAACATTCCACACGTCGTACCATACTTTGCACAACATTATCCAGCAGCTGTTGAGGCAATTTATCCCATTCCTCTGTGAGTGCACGGATGAGGGTGTTCTTGTTTGTCGGAGGATAGTTTCGACCAGCAACTTGCCTCCCCAAAGCATCCCACATATTTTCAATGGGGTTTAGATCTGGAGAACGCGCTGGCCATACGAGACGTTGAATACCCTCGCTGTCTAGACAATCCTTAACAGCGAGTGTTCGATGACATGTTGCGTTGTCGTCCATAAAAACAAATTTATCACCGACAGCACCACGGAGAAGACGAACATGAGGAAGTAGAACTTCATCAATGTATCGTTGGCCCGTCGTAGTCCCATTCGCAACCACATGTAGGCGCGTGCGGCCATTGATCATGATGCCGGCCCACACCATGATACTGCATGTCGGTCCTTTTCCTGGATATTTTCTGGACGATAAGCAGTACCACTCTCGCGCCAGATCAGTTGGCGTCTACAATCCGATGACAGACTGAACCTACTCTCATCTGAGAATAGTACGCATGCCCAGTCCTGTTCAGTCCAATTGTGATGCTCACGACACCATTGCAAACGGGCAGTACGGTGCTGTCTGGTCAATGGGACACACACAACAGGTCTGCGTGCGTATAGTCCTCCTCCCCTCAAACGTCTGGCAATAGTTTTTCGGGAGATCTGCTTTCCTGAGGCAGCAAGAAACTGATTTTCCACCTGCTGATCTGTGGTGCGCCTGTTCCTTTTTGCTGATAGGACGATATATCTGTCTTCCGCAGGCGTCGTACTTCTAACACGACCTCCCCCGTGCCGTCTACTACACATTCCAGTAGTTTAAAATGACTTCCACAGCCGTGAAACAACGCTGTGAGCGATGTCGAACTCCCTGGCAACATTTGTTATTTTTCGCCCTTCTTCGATCTTTCCAATAATTTGACCACGCATAAAATAATCTATGTGATGTCGGGAAGACATGCCAAAAATTTTAAGTTCGTTTATTAAATCTTTCCTGTAAAACTTTGACTTGAAACAACAACTGTCCACACGCGTCAAAACCTTTAAAGCTCTTATGAACGCTATCACGTGATGAACAGACGAGGGAAAAAAATGTGCATACTCATACTTCTTCTTACTAATATCCCGCACTTATTCTAATTTTCCACATTTTGCTTCCTTTCATTTTGTGGTTGCTATGGATGATAGTGTTATCCGTCCTTAGCAATTGTCCAGCAGTGTATATATAGGAATGCATCATATTTTTCTTCATTAATTTAAATATAGAAAAATTTGCTAAATATGATTTTGGGATAAACAAATATGTACATAACGAGTTAAATAGAAAACTGGACGCATTACAATATAAATAGGTGATTCGTGAAGAGGTGGGTTACTGAGTGAAATGGCCAAACAATTTCCAGCTGGTCCATTAGATCAGTGCTCCGCAACTTTTTTATCGCTGCGGACCGGTCACCGTTTGATAATTTTACCGCCACCCGCTAAGAGTGTGACTCGCTGATTGTTTATATTTTAGATTGTTGTGATTTAACAATTTTAATTTAGTTACATTTAAATATGCCTTCAGAATAAAATATAGTTACACCAAAAATGAATAAAAGTGATTTCCGTGGAAAGTTGCACAATTCCGAGAGAAATGCACCACTTTAAATAAAATGGCAATAGTTTAATGTTCTTTAGGCGGCCCGGCACCACTTGATCCACGGACCGGCGGTTGCGGGATCACTGCGCTAGATCACAAAAGGGATGGACTTGATACAACATAACAGACGTGAGAAATGGTTTCTCTAATTTTTTTCCCTTGATTTTTCCAGTTGATACTTATTTTGAATTTGAAAAAGTGAAGGTTTTTCACGTTATCTATGATATTTTTCTTTAAATATGTGTTCATGCACATCTCAAGCGATACTTTTTGAGTCCGAAGATGTGTTTTCTACCCACAGGAGGTCACCATGAAAGCCTGGTTCATATTGCACTTAAATTCGGGAGAGATGGACTTCTAGATAATCAGGAGAGAGGGATTGTTAGGTAATCGGGAAACATGAATCTATATATAGATAATTCGGAAGAAATAGATCTCTAGATGAATCAAGTTTTCAATGCTGTTATAAAATTTATGGTGTTTTTAGAGCTCTCTCTCTCTCTTTATTGTTGTTTGTATAAAATAATACTAATCTGTACTATAATATACTTAAATATAATAGCTTAAAACGATGAAAAATCATGGAGCACAGTAACCGTGAAGAACGCCCTGACTGAGTTTAAGGCAACTGGGATCGCTCCATTCGAATTATGGACAGTTACAAAACATACCAACCTTATTACCGAAGACTGCTTTTCAGTAAAATTATAAAATCAATGGTATAAGAGTACCTTAGTTTTAAGATATATACCATATTTTTATGTACAATATGGAGTCCTATATAATTTTATGTAAGTGTAAGAGTTCTTACACCTTTTTGAAACACTGAGTTCTTTGAATGTTTCTGAGGTATTTCCTGGCAATTACGATTGTTTTATTATAAATCAACAATATCATATGTTTATTATAATGTAATTTCATTTCAGCGCATTAATTACGGTAGTAATTATAATATTCATTTTCTAATATTTCAGCCTAATAATGTTCGCGTTTATATACTATATGCTATTACAGTGGTCCCCAACCCCCGGGTCGCGAACCGGTACCGTTCCGGGGATCAAATAGCACCTGTGTCCTCACAAGGGACATTAAACTATTTTCTTTTTATTTTCTGAGGTGTATTTTTGTGGGGTTTGTGCAACTTTTTATGGAAATAACTTATATTCCTTGTTAAATCACTTTATATTCATTTTCGGTGTAACTGTATTTTATATTTGGAAGGTATATTTAAATACAATTAAATCAAAACAGTCTAAAACATAAACAATAAGCGTCCCCCCCCCTCTCAGCGGGCCGAGGTAAAATTATCAAACGGTGACCGGTCTACGGAGATAAAAAAGGCTGGGAAGCACTGTGCTATAGCATATGCGAAACATGATGTAAACGGTAAAAAATGGATTGATACTGCTCCCTATTCATTTATGTTGACAGAATGTGATACCGGAAAATATTTTGTCTTAAAAGGCTCAGTTGGGTCAGTCAGTTATACGTATATAGGTAAAAGTACCTTAAAGAAACTTGTCCGGGAACGTCTGGGTAAAGCGGCTTGCTTTGCAATCAACTGCCCACCCATTCGTTTGACCCAGATGGGCATAGGTCTGTCAATCTCATCGACGGGGATTGATTGGAAAGAAAGTATAATGGGCTGCCCAAGGCCAGTGCCGCCTTCCTGGGTGGCTGATTATTGTGTGTTTCTTTCCAAAGTGGCAACGTTGCCATTGTTCCAAACTTAATTAGATTCCGAAATTACTACTAGAATCTTATTCAGAAATGGGCATCTTGACCTATATCGGTACTTAAGAATAAGAAGAATCAACTTTGGTTAATTTTCAAGGAAAATAGAAAAATGGTGAGTAAATGCATTATAACTCATGTCTATATGTTAATTAATCGCTTTATTCCATTAAAGAAAACAATATTAAGTTTCGGAAACACATCATTATAGAAGTGCATAATAGGTAAAAACCTACCCAATTTGATACGAATAAAAAAAATGTTATATTGTTCGTTAATTATTGGTTAGTAGACTGTATTAAATCGAAACTCTTGTTCAAGTTTATTTTGTTTTTTCACCTCTTGCTGAAGTTACATATAAATCCGTCAAGAACGTAATGATACACGTCACTAAATCATACGTTGTTTTATTCGTTAAATCTATATAATTAATATGTAATCTATTGTGAGATCTTGAGAAAAAGACGGCCAGTCTAAGCTGATTACATCCATAGAGAAGTGACAAAAAATTGACATTGCAAATACTGGAAAAATGAAATTTACCTGATTGCTTTACGTAATTCTAGTTTTATAAGGAATAGATAAACATAAACAAAATTAAGATTATTTTTACATTCAAACAAAACATTTTTAAAAAATATTTAAAATAATTTAGTTGTTTAACAATTAAAATATTCCTATCTTAGGAATTCAACTTGATAGCATGAAACAAGGGGAAAACTATTTTTCCCATCGTATTTCTGGTCTAGTAAATGCTCAGATACAATAAAAAAATTATATTTCGAGGAAATATTTGTTTTACACTGTATATAAAAATGATGCAAATCATAATGATAGCTTTCTTTAGGTAAATATTAAACTTAAGTATTTATATTTAAGTACTAATGAGCTACACAAAATAATATTTTCTGTGCCATCGCATAGAAATATTAATAAACACTTTTAAGTTAAGCAAAATTTGCATTTAATTTTTTAAAATTTATTTCTGGTTAGTTACAGCATTCTTGTTATCGCCATTGATTATTTATTATCATTACTGATGTTATTAGCTTAAATAATTTTTCAATATTATTTAATGGTATTTCTTTAAGAGATATTCTTTAAATACACTGGTGTGCAAAAATTAAGGACGAAGTCGAAAAATTAGCATATCAGCTGAACGAAGAGGCAGATCGGACAGAAAGACCAATCAGGAGATTAAGTAAGGTGATGTACGGTAGCACATGCGCAGATATGCAGGTAGACGTAATGGGGGAGTGTCTGAGTAGTATAAAGCATGTTGTCGGTGTAAGATCAGTATTTCTGACAAAGAGATTGCACGCCGTATAGCAGTTAAAATCACACCGAGTTGCTGCCTCAGCGAGAAATGGCGAATAATCAATCTGTTAGACGACATCTGGATGCTTTTACCCGAGGTCGAATCATTGGGAAGTTGGAGGAAGGCCGCAGTGTGACAAGTGTGGCTGCAGAGTTCGGAATTGCTCACAGCATCGTTTCACGACTTTGGAGACAATTTCAAACTACAGGAACAGCTATTCGGGGGTTCAGTAGTGGTCGTCCACGAGGAACCACACCCGCAGATGACCGGTACATTGTCTTACAGGCCAGAAGAAACAGGCGGCAGACAGCGGGAGAAATCGCTAGACACACGACACAGGCGACTGGACGACCTATATCGCGTTTTACCGTGGCCAGAAGACTGCACGGTGGTGATCTGTTTGCACGACGCCCTGTACGGTGTGTACCTTTAACGCCTCCCCATCGGAGAAGGCGTTCTCTGTGGTGCCGGGAACACTGAAATTGGAGAGACAATGAATGGGGACGAGTACTCTTTACAGATGAGAGCAGATTCAGTTTGAGTAGCGATTCTCATCGCATACTCATCTGGAGAGAGCGAGGAAGCCGCAATCATCCCTCGAACATCATTGAAAGGGACAGGTATGGAGGTCGCGGTGTTCTCGTTTGGGGAGGCATCATGCTTGGTAGTCGTACAGACCTTCACATTTTCGACGCAGGTTCAGTCAACGGGACCCGTTATTGTAACGAGATTCTTCTTCCATATGTGCGTCTTTTTAGAGGCGCTATGGGTCTGCAGTTCCTTTTCATGGACGACAATGCGCCATGTCCTCGCACAGTAGCTGCCGAACAGCTCTTAGAGAGTGAGGATATTGAACGTATGGATTGGCCGGCACGATCTCCGGATCTCAATCCCATCGAGCATGTATGGGATTTTCTAGGCAGGTGCTTGGCAGCTCGTACCTTACCACCAGTAACGATTCGGGAGCTTCGATTGGCGCTGCAAGACGAATGGGCAGCAATGCCTCAACTCATTGACACCCTCATTCTCAGCATGGGCAGACGCTGTGAAACCTGCCTAGCAGTCAGGGGAGATCATATCCCCTACTAAAGACCGGATGTTTCTTGCTGGACACCTATCATAGCCTTCAGTTTCGGCCTTCAGTCGCATTGCGCTCCATGCTACTTTTTCAATCAAGCTTCTTTTTATCCCTCTGATTTCTCTTTTAGTAAGTGTTGCTTACATTACACATGTCCTTACGTATTGGGGATCTTACGGTATTAAATGTGTTGATGTGGAAAGCTTTTGTACAAAGTTATATTGAAAAAACCGTCTCGTTATTAATTTTTGCACACCAGTGTATATATATCGCTTTCTCAAAAATGTCAATCTTTGAATTTTTTTAATGAAATTTTCAAATGAAAGAAATTAAAAGAACAATAAGCTTTTCATACTCAGATCATCGTCAATGATCCAAATTTATTCATGCTTAAAAGATTTTCAGAAGTTTTTTTAATGTGAATATGTCTGAGATAAAAAGCCCGCACGATAATTAGAAGTAAATTTTAAGTGTGTAAATTATAGAGTATATTTTGCAAAATTGTGATATACTTAAATAGATTAGTTTTAAAATATCACCGAGTATTTGAAACAAGATTATTTTGCTGTTTAAAGACAGACAGGTTTACTTTTCTTCTTTTTTTTGTTATGGTTTTTTTAAGAAGTTGCTTTAGAAACGTTTCTGAAAAGTTGTTTCTAGATTTAAAAAAAGAAATGAAGGTTAATAAAGAAGTGAAAATTTAAACAAAGATTGCCCAATTCAGAGCTTACACATCACAAAAATATGAAAAAAAGCATGCAAATCAAAAAGAAGGGGCCAAAAGAGTATTAATTCAGAAAGTCTCAATATGTTTAAAGGACAACGAAAATTCTGATATATTTTAAACCCTTCTTACTTAAATAAATGTTTAATTGATTCGTTAGAAAGAAAAGTATGAGACTTTATAAGTATCTTCAAACTTTAGTGCGAAATAATTGAACCACAGTAATGTTTATTCGCGCTACATATTTTTCGGAAAAGGTGATGACAAATATTATCGATATTATCTTGCTTGCTTAAAGAATGTAGATTATAAAGGAACTTGAAAAGATTGAAATGGTTTCTAATAACAATAGGTACTCAATATTTGTATGATTTTAACTGGAAGCATCAGAGTTTATATTGTAGTTTAAGTATTTGTTTTCATAATTATTTTTAATTTGATTGATTTTAATGTAATGTGCAATACGTTACTTAAATATGCACTTCGAATTCTACCAGTAAACCCACATTTTATACTTAAACAACTCATAAATCTCAGATATTTGGAAAACCTTCGTAGGTAGAAGTTTCTTTTGTTCAAAGTTTGATTTAATCTTCACATTATCTTCTAATTGACAGGATCTACCTCCAGATAATTTTCAGGGATTAATTTCTAATTGTGTATATTACACGATGCCATTTTAAACGGCTATTGAGTTGTCAATTTACTGATCAAGTTTTGACAATTTAACTGCCTACGTTCTCAAAAATTATTGACTGCTTCGATCTTTCTCTACCACGCAACAAAACCAGATTTGAATACTAGTAACTATATTATTGTTGAAATATTTTCAAAGCGGTATTTTGTACTCTTCTATCTATCTATTCAGGTATTTCTATCTTTTATGTGGGCGTTGTTGTTTAAATGAAATATATATTTTTGAATATTTGAACTATGTGAAGTATGTTTTTTAATAGTATAAAAATTTGTTGCATCGCAAAGATTTATTTGTAATTGACTTTGAACTCTGTCAAAATCCGACTAGGAGTTTATAGTTGATTCTAAAATATTGACGGTATCAGAGTTAATAAATTTCAATTACATTTTTCCCCGTGTACCAACAGTAAATTTTAATAATCTATATACGAAAAAGTACTTTTTTAAATAAAAATGGTGAAAATATTTCTCTATTTTTGTAGAAAAGTGTAAGACTATTGAGAAAGAAAGCTGTTTCTTGGAATGTGTTAATGGAATAATGTGGAATCTCTCAGAATGTGTTAATCATCAAAAGTTTAGGTTTAGTAATCAATTACAAAAGGCCAAATACTTGACGATCAAATGATGAATGCAATCACGTGTTTTCCATAAAATTAAAAGCTGACCTTATACTTGATCGTCTTCTTGTGGTAAAATCCTGGTAAATTTTCAAATTCGATGATTAGGTAGACACATTCAAGTATTGAGATTTTTCAAAAAATTTTCAAAATAAAAGAAACCATTCTTATATTATACCTATGGACTTTTTAAACCGAGTGCATTTTGCTTACCTATATGCGTTATTATTGACTAAAATGTACTTTTTAAAAGAAAATTTCTGTAAATTTTTCAAAAGTTGGCAAAAAAACAATGAGATGATGGAACTGATTGATTGGAAACACATGACTGCATTTATCACGTGACTATAATGTCACAGAGAATTCGTAACCTTATTGACTAGAAACACGTATTTACATTCATCATGTGACTGTGATGTCATATGAATTTAGCCCATTGCGTGTAAAATAGTTAGCTGAAGAATTTGAAAGAAAAATCTTTGCTTATAAGATACCAAACTTCCTTTTTTAGGAGTTCGAGCCCAGTACCACTAAAGACTCGCCGTGTAGGGCAGCGATGCACGTTAAATCGGACGAGAGCTGAAACGTCCTCCCGTTGGTGTGGGGTGGTAGTTAGGAGAGGGGGGTGCCAGCTCAAGTGCCGTCCACGTCACTTGACCATGGTTCAAAATTACGTGGTCCGTCACCAAAAGCCCTCGTGTAGCTGAACAGTGCGACGTTTATATTCAATCAATCAATCAATCTTTTTTAGGAGAGGAGGATTTTGGTTGAAAAATAGACTTAGAACTATATAAAAGTTAGCACAGATTCAGGTCTCGGGTCTCATTCTTAACACACTTTTATTAGCTTCACCTGTATGTAACGGAATTTTCGAACTCGATTTTTACCTACTTTAAAAGGTCAGATTATTTCGAAATTTTGCACACTTGTCAAGGAGCAATGACAATACAATAATTTGATAATTTTGTTCCATTGTCCTGATAAGGATCGTCAGGATTAACGATTTCCTATTTCCAGATTTGGTGACTAATTCTAGATCCCATTACCAGATTTTCTGACTAAAAGATTAAGTTACATCCCTAAAGCGAAATCGCTCATAGTTAATGTAAATAAATGGTCTTATTGTGAAAAAGGGGAGGATGTGTCAGCAATTTCTTAGTTCGATAAACTATAAAATCATGTTTTTTTGTTTTTTAAACTATCATTTATTTGTAAGGGCCGTCTGGTATTGAGGATAATGCACGTTAATTATAATTGGACTTCATTTTCATTTTCGTGTCGCGTGGAAATCGAGAGGAGATTTAAGAACAAAAAGGAAGATATTTTTTAAAATTCTTTAATGCGGAATTATATTACTAAGACATCACTATATTAGACATCTAATTTTCGATATATTTATCATCGGCTATTAAAATGCTAAAAGCCACATAAAAAAATTATTATGTAGAATACTTATTATATGAATCATTACAATAACATAAAGTTACTGCTCAAGAACACAATTTATATAACTTTTATTAGTATAAAGTTTAAAAAAAAAATTCTACTCGCGGCATGTAATGGAAGCGTTATGCAAACAGTAATTATAGAAAAAAAAATTCACAAATATGTTTCAGGAAAGGCTACCAATTTTGAAAAGAATCATGAATATCGCATGGTCCTTACAAAGCTGGTCGCGCGTATTCAGAGAAACTTGATGATTGATTATATTGTTTGCATGTGACACTCCAATATAAATAAAAAAGGCATGTTCTTTTGCATTTGAGTTGATCCCGAACTTGTTGCAAATAACAGACTGTATGAATTTAATGCGATAAATTCCGAATAACAAATCAAATCATCTGAATGCATAAGATTGTCTTGAATTCGACGGCCAAAACACGGCACAAATTATACTGTCCTGTCATCGGTCTATGATAAAGATCAAATGATGGAGGAAAAAATGATGTAAAAACATGAGAAGGGGATTCTTACAAAGCGCCATTTTATCATCAGTTTCTTGTCTATACTGGATCGATGGCAGCATAGACAGGAGTGGTCGGGAATAAAAACAAAAAGAATCACTTTGCACAATTACCCCTTGTCAAGCAGTTTGAGAGACGCACGCTTCGTAACTGTTACTTACATTCCGCCCTTCCAGCTTTATGACATTCAGGTGGAACCATCGGCTTAAAAATACCCAAAGATGGCGGTACACTTTTGTTTACAAGAACTGCTTTTGGCGTTGTTGATTAGAGTTAGTAGCGAAACAAATAAATAGCGGACAATTATATAATTATTAGTATTACCAAAAACAGAGAGACTTAGCAGCAATACAAAAAGTAAGAATAAAATTGTGCTTTGTAACAAATTGAGCTTTGGTAATGTTTTTCTTTATTTCTAATGGGCTGCGGATTGGTGTTTTAGCATTGCAGACCTAGTACATTCCCCGGAAGCTGGTATCTCTTTTTAGTACCATAGAAAAAGGTGGATACCAATCTCCGCAGGTAGTTTTGACGTCCAGTTCCAGCAAGCTTTGGTAACGTAAAGTCAATTAATTACTTCTGGGTGTGTATTTGAACAAATAAAAGTGTCTATTTCTTCAATTTGCTTTAGATATTTTGTATTAGATTGCTCTGTATATATAATTGGGAGAAAAAAATTGTGCAACAAGAAATATTCATGGATTTCCTTTAATCAAGACATCCAGAGTTCTAATTAAATTTCAAAGTCTACGATTTCTTCCTGTATTATAGATTTCCCTTCCAGAACTATATGAATTAAATTTAATGCGTTTGCTTCTAATCTTGAATGCTTCTTCTTTGAATGCTATCCCCATTCTAATTTCTTTTAATTCCTTGAAGTTTTCTATAATTATAAAAATGAGATAAATGGGCCATTACTCCCCCCCTTAAATTTTATTTATTTTTGAAACTCAAGTATCATAAGTAGTGTTGTATTTTTGAGGGTTAATTATGATGATATTTTAATGGAGGAAAAGTAGAGTAAGAAAACAATAAATAAAATATAGTTATAGATTTGTGATTGACTCGATGACAAAGCTATAATAAATGTGCAAAATTTTACATATCCGTCGTCAGTTAATTTTATCTAAGTGTAAAATATTTGTTTCAAATTTTCATTTTAATGATCCATGAAATGTATACTTGTTATTTCAAAAAGTTGCTTTCTCCACGTTTTGGATCGATATTGAGTCATGTACTGGACAAACTAGGTACAAGGTTCTTTAGAGAATGATATCGATAATCTGATCTTTTTTTTTCAAGTCTCACTCATATTATTGTGTATGTATAATCTTAAGTACAAGTATACATAGTTTAACTACTTTGTAATGACTCAAAACTTAAATTTTTGCCTTCAATTATGGCTCAGAATATTTTATGCTTAAAATACCATTTAGAATTGGAAACTCAATTTATACAAAAAGATCAACTATTTCTTTTTTTCCCCATTTCCTTCATACGTTTTCAAAAGAGACACATCCGTGCATTGAAATCGGCTATACGATCAATTTTTACATCTTTTTTTTTCTCTTTTTCTTCGTATTTCTTTTTAAGAGATAGTCATACATAAAAATCAGATATAGATTTTTCTTATAAAGGGTGTTTTTTTAGAGGTATAGAACTTTAAATTGCAATAAAACAACGATGTATTATTCGATTGACATGAATTTTTTTATTCGAAAGACAATCTTGTGGCATTACATTTTAAATATGATTTCTGGCATATGACTGCCACGGCTGGCTCGGATGTAGTCCAATCTGGACGTCCAATTTTCGATGACTTTTTCCAACATTTGTGGCCGTATATCGGCAATAACACGGCCAATGTTGTCTTCCAAATGGTCAAGCATTTGTGGCTTATCCGCATAGACCAAAGACTTTACATAGCCCCACAGAAAATAGTCTAGGGTGTTAAATCACAAGATCTCGGGAGGCCAATTCACAGGTCCAAAACGTGAAATTAAGCGGTCACCAAACGTGTCTTTCAATAAATCGATTGTGGCACGAGCTGTGTGACATGTTGCGCCGTCTTGTTGGAACCACAGCTCCTGGACATCATGATTGTTCAATTCAGGAATGAAAAAGTTAGTAATCATGGCTCTATACGGATCACCATTGACTGTAACGTTGTGGCCTTCATCGTTTTTGAAGTACGGACCAATGATTCCACCAGCCCATAAAGCGCACCAAACAGTCAGTTTTTTTTTGATGTAACGGTGTTTCGACATACACTTGTGGATTAGCTTCACTCCAAATGCGGCAGTTTTGTTTGTTGACGTAGCCATTTAACCAGAAGTGCGCTTCATCGCTAAACAAAATTCTCTGATGAAAAACGACCATTATTTTCGAAATAAAATTGCACAATTTGAAAGCGTTGCTCAGGCGTGAGTCTATTCATGATGAATTGCCAAACCAAACTGAGAATAAATCACTTGACAGCTGTTAAATCGGTCGCCATCTTGGAAAGTAATGCCCACTTAAACTTCTATACCTGGAAAAAAACACTCGTTACATTTTTCATGGAGGTTTTTTACCTGTAGTCTTGAATTTAGTTTATGCATTGTTACTTTATTTACTTTCTTTGTTCATGTATTCCAATAAGTTATCATATCAAATCAAAGAAAATCAGAAACTGTTTTTTTTATTTTAGTATCTTACATAAAAGAATTATCATTCGGATATATCTCTTCCATAAAATGTTAAAGTTATTAATTTTTTTTGTATTATAAGGGAATTAAATTGCTTTAATTTTCTCTCTCTATGAATAGAAAAACTGTATTAACATTGATGTCGTTTTAAAACTGAGTTATATAGTAGATATGAATTGTATTACTGTGAAATAATCAATGCAATTTGCTAAGAATGGTATTTATTACTTTTACTAAAATAATAATATAAATTAATCATACTTATATATATACACACCTTGAGTTTAATAACTGAAAAATTTTATCTTATAAGTAAATTGTCTTAAGGTATCCGACTACGTTCGGAACCGTGATTTTGCAAAAGCGCATAAATGGATAATTTCCATGATATTCAGTGTCACTTAGATTAGAATACATGTATACAATTATTTTAAGGACATATTGACAAAAAAATTGTTTTAATACAATATTTTGGCAAAAAATTAACTTAGAATAAATTTTTTTCAAAATGTTCTCCTTTTGTGAAAAATGCTTCTATTATAATAATATGTTGCCTGTATATAGCTCAGACCTCTCTACAGAGGCTCAACTAGAATTCTTGAAATATATAACTTAGAAGTGAGTTTATCCATATTTCATGACAACAGAGGGGAGCAATTTTAAGAAAAAAAACGCCGATCATTATTTTAATTGGTTGTAACTCTGTAAATAATGTGAATTTTTCAAAAGTCATAGTTGAGCCTCTGTAAAGAGCTCTGAGCTATATACAGGCAAAATATTATTATAACAGAAGCATTTTTCACAAAAGGAGAACATTTTGAAAAAAGATTGTTCTAAGTTAATTTTTTGCCGAAATATTTTATTTAAATAAATTTTTTTGTCAAGATGTCCTTAAAACAATTTTATACATGTAGCCTAATCTAAGTGACACTAAATATCATGAAAATTATCCATTTATGAGATTTTTTTAAATCACTGTACCGAACGTAGTCGGATACCTTAAAACTATCACATATTTTACCATTTGGGATAAAGTTTAGAAAAAGATAAAAAATTCAAGAAAATTTTTAAAAAATAGTTGTTAAATAAATATAAAATTCATATTTAATCATTTCATTTTCTTTTATCCTAACTAACTTTTAGCAATATAAAGATCTAAAACATTTTCAGTATTACTAAAAATCATTAAATTGTCTCTCTTCAATCAACGTTGTATTTACAAATACAGAGTCTCTTTTACTTATAAATTATCTAAATTTGAATATTACGCAAAAATCTTTGTTGTAATGAAGTGTGAGAGTTCATTAAAGCATATGTTGTTATTATTACTCTGAAAAAAAATTTTTTTTCATCAACTTCCTTCAATTATTTGCAGTTTGCTATCACATTAAACTGTCGAATCACCATAGTTTGGTTCCATTCAAATGATTTATGAAGTCATTCTAAGCAAATTATAAATTTTCGCCTTTATACTATTCAGAAAGCGCTTCAAGTGGCAGATACTAGATGAGAGAAATCAATAATTAAACGTTTTATAAGTTACTTATACTCTTCCCTAGCAGATGTTCCGAGCAAATATACATACAATCACACCGCTTTTGTGTGCAATTAATATCCAAAACCTCCCAGCATCCCCTGCGAGATAATGACCCAGACCGTATTAATTACTTTTGTGGTCGGGATATAAATCGCACTGTTTTTCACGGCTGACAAAAAAACGACAAATAAGCGCACAAAATGAGAGAAGTAATGACTTTTGTGTGGTAGCAGCAGCAAAACAGCGAGAATAATAAATCGGTAAAAGGACAATCACAGTAGAGCCAATGGAAATAGAGCTAGGGTTGGGGCGGTGGCTGCTTTTAATTGGCGGGAATTGGACAGAAGAGAGAAAACTATTTGTGAAATGATATGCGAGTCATTTAAATCGAATAGAAGAGAAAAGGAATCGAGCTTTTTGCTTTTCACCTCTTTCGGCGGACGTGACCGGCATGGCCAATCGACAGATATTAATAATGAAACGCCAGATCATTGAATAATAAGGCATTTTAATTGTTATTTCGACATTTGGGCGAGCGGGTAGTCCGGTGGGTCAGAGGAGAATGGAGCGATTAAATTTTTTGGTGATTGAACCGATGAAATCAGTTTGATTCACTAAAGTGAATTACAATAAAGTTTCTCAGTGTATATATTTGGTTATTCCATTTAATAATTAAATCTATGAACCCAATCTGTTCATAGTTTAAGAAGAGATATATGTTCATATCGATCTCAATTCATATCAAGAGGATCAATTAATGTATTGAAGAATTTCGATTTTTGAAGAAAATGAAAGGGTGAAACAGCCGTGTTTTAAAAGAAGCAAAAAATAAATCCTTTTTGAAAACAAAGCGTGATATTAGACATTTCAAGTAAATTTTATAAGATTTGAGAGATTATTTTTATAGGTATATGAATCAAAGCAATTTAACTAAACAAAAAGGAAAAAGCGTTACATAAAATTATAGAAATACGCAACTAAAAACTGTAAAAGCAACAAAAATAAAATTGGAGAGTTAAATTTGAAAAATTTTTAGTCTCTAGACCAATGATCGGTAAAACTTCGATTGCAAGCTACTAGTACCTCGCTGGAACGTTTTCGATAGATTATGCAGGGAAGTTGAAACTGATTCATTTTCAAAATAGCCTCTTGTTGCTAAAGAAAAATACCCAATTTTAGTCCAGATTTGTCTCAAAGTGAAGGCTGTGTTCAGCTGTACGTATCTGAAGGAAATTTCTTTTTCCAATGGGAACTTTATTAAAAATAAGTACAGAAGCAGACTCACTTTGAACTCTAGGACAACTAAACCCCAATTTTTTTCTTATGTACAATTCAATTTCAGTTTCCTCTTTTGTCGTGTACAGTTTAATTAAAATTGAATTCGTATTTGCTTGAAATGTAACTTTATAAACAACAAACAAATGCAAGATTTTTTTAAAAGAAATTTGGTATTTTCTTTTGGTTGGTACTTCACACAGTGTAGGATTTAAAATAGGTATGGTAGCTTATAAGCTTCATAAGTTAGGCAATCACTGCACTATAGGCTTGAACTTATGAAGTTTGGTTTAGCAAAACCAATCACTACAGATTTACTTAAATAAATTAAAGTGTCCATATAAAACTATTTATTAATTACTTCAGTATTTAACTGACAAGCATTTATCAATTTCAAAAAGGAAAAAAAGAAAAGAAAAATAAATATAATAAATTACGCGTCAATCAATCAAGGAAGTCAAATAAACTTTTTATTGCATATAAAAAGTTTTCAAAATGTAAATGATGTTGCATTTGAAACCGTAAACACATTTAAAAATCTCTCAATTCATACTGAATAAAGATATCCTAAAATGAGATTGAACTCCCCGAGAAAGAAGCTGGATAATGCTAGATACTTTTTGGTACTCAAAATTTATGAGAATAGACTGATTTAATGGAGCAAATTATAATGATTTTCAAATTTGCATGAGCGACTTGATGCGGGCTCAGTTCGCCGTTTCGCTATAGTCGAGACTGAATTAATAGAATAATTGAGAAAACTTAGTATGACTTTTGATTTGCATAAGTAGGATGGTGTAAGAACAAAACGTAACCGATGACAGTTTGACTTAACAAAACAATTTAGAATGATTTTCGACGTTCATCAGTGGGTTGGTTCTGATCTACATCATTGTATTGAAATTAAAGATTACTTTTGTAAAAAGAAATATTAATGTGTTTCTTTTTTTTCTCAAACATTTTACTTTGTATTGTTTATGACTTAAAAGAAAAATAATAAATAATCGAAGGACAAAATTCTGATTTTTAAATACTCAACTCGTATTTATTATAAAATTGAAGGAATCGTCCATTATTTGTTCGTCTGACTTAAATATGTGACTTGTAAGCTCTCTTTTTCTCTTGCTCAAATTTCAATTCATCCCTAACTTTATTAATGCCATTGCGTGCAAAGTAATATAAATGAAGATCAATGGGATTTTTATATAATTATATAATATTGTGTGTGTTGTCATAATTTTAATTTCTGTATTTGCTAGCTCTAGATGGGAATATTTTTTTAAAATTTTTCTGTTGTTTTTCCTTCGCTTTAAGAGGGAGGGGGAAGGGAATTAAATGAATAATGGTAAAAAATGAAATTATTTTAATTATTTTAAAAGTTATGCATGTAATAAATTCTGTAAATAAATGATGATATTGGAATTTTTGAAAGTTGGTTTTTTGGTTTAATTGTATAAAATATTCATAATTAATTTTTTTTTGCCCATATACATACATTATATATATAAAGTAAATTTATTTTTCTTTGTAATTTCTTACTTGATTATTGGTATTGGTAACTTAATTTTAGTATTCTTTTTTCTTCAAGTATTATGATTATTATCTTTAGTATTTAATGGAAGCTCTTATTCTTAATCTATTTTCTTTTCCCTGTAGTCTAATAATATATACAAATACTAGGGAAGGTTAGCTAGCCTTTAAATCAGGGGTGTTCAACACGCGGCCCGCGGGTCGCATGTGGCCCGCCAGTACGTAAGTTGCGGCCCACCGACTCTTTTTAAGTGGCCGCAGTAGCCGAGTGGTATAGGTATCGGATCGTGGCTGGCATTGTCACGAGTTCGAGCCCAGTACTACTAAAGACCCGCCGTGTAGGGCAGCGATGCACGTTAAATCTGTCGAGAGCTGAAACGTCCTCCCGTTGGTGTGGTGTGGTAGTTAGGAGAGGGGGTGCCAGCTCAGGTGTCGTCCACGTCACTTGACCATGGTTCAAAATTACGTGGTCCGTCGCCAAAAGCCCTCGTGTAGCTAAACAGTGCGACGTTAATATTCAGTCAATCAATCAACCGACTCTTTTTAAAAATTTTTTTAAATATCAGGTTTTTAAAGTTTTCTTTATTTTAAAATTTATTTAAGGGGAAATTTATATATATATATATATATATATATATATGAATCTGCAATGTATTTGCCTGTTAACTGTTCTTGTTTTAAAATAAATCCTTTTTGATTATAGAAACGTCCTTTATATTTAAATAAATTTATATTTTATCAAACAGTTTCGTTTAATTTCACTATAATAAATTACTTTTTTAATAAATTCCGGATTGCATTATGCATATCCTTTACAAGGGATGGTACATGATTCTCTGTGTGTGCGACTTTCGTTTCTCCTCCTCCTTTTCTGTTTGGAGTGACCAAAAAGCAAGAGGTAATCAGAGATGTTTTTTAAAGTTTAAAAAAATTATTCTAGACGGTTAAGATAAAAGGCAATGTATACTTAATCGTTTGAGAATGACAGCACAATTAAATTTCAACAGTGAGTAACGAAAGATCAATTCAAAAGGAACTCCGTAATTTTCAAAAAAATGGCAACTGTAATATTTTAAAATTTTTTGATCATTTTATTATTATATTATATTATCTATGACTGTATACATGAAAAATATAATGAAAACAATAATAATAATTCATTTTGTCTCAAATTTTCACTCTTATAAATGTTTTTTTGTTTCCAAATCTGATATAAACGTACTCATTTTTATGTGCGGCCCACGAGATTATTATGTTTTTCCGAAGTGGTCCACAAGGTCATTTGGGTTGGACACCCCTGCTTTAAACTATGTTTAACCCTTCAATCTCATCTCTTAAAGCTAAAAGTTTACTATTGCACTGCTGTAGCTCTCTTATTTTTGATCAATACACTATCTTGTTATATTTCTTTGCCTTTTTAGATCCATGGCAATTTAGTACATGATTATTGATTATGTATACGTATTGCAATGTTATTTCACCTTAAACTAGGATTTACTTTAAATGGAGGGGGAAAGGAAAAAGAGAGAAAATGAAAGAACTTTATTGAATATTAACATATTAAAGGAATAAAAAAATGGGAGGAAAAAAGTAAACTTTTGTGAAATTCATTTTGATTATTTTACAATTAATGTTACCTGCTGCGTAATTTTGATTTGTATGGTACAGACGGAAGAATAAGCCACTTATTTTACCCACAAACGAACAGAATTTTTCTGTTGTATATTGGTACAATATTATATAAAAAAAGAGTTAAATAAATCTTTCAAATTAAAATCATCACCCTTTTAATACAAAAAAGGGAATAATTCATTTAAAATGTTCTGTAAGAAAATAAATCCTAAAAATATAACGCAGTGTTATTATTATTAAAAAATGAATTTATGAGTGTGTATTAAAATAAAATGGAATGAGTGAGAGAATTTTGAAGAAGATACACTTACAATATTATTTAAAGACACAATTTACAATGTTACATTCAACTTAGTAGTTTTTCATGCATATTTTTCGAATGCTAGTTAAATTAACAATATTTTTATTCCGTTTTGAAACTAAAAATATCGACTTGTAGACTTATGGATCAGCTTCGTCTCAAAACAAATACCCATATATGTTCCCGTCAGATACATTCACTTCTGCTAACCCTAAAATATCTTCGAAGCAAATATATTTCTCGCTCTAAATCTACAAATCTAAATGCATAGGAAAACAGTTTTGTTTTTCCTAAATAAAAGAGAGGAATGGTTCTTTGAAAAACATCTGCGATAATTTATTACTTGATGTGCATCATCCGGTTCCTTTGGTTCTTTTTGTGCTCTAAAAGAATAGCTATTGCCAAGAATGCTGTAGTTTCTTGCCAGAAAGCAGAGGAAGATTTGACTTTTTCCAGCCAGTAATGTTGCAGATATTTTGAAATATGTTAATTTACTCAAAATAAAATTTTCATTTAGGAGGGAGGAGATCTCTGTCCCGACAAATGAGCAAAAGGTTCTAATTTAGAACCTCTAGCGGGTCCTTCTAGCATAGGGCAAAAAATGATGTATATCTAATTTAATATTAAAGAGGCATGGGGAAGTTTCAGAAAGGTGGTGGCAGAATAGTGTTCTAAATTTAGGGTCTCTTCTTTTTTGCCAATTGCCGCCCAGTTGTATTCTAGCGATAGAAATTGTATCAGCTCGGCTATTTTAATCTTTAACTCCATAAGAAAAGCGAGCCCGTCAACTTTTCTTTTTGTTTAATTCTGTGTCTTTGCCATTTTTGATTGTGGCATTCTGGCTTTCTTATCTCAGTCCACCAATTAGAAGTTAAGTTAAAAATGGAGCTTCAGCTGAGTTTGCCAATTGAAATTTCTTTTGAAGGGGGGACAGGATTTATTTCAAAATAAATTACAACGGAGTAATCCAAATTCTTTTGGATGTGTGTGCATTATCTTGGTACTTGATTTTGTTGTGCGTTAGTTGAATAGTTAAAAGAAGAGTTAAGTTAAAAATGGCTTAGTTAAGTTTGCCAATGGAATTTTCTCTTGTAAATCGCAGAACTCATTATAAATAAACTGCATCGATGGTGAATTCTTTCTTTTTTCAAGTAAATCATGTCAATACTGAATTCTTTAACATTCTAAGCATAAAATTCCATTGTCTTAATAAGTTTGTCTGTGATATAAAATGAAACTTAGATTTATTTTGAATACATTAATCATTTTCGTGTCCATCATTTTTTTAATTATATATATTTTTAGAACAAACAAAAAGTATAAAGGAACATTTGAGAAAACCATAAATAACAATGAAATACGTCCGTTATTAAAAAGTATCTATAATTTCTTTTTTTTCTAGTGATCAGATAAATGTTTATCTTTTGATTTTTTTTTGGGGGTATTGAGCGTTGAGCATTATTTTGAGAAATCCTCAGAATTTCTTGTAAGATCTCATTGGAGAGTTACACGAGATTTAACCTCTATTTCTTGCAATTTTGAGTGTTTGTGATGTTATTAACACTTGCCCATTGGTGAATAAAAAATCTTTAGCTTAAAAATATGAACGCTAAATTTAAGAAAAGATATGATATGATCTTGTAATATAATTGTTAAATATTATTGTACTTTTTAATAATTAGCTTTAAACAAGTTTCACATTGTGAAAAGAGTTGATAAACATATTCATCCAAAATAAAAAAACGCATTTTATTATAATTTTGCTTCTTATGAACTTGGAAATTTGATATACATTTCGAAAACATTATTATACTTTCAATAAATCCATTAAAATTTTTAATCATACAGTGACTACCAACTAATAAGTTGTATACCATCAAAATAGAGTATCTGTCTATGTATTGTTACGAACTAGGCCGTTTTATTCTCTGAATTACACTGATGGGTCTAGGATTGAGCGAGGTACTGGAGCTGGTGTAGGTAGTTTATGGTAACTAATTTACATTCTATAAGGTAATAGGTAGTAGTTTTGATAGTGAAGATAGATAATATATTTATCGCTTTGAACCAATTAAGCTTTCAGAAGAATTATTTTCCTCTGGCTGTTATTTTGTTAGATAGTAAAGCCGCTTTTTTGGCTATCTCCAACAATAAAGTTTGTACTTCGGAACGAATTTATGAATGTGTGTGTGTGTAGAAAGATTCTCAACACTCTGGCGGGCCCAATTGTCTTGCTGTGGATTCCTGCTCATTGGGGCATTGAGAGAAACGAAAGGGCCGATTTCCTGGCCAAAAAGGGAATGACTATTCTTTGAACCACTAATAACCATATGGCTTTTAATTCTACAAAACTCCTAATTTAATTATAATTTTAGTGGAGCTATGCATCCTACCTATCAAATGAAGCTAAAGGAAAAGCCTGGGAGTGTCTCACTAGTACAAAGCCAGTCATTCCAGATTTTTCCTCGACCTGTAGCCGTGGCATTATTTCGTCTTTTGACTGGGCTAGATAGTTTGAATATCCATCTGTTAAAAATTCGACTAAACGACACTTCAGCCTGTACTCTTTGTGACTGGAGAGTCTATGGATAAGGACCATATTGGCGAATGCACTGCATTATTGTCTTTTAACTCTATTATTCTTAAGTATTGGGATGCTAGATCGAGACTAATGGCCTAGTGGCCAAATGTCTCGCATTTTTATAAATATTATCTAAATTTATTTCACTGTGCATAACAATAGACAGAAAATACACACAAAATAAAACACTTTCCACTTTTAATTCTACGGAAAAATAACCCTCACACAAAAAACCTATCTTTGCAGCCGAAAAGGTTAGGGGTAATTGCTTTATTATTTAGGAACTAAGCTATACTTTGATTGAACAAATTGTATTCCTTTACGCATGTAGGAGTATTTCATGAATAACGTAAAAAAAAAATTCACAAGTAAATATTTTCCTTGAAACAAAGTTAAAAGAAGCCTTTCTTTACCTTTCTAAAATTATAAAGTACCATGTTTTATAGTGCAATTTTTAATTTTTGAAAATATTCATCAAAGTTTTGGTTGAATAATTTTAAAATTTTAACTACAATATATAAATATCCAAATTTTTAATATTTTTATAATTTTTAGTAACAATCGCTACCCCCTATTTCATTTCATTTTGTCAAATCGAAGAAGTTTCCTTATTATTAGGAGGCAAGTGTTTTTCATGAATGGTGTCATCAATAAATAATACACTGTTTTAACACCTAGTGATTGATTATTAATTATTTAACTAGAAGATCAGAATGAAACAATTATAGCTGCTCCTGAAAAAAGGATTTTTCAGAAAAGCCAAAAAATATTAATTAAACGAATTTTAATTTTTCTTATGCAAAGCAATAAAACCTGGCTGTAAGCCAGTTTTTGAATTGTCAATAAACAATTGTCAAAAATGGATTTATTTGTAAAAAAAGGAAAATCCATTTTGTCCTTTTTTTGCTTACAATTATGAAAGAAACCTTTAATGTACCGTAAAAGTAATGGCCGATTGGTCATAGTCATGAAATCGTACCCAATGTTGATTTTACCTAACTATGGACTCGAATGGGGGAGTCTAAAAGTACGCCATGCAGAAAGATTGATGCTTTTCAAATCTGTCGAGGCTCAAAGTCCTCATGTTGACGCGGTGTGGAGGCTAGCTCAGGTGTCACCCTCGTCGCTTGACCGAGGGAAGTTTGGAGAGTAAAGTGATATTTCAGGTATTATGTCACTACCATGATTCAAAATTACGAGGTCAGCCGAGATCACAACCTCTTGTGTATGACATTAATACACAATCAGTCATCAACCCGTATGTGTAATTTTCAGAGACAGCATTGATTTATACGCACATTATGCATTTTTAAATTTGATTAGAATCCTCGAAGACTCCTTGTTTTCGTTATATGCTACACAAAGTTTGTCAACGAATTTTCATTTTTCAACATTTATACATTACATTACCATTAATTTTTAAATTGCCTGCAAGGTAAGAAATACTTAAACTCTCTTTCAAAAAAAATAGAACATATTGTCTTAAACAATACCTATTTTGCAAATTTTGTAATAATATAGCGATTTTGTTTTTAAAGTAGGTCGAAACAATTTAAAATTATGCGAAACACACATAAAAATTTTTGTTAATTATCTTCGAAACTTTTTCAGCAATACGTGTCCTCGTTTCAACATTTTCCGAAGAAAAACCATTTTCTATAAAACACGTTTTAAAGTATCTGTACACACTCAAAGGGTTATACATTTGTACTAAAATAGTTGTAACGTGTGCACTGGTAAACTGAAAAAAAATTTTGCGCTTTTATAAACCTGTAAAATTCGCAAAACATTTTTGTCAAATTTTACTAAAACCATGATTTTTTAAGGTAAATGGATACTTTCGATGAATTATTTGTGTAGATAATATCAATATAATATTTTTAAAAATTTCGGATTAAATCATTTATTTGAATTTTTACTCCCTTACTGGTAACAGGATATTAAATTATATCATGCTTTTCTTTCCAAAACAATTGTTATTCTTTTATACAATTTTGACAATGAATATAATAGTAAAATATTCACTAAATACATAAACAAGCCACTTTTTCTGTCACGATTTGTAACCCCAAAAAATTTGAGTTTAAATGGTGATATTAGATCTTTTTTTTAATAATTTAGCCAAAAATGTTCATGCAAATTCGTTCGTTTGAAGTACGTTGGATACGATTCAAAATGAATGAATCCATCTGGTACAATTGCCTGCACATTATTTATAATTACTTTTATAGAAATGAATATGATTAAATCTAATTGAAGGAATCGCTTTAGCAGTGCGTGTTTTTGCATTTATTTTTCAATACATTAGTAGCAAATCAATTTAATTAATTTTTGATGTTGACTGTAATATCAATTATTTTCTAATACATAATTTAATCGAATTCCTTTAAATTTTATGTATTAAGAATTTTTTTCCTCTTTCGTGTCTTTACTACAATGAATATGCGATATTTTCAATTAATTAATATTATTTTTTAATCATTGTTCTGTTTTCTTTATTATTTTACCAGTATATCCTTCCATTTATCATGAAACAATGACAAAATTTTGAAATAAATTACCATAATAAATACTCAATTAAAGAATGTTTTCAAAGAATTCTTTGAACTCGAAAGGAAACAACTCCGTTTATGCATTGATTTTAAACGTCTTAACAACATGTAAATGAAAGGCATTAGAGGTGTTTCGAGATTCGAGCAGATCTCTGCGGTTAATTCCCCCTCTGTTTATACTTATACCCATCGCCTCTCTTACAGTCATCTTCAGGTCTTAGCTTCCGTGCATTTATTTAGTTCTGTTCTTTTTACTTTCGCAATTGACGATTGAAGCTACCTTGCCTGACATTCTGTATCTTGAACGAATTACAAATTCAAATTTAGATTCTTTCTTTTCTTCATCTTTATCGACAAGGGGAATGAAATGTATGCGTTCACCTGGCCGACGTAGGCATGCAGCAAAAGAATGGGATCATCAGTAATTACTGTATCGACCAACCTGTAATTGGCCATATAAATTGTCAGCATCGGAAGTTAGAGTAGGGTGGGGTGCTTCTTTTTTTTTCTCGCCCCTATCATCCCTTCCCCCTTAAGCCCGCGGACAAAGCGATAAGGTGAACTTGAAACAAAAACAATTCTGTTTCTTGCTGCTGCTTCTTACTTTTCTTTTTAGTTAGCTGTCTTCCTCGATGATAGCTAGTGAATGGTATTTTGCCGCTTTGCTTGTTTTCTATGGTGGCGTTTTTAAGAAGCACTTATATCCACCCCTCTGACAGGGCGTTTGTTGGAGACCAGGGATGACTGTTACAATTACTTTCGTTCGACTGGCAACAAGCAAAATGTTTTTAAAAGAGTTTGTTTATTTCAGCATTTTCTTTTTGATTTATATTTATGTCATTAATAATCGTGTACTGAATGAGATATTTCACTTTCGGTCTCTTTGCTAATTATATTAACTTTTTCAATTCCAACTATTAGCTCTCTCTATCTCTCTCTTTCTCTTTCTCTCTCTCTTTCTCTTTCTCTTTCTCTCTCTCTCTCTCTCTCTATATATATATATATATATATATATATATATATATATATATATACATACATATATATCTTGCTCAAATTTCAGTCGATAATAAAATACTTTTTATTCATCCATTTAAGTTGAAATACATTTTTTTTAACTTGTAGTGGATGACATATGATATTAATAAAGTTTTTTCAAATATTAATGCATTAATTAAATTGTAAAATGAATAAATAGCAATAAACAAAAATAATAGTCCAACAGCATATATAGAAAGAAAAATCATTCGTAGTGTACCTGTAGTGCAATAGATAGCGCATTGGACTTTTAATCCCACCTGAGATGCCTAATTTCTGAGAATGTTATTTTTTTATACTATACTATTTTATTAGAATAATTAAATTTCATGGATGAATAAATAGCAACAAATAAAAAAATAGTCCACACATATAATAGAAAATGGAAAATTGCAAAGAAAATTGCTTTCTATTTTGCCACTTAATAGTGTGATTCTGTCATATGTATATACATATTTATATTAATTGTAACTATTTAGCGAAAAGTATCTAAAGTAAAATTTTTCTTTGATGACCTTAGTAGGAATTGACTTAAAATTTCTTTTTTATATTACTCGTTTTGATTCAGTTTAATAATTTGATTTCATCTTCCTGCTAAAAATTACATACTAAACTGATAGATTTGTTATTGCTGTGGCAAAAGGGCAAAGTGGCAAATTTTTTTTTCAATCAAAAATATTAATCTTTTATTAAGTATAATGAAAAAACAGGTATGTATCTTAATATATAAACAATAAATTAATTCGTAATGTTTACATACAGTACATGGTTACAAATTACTGAGTATTTTCAGTTATATTTTTTAAGTTCTCTCTATTCTACTAAAGGAAACTCTTAATCCTGATACCTCCGTGATTTGTTTGCAGTTTTTTCACTTCATGATTTAGAATCTTTTCTTGTGATATATATGTAAACTGTTCAAATTACTCTGAATCTTACGTTTTTTAAAATGTCAAATTAAAAACGTAATAACTAATAAAAATTTGAAATGAACATGGATGCCAATTACTCCTGAAGGCTGTTATTGTTTTTATGCAACATATTTAAATAGGTTTTTTTTAATTAATGTAGTGTATATAATCTAAGAAAACAGATTCTTCGATCAAATTTTATTAGAGAATTTTTTATACATATATACTTGGAAGTTATTTCCAAGTTTCACTTTTTTCAATTCTTAATTTATGTTTTTAAAGTAAAAATATATTATTTATACGAATTAATTCCTTTTTTTTCCTTTCAAATTTGGGTACGCAAGAATCTTAAATGACTTACTATTAGAAAAAAACTATTGAAAAAGTTTTATGTTATGAAGTATTCTTAAACGCAAAATATAAGTTAGCCCAGAATTTTGTGTAATTTCCTGTTTCTAAAATATATTCAGACAATTTAGAAAATATGAGTAGATTTAATAAAATGGACGTAAGGTTTCTTTGTAAGCCTTATATAAGTTTTTTTATTCTAAAAATTAGATATAAAACAAAATATAATTATGTCTAAAAATTTAAAAAGAATGGCCTAACGTTTTTAAATAAAGTAAATGATTTACGGAAACAAAAGGTATAGAAAATGCCATTTTAATAAAGTTTTACTTAAATTATTTTAAAAATAAAATAATTCATAAACGTTATTAATCTACATTTAGATCCAGAAAGAATTGAATTCTTTCTTTTTTTGAAAATGACTTGCATAAAAAAATGTAAAATTGTCCTAACTTATTTAAATTTTAAAAATTTTAAAATCACTAATTTGGTAAAATTGATGCAAACGTATTGTTTTAGTGTTTAGGATACTTAAATGTTTTTTTAAGAGTTTGAATTTTAAAAAAATGTATTTCACTTAATAATTTTGCTTTAATTTGTTTACTTAGAATTGACACGTGTTTTATCTTTGTTTTATTTTGCATTTTTGAATGCTTTATGCTACTTAACTCATTAACTATTTATTAATTATGATAAGAAATAGTTAATAAAATTTTTTGCAAAGTTTAGCTAGTTAAATCACAATAAAGTCTAAAAGAAACTCAATTGTATGATTTTTTTAAAGATCCTGTACTTGCTTATTCTATTTTCAATATTTTAGCTCTTATAGTATACTCTCCATTTGCTTATGAATACAAATATTAATTTTAAATTAAAAGGATAATAACATTTAATTTTTTCAAAGAAATAAGCAATAAATGCAATAAAATGGATGATTTTACTAAAGATTCTCTTATAAATTCGATAAATTTTCTTAAACCATTCGAAATTGAAAAAATATATATATATTATTTAATTTAAGATATACCTTAATACATTTCTAAATAATTTAAAGCTTAATCACTGAAAAATATATTTATTTAAATAGAGTAATAATGAGAAGTGAGAAATATTAAACTTTTCCCCCATCGTTATTCAAACATTGGACGAGCCTACAAAAGTAGCAAATTTATTTTCGAAATCAAGTTATTCGATACGAACCACACCTAGAAAACATCCAAAATCAACAATCGCTGCCATCTTTCTTTACTAAAAATTTGCATCGTGCACGGGTTATTGAAACAAGTTTCGATACAGGTTGAAGTCTCTGTTAAATATAAAAAATTTCACGTCGAAATGTCGCCTATTAACACAAAGCGTAATTAAGCCTCGTGTATACACAATGGATACAGCAAGGATCTCTTAAAGAGTTTCCGTGTAAACAAAAGCAACATAAATCAATCGAACAGCTGTCACAGGTATCAACCAGTGTGATTAAATAGCTCGATACGTGCCGCGCTATTTGTGCAAATCCGAAGCGTTTAAATTTCCGTAATTATCCCCAATAAAAAATCAACAGATTTGGCCTCAATGATCATTTAGATTCACTAAACGTGCTGCGCCTTCAGTCACAGTTCGCTTCTGGAGTTGGGAAAAAGAAAGAAGAGGAGAAAAAAATTCCATCTCGATTTCCACTTAATATGCATTGTAATCATAAAAACTTCCGCGTGCCGTCTGTAAGATCTTAACAGGTATACTCTAAGAAAGAGGAGAGCAGTTTTGGCTTTTAAAATGTCGGCGAAATTTTAAATACTGTGGTAGATTTTAACAAGGGAATTTCGAACTTTTTTGACTTGTGACTCTTTCACCTGGGAAATTATTTTCTCGCCAAGGATACAGCAGAGGTATAAAAACCAGAATTTATTTCGAAACAATTATTTGATATGCAGATAATTTTATCATTCAATAAAGATAAAAGCTTAAATGTTCATATTAAAGTGTAAAATGAAGGTATTATAGTTAAAAAGTTCCTGTACTTGTGTTTATGATATATATTTAACATATAAAATTAAATTTAAACATAATTGTAAATTTAAATCAAATATTTAATAAATATAAATCTCTTGAAAGAATTTAACAGTGGGCTTTCAATTTTTATTTTAAGCTTCATAGTTGTCTTCCAATAGCAGCGATACACTGGCTAATGAATTGGACATATTTGTTTATTTGTAAATCATTAACTTATTGATAAATCTTTGATATACTATAGGTCATAGAGCTTCTAACATTTCTCAGATTTCAGCGAATTTTTTTTTTTAAATTATGAAAAGTTTTTTAAAATTACTGCGTCACACTATGTTGTGCAAAATTCTGGGGATATGTTTAAAATTACACCAGAAAATTTTCGATATCCTATTGTGACATTTGAGATAAATAACGGTACAGTGATATTGATTAATGTAAGTATTTAGTTTATTTACGCCACGGCTATTATTTTACAGATTATACATTGAAGTTATTAAACTTATTAAAATATTATTAGAGTTCAAAACAATGATTTGTGAGAGGAGAGTCCCCTTTCGTGCGTCTGCTCCCTTCGAAGGTTCAAAGCATCACTCCCTCTCTCTGCTTCGGGGATCAGGGGCCAGCGGCTCTTTTTAGCATCTCCTTACATCTTGCTAGTGGCGGGAAAAGAGTCCCTCGTGATGTCAAAGATCAACGGGCGATTCAAGATGGTACTATGCAATAATTCAAAGTTGCACAGGTGTCTTTGCACGTGTGGTGATTATTTCCACAAAGAAGTCGATTCACATCTAGAAGGCGGGAAACATTACACTCTCTCTCTACTATCCTAGTCCCAAACTAAAGTTGATGCAACAATTTTTGTGTTTGTGGCTGTGTGGTTGCCTAGTGGTTATGGTCACGAACTCATGGCCAACGTGTTCGAACCTTGACCCGCCGTGTTAGAGGGTCTGGTGCACGTTAAAACTGTTAAGGCTGAAAATCTTTCCATTGAGTGGTACGGTAGTTTGAATAAGAGGGTACTCAGTCTGATGGCGTCCTCGTCACTTGGTCTAGACTCAAAACTATGAGGCCCGTCGCCATTAGCCCTCGTGTTGCTTCATAGTACGATGTTAATAAGCACTCAATCACGCAACGATTTTTTAGAAAACTCACATTTTGTAGCTTTGACACTCGATAACTCAAGAAATTTTCTCGGGTATTCAGTGCGGCAAATGATAAATATTAATCATTTCAATTGTGAAAATGGTTCACAAATTGAAATCTTTATGTTTAACATCGAAATTTGAATAAAAATATTTTAATAATTGTATTTTCAAACGATTTTATGTTATTTTCAAGTATGTATAGCGAAAAATGGTGATAAAATCTTTGAAACCCTTAAATTTTGTTTAGCTTATCCAAAAGGTGTATGGGGCTTATTTTGGGTTGTCCTGGATTAAGCGGAGAAAACACTTCAGCAACTTTGAATATACAAGGAAAAATAATTCGATTTTAAATATTTTATACCATAGAGATAATTAAAATGAAGGATTATTTAATGTATAAGAATACACACAGAGAGGAATTTGTTTTAAAAGTTCGTTTTAGTATTTCTTTTATAATTTTAAAAAATGAGTTCTGCGCTTTTTTTATAGAGTTTTGTAAAAGAAGTTATATTTTCCTAAGAAGCTTCTGATAAATTATTCTGATGCATTTATGAAGAATACATGAATAATATATCCTCTATATAACTGTCCAATGCTTTCAATAATATATCACAAATGAGAGAGATTATACAAAATTAAGCTTTATCTTTTGAATAAAAAACTTACAAAAAAATAATAAATCATTAAATATTTGCAATAAATTAAGTAAGAAAATTATCTGTGAAACATGTATTTTAGAATTCTTACAAAATGTGGTGGAAATTATGTAAAAGTAATAAAAGCATCTTAGAATAACTTCGTATACAGTCGATTAACTCAAATAATGAGAACAATTACACAAATAATTCCCTTAAAATCTATCTGTAAGCATTTAAATAATTACTTTTAATGTTTGTGATTGTTTACGAAAAGGATATTTGACTCCTGTAATTTAATGTAATAGTGCAATTTTTCGAAAGTCATTTTCAATTTACATCGGTATCAAATAAATTGCGGGATTTTCTTTCTATAACTGTATTTTTAAAACTCTATAGAATATCTTTTTCCGTTTCCAAGTTGAGGATAAGAGAACAAGAGAGAGAAGGACTAAATGTTTTTAATTATAGGAAAATATGGCAGATGTGTGTATTTTTAATTATTATGAAACATTACAATGTAAGAGCAGATCTATCATGACATGTACATATTGAAATTCATCAGGTCTTCGTTTTTATTTTTGTTATTCGTCAACGCCTTTTGTTTTGGAGAAAAATGTACCAAATTTTTCCTTTATGATGATCTGTTGATTTTAAAGTCCCTCGTTTTATTTTTTTAGATAACTATATCTAATATTATTATTTGTGTTTTATTTAGTGAATTTTCAGGAACCAAAACTTAATTGACAGTGTACTGGAATCACATGAAATTGTAGTGATATCATCTTAATCATATCGTATACAGTATAAAGGCATACATACTCTAGTGATATCATCTTAATCATATCGTATACAGTATAAACACATACATATAATCCTTTTTTGGAGATGATTTCATTTGAATATCATTGTAAAACTTTTAGCTCTTTTTATGAGTTAAGCTTTGTTACTTAAAAAAAACATTTTGATGGCGTCATTGTGTGACAACCAATTAAATATTAATAAAAAAAACTTACATTGCAAGTCTTTTAATTACTTCTGTCATTATTTAAAGTGTATTATTTTTTTTCATTAGGAATTTTCAGTTTAGTACGAAATTGAATTTTATTAATTAATTGCAAACTATTTCTTCATTAAATGGTATCTACATATTATAATTTTGATTAAAAACTATAATAAGAGAGGTAAATTATTCAAGTTATATTATTATTTTCGATTTTATTATATAATATTTTAAAACGATAAGCATAAAATACTGAGCATAAATATTAATTTAATCCAGGGAGACTGAGCACATCTGACAAAGGTTTGAAGCTATGGAACAGGGATCCTCAAAATTCTTATTTAATTTTTTTTTTTAAATTTTATCCCAAATATTATTTGGTTATCATATTTATTCAAACACACACATATTGTAGTAAAATATAAAAAAACTTTAAGCAGTATTAATATATATATATATATATATATATATATATATATATATATATATATATATATATATATATATATATATATTTCTGGCATTTTTTAAAAATTTTCTAGAAACTTTTCTATACTTTCTGATGGTTTTTTAAGCCATCTTAAATTTTTTGCCTACTTTTTGAACCATTGCATAAATAGAAGTGGGTCATTAAAGGAGTACCAAGCTTGCTTGGGAACTTAAACACTGGGGGTCTCGCTTCAGACTGACCACCTGATCGGGACATCTGTTCTTGCACCTCAGGGTCCAATGGTCACGTATACTGGGATCGGCACGGTAGGCCCTGGCCCTCATGGGCTGTTACGCCACTGAGTTTGAATTTGACATAAATAGAATTTTAAAAAAATTTTAAGTTATGCTTTTTGTAACCAAATATATAAAAGGCAAAAATCAAATTTTAAGTAAATTACTATCAACCTGGAGATAAGTTCAGATTTATGATTCTGTGGAATACTTAGAGGGAAATTGCGAATAAAATCTCAGTATGAAGCAAATAACGCGTCCAAACTCGGAGGTTAACGAAAATTTATTTTTGATTTCTATATCGGACTGAGAAAATTTCGTAACATAAAGTTTTGAATATTTGTCTCTTCTTAATAACTAAGATGGCGTGGCCCACATTCAGGTATGATAACAACAACCCAATTAAGCAAATAACATTTTTGAAACCAGATGACAAGAAGAGAAGAGGCAGAAGCCGTACAAGAAGGTTAGACAGTATAGAAAAATGCTTGCGAAACATCGACGTAAATAGATGGAAAACAATAGCAATAAACAAATCTAGATGGTTTAGACTAACTGAGATGGCCTTGGCCAGAAATCGGCTGTAGCGTATAAAAAGAATTTGTTAATTAAAACATTGAATTTGCTTTAAATTTTTCATTAATTGAACATTATATATAACAGTTTTCGTATTATCGAAATATATATATATATATATATATATATATATATATATATATATTTCGATATGACTGGCATTTATAAATTTAGATATTAGAGATGGATGCTACTGTATTTATAAATACAGCGGACTTAGGACTACTTTGAGGGCTTGGACCAGTTTTAAGTCTAGTCGTCATCTCCTTCTGGTCGTAGAATTGTGCAAAACTTTAAAGAGTATAATGGATAGTTGCTTCAAATCTATTACTATTAATAAGAAAAAGGTATATTCCAAAATGATTCGACAATGCTTAGAGCACTGCTCGAATTAAAGAACCATAAACCAGTTATGACCAGATTCGATAATCTAAATGCAAGTTCAAAGCTAGAATCTATGTGTGTGTGTGTTTTAAATAGTTTTTTTATTTTGCATTTACTTTTCTGTTCTATTATTTAACATGTCTCTGTTTATTCTTCGCATTAATCTTTTACCATTACATGTATTTAATAATTCAGTTAGTTGAGTTGTGTAATTTTAAACCACATTACGTATTTTAATATTTAATTCTGTTTTACATAAGCATATTCACTTTTTTCTCCTATACTTAAATTCATTAACAATGAATTTCTGCTATTTATTCCAGCAAGATATTTCTACTTTTCATTTTTGAATACATTTCATATTTATTTATTTTTAAAAAAATATTCAAACTATTTTAAAGCAAAGCTGTTATGTCAATGAAACATATTAATGAGGATCCACTTAATACATAACACTATATTAATGCATACAGAAAGAGTGGGAAAGGGCAAAAAAGAAAAAAAAACCTTTAATTCCACCAACTGATTTATGGACTCGAAGGAAAAGTAACTAGAAAAAAAACATGAAGTGAAAAAAAACGATTCGGAGCGAAAAAAAGTGAGAAATACAACAGAGAGAGAGAGAGGCCCTATAGTCTCTCGGAAACGTCGAAAAGAAACAGAAGCTGTTTCTACAAACTAACCCCTAGGGGAGTCCGCGAATTCATTTAATCTATAAGTCCGACTTCGAGACACTTTTACCATCACTGCACCGCGTAATAGGCCCCATTGAAATGCAAGTCGTGTTTTCTCTCTCCCGCCGGCCCGGGCCCAAATCTAAAGAGACAAGATCGGGCAGTAAAATAGAGCCACTCTCTAACGTATTAGCCACGATTACCTCATGTCCCCGGTTAATAATCGTTTGGTAAGATAAATGATAGAGCAAAGGCTTCGCGAAATTAATTCGAAAGCGTAAAAGAAGGACGGTGTGGCTTCGCATTCGAAGGCAATGATCTTTTGTGTCTGGGGTGTTGGTTTGTTTGTCATACCCCTACCCTATATAGGCAATGGCTACGTAGGATTTACTTTTTTTTTAATCCGTTTTTTAGACTCAGTACATGAGTTTGCATAGTTTTTCATAGAGTATAACTAGGGATTCGGTTGATTCTGTTGCCAAAGTATTGCGAATTTATGAATTTTTATTTTTGAAATGCAAATTCAAAGAAAAGTCGCTCGAAAAAGTAAAAACGTTATTACATAACATCTCATCTTTATTTTTTCTTTGACGTCACACTGTAGTTACACAATAATAGATTCACGACAGATTTCGTAAATTTGAACTGTTGTCGAATGACTTTGGTCAATGGTTCTTAAACTGTGGTCCGCTGTCCGCCGGGGGAAATGGCGTAGCTAGTCCTAAGTCAAAATCAAAATTTCTTGAAAACTCTTTTTGGGGGTCCCATGTCATTGATACGGCGGTAGCTACGCTCTTGACCGATCTCTCATTTAATCTTCAGAGATTTCCCTCTTTTACATACTCTGAAAGGCCTCGTGGAAAAATTTCAATTTGTGCCATCCTAGACTAGATCACTAAATTACCCCCTATGAAAAAACTACAAGAGCATGTATTTCGATCTAGATTGTTCATTTAGGTTTGATTGGATTTATAATTCTCTCTGTGCTTATAGGGGGAAAGTGTTAAATCTGTGTAAGCAACTGAGGCGTTATTGAGGAATTATTGAGAAATGGATCTCAGTCGTGGGTTAGGAGTCTGCGAGGGGTGCTCAAAATCTTGGGGGTCTAAATCAGGCTGGTGCGTGGAAGGAGTTCGCGGCGATCGAAGGTTTAAAATCGCATGCGTCTAAGCTGGTACTTTGTGCTATTCGCTTTAATTTTTTTGCTAGATTTCGAATGATTTTATATTCTGTCGTTTCGATACACCATTTGTTGATGCCGTTAATGTAAATATGATAAGAATTGAAATGAATTGTCTCTTCTGGTTTTATATGAAAACGATATTTTTAGATGCAACGATGAGAGAAGATAGTGAAGAAAAATTGCTGATATTTAAATTGTGAACAGAGTATCTAATTGTACTTTCACTAACAATAATTAGTGCAAATTAATTACATAAATGCATCAAATCTTATTTTAGAAGTAATAACTCTTGAGGTCGTTACTATAGTTGAAGCTTGCATTTATGCTCCCAATTTCTATTAATTTGAATATTATTTAATTGCCTATAATTGAAACTTACTTTTGCTATAAAAAATAATTTGTAACTTAAATAAAAAGTCAGAAAGAGATATGTTTATGTTTTTACTCTACCTCATGTATTTGTTTGGTTTATCTAACAATGGACTAAATTAAGTTATTCAAAATGAATGTGAAATCTTATATAATCTTATTAATTGTTTGAGTGACAATTATTATTCTGGCCGGGTGATCGGTTATTGGTTCTAAGATTTATTAGGTAAGCTTAACTTTACTGGATTTGTTAGCTAGGGACTATTATAAATATGAGGTAGAGAATCTATATTTAAAGAAGTTCATGTATGGTAAATTACCTCGAATTATGGTTGTGTTTAAATATTAAAGGTTTTGAGTGACTGAGAGTTTTATTAACGTCTCATTATAAAACAACACGAAGGCTATTGGTGACGGATCTCGTAATTTTGAATCTCAGTCTAGTGACATGGACGACACCTGATATAATACCCCGATCTCTTAACTATCACATCAATGGGAGGACATTGAGCCTCAACAGCTCTAACGTGCTTCGGTCCCCTGTACGCGGCGAGTCTATGTATTAAAGTGCGTTTATATATTTACTATGTGGATAAAAATTAACATGTCTCTGTGTATAAAACTCTCCTTCATATCATCCTGATTTCACATTTTTTTATATAAAAATTCTATTTTGTCTAATCAGAAGTGAAAAAATTATCTTTAGAATTATTTCATTTAATTACATAATTAATTCACCTTAGATAATTATTTTAAGATTTTGTTTATCACAACATTTACATGATAATAAAAAAGCAAGTTTTGATTTATCAAAAATAATAATAATAATGAATAAACATAATTGCTGTTTCTTGTTTTATAAGTACTTTTTTAATCAATGAAACGTTTAATGGATTTGTTTATTTATCTGATATTTTATTTTATTTTTAATCCCACCATTCTGCTAGATATATTTCCATTATTTTTAAGTAGATGCGTTTTAGTGCAACATATTTAACTAATTGTATATAGTTCATGTTCTACTTAATGCATTTCAAATTTCGTATCATTGCGATATCAGTTTTATTACATAACATGCGCTAAGTACGACTGCTTTTTTCGTGTTACAAAAGTTTTAATCTTTTGATCTACATTTTTACAATATGGATTAACTGTGAAATTCGAAAAAAAAAACATTTCTTCATTGTTTATAATAAAATTTCATCAAAGTCTTAAAAGATCTCATTTTTCTCTTGATATTCAAGTTCTTTAATCCTTACATTATTTAGAGTTGTAAGTAGGATCTGTATTGGACAGTTAGCCTTACTCCTGTATTTCTTCTCTGTTATAACAGAGAAACCGTCTTACAATCTTACAGTACAGAACCTTAAGGGGATTTGGTACCCTTTGAGCAAACTTCTTTATTTACGTATTTAAAAATTATGTTTTAGCATTTTATACAATGTTTCTATTTAAGAAAATGTTACCAGATGAAAATTTTCATATATTATTCACACAATTTTAAAAATTTAAATTTTTTGAAGAAAATTGGGAAAATTTTAAAATTCTACTCCTTTTGTAAAAATTCATTTTTTGACCTGAAATTTTTTTATAATATTTTTATGGATGTTCTAAACAACTTTAGGGATCGATTTTACAATAACTTCATTCGTTTTCGAGAAAAAAAATAAAATGTTGATATACAGGCTAAAAATCAACGAAAAAGCCAACATGTCTTACATTTTATTTTTTTTTTAAAAAGTATTCAGTTTATAGCAAAACGGATCCCTAATTTTATTACATGCTTTATTTTCAACACGCAGGAAAAAAATGGAAGTGATTGGTAAATAATTGTCGAAGGAGTAGCATTTTGAATGCACTAAGGTTTCGAAAAACACAAACTGAGAAAAAACCACTTTAAAGTTTATAATTCTGAAAAAATAATTATTATAAGCTTAATTAAACTTAAAATACCACTTTAAGATATTAGTTAAACGTTTTTCTTTAAAATAATTGCATTTTCATATTTTTTCAACCCACACATTTTTATAAATGATCAACTTTTAGAGAGTACTAATTGCACAAGAAAATTCAAGAAAAACGTTAAAAAAATTTTTCTGTCACGACAGAAATTTTAGCTGTTTTTCTTCTTATAATATTAAAGTATTACATTTGTATGAAAAATATATCAGGAATAAGAACTGAAATTATATAAAATTTTTAATATAAAATGCCTTAATTTAAAAATTTTACATGCACACATTTCACAAAGAAAAAAAATGATTGTTTGTATTGCCTCGGAAATATTCTGCTTTTAATACTACACATTCTTTTTTATAGTTATTATTTCTATTTCTAAAATAGATTTTTTTTATCATAAAGCATTTTTTAGCTTTTTTTTCTAAAACGGGTGTGTGGCTGAGTTGCCTAATTTGTTTTCAAATGAAGTTTTAGTCAACTTCTAACTTTCCTACATGCACAAGTGATATATCAATAGAAAGATAATAATGCAAAGAATAAGATTACAGGAAAATAAAAAAATGATAGGTTTGTGATTTTTAGGGTACCAAGTTCCCTTAAACTATGAGTGTCGTTCGAGATTTTATTTTTATATTTATGCATATTTTAAGGAGATACCTTTCTGATCTCTTTCAAATATCATTTTGTTTAATAGTTCAAAATTAACAACTTAAATTTCACTAATTCACCTAATTAATATCTATGTATTAACACAGGATGTGAGAAATTAGTTGGTGTTAAACTAGCTTAATGTGGATATTTTTTGCATACAAAAACATAGCACATAATATTGTTATTGAAATATGTTTACAATTAGCAATATTAATTAATAAAACATCTCCAGAAATGATATTATAAGCATTAAAAAACTTTTTCTTTTGTATTTTGCTGCTTCCTTTCTGGATACGCGATGAATAATTTTCATGCTCTAGCTTCTACTTTTATCTCTAATGGATATCTTTGGGAACATAATAATATTCCCTTAAATGTTTTTTTATGGAACACAAAGTGAAATTGCATTGTTTTTTACGTTGTATTTGAAAATTTAAGACTCAATATACAAGATTTCTGTTAAGTAATTTAAGCTGTACTAATTTACCTAATTTTCACATTATTAATATACATAAAATTTAAAGATATTGCAAAGAACTTAGCCACACTTAACCAATTTATCTGGTAACCATTACTGATCATATTGCATATCCTCCGAAGCTCTTCACCCACAAAATGTATTTTGACAATAGCTGCGTTTCACACTGAAATTACCGAGTTGCAGTAGCCTAGTGGTTATGTTCGTAAGTTCGCGGCCGGTGTGTCATGAGTTCCAGCCCAGAGCCACTGAAGACCTGCCTTATTTAGGGAATGATGTATGTTAAGGTATCCGAACACGTTGAAAATGACCAAATTTGGACAAGACCGATATTTTTGTTTTTTTATTTTATTTAATACATCTATATTTTGGCTTTACAAAACATACTTTGTTTTGATTCTATGATTCTTAGAGGCTAAGTTGCAATCAATTCTATTAAGTTGGAAAAACCGGAAGTGGGTCTTTGATCTACCAGAAGTGGGCATTTAAATTGTTCGAAATCTATCATGGCGAGTCTGATCACACAAAATATTACAAATGTATTTCTATAAAACTTTTTGCACCTGATATTTATGCTATTTTCTAGAGAATGTACTAAAATATTTCTTATAGTATGAATATTATTTGAGTTAGGGCATGTTATTTAAATAATGGTCTCATTAAAGGCGTTATTTTTCTTATAACGTTTACTCAATCATCTCTAAAAGTTTCAAATTTTAATAAAACATTAACATTTTAGTACATTTTCTAGATAAATGCCTCTAGATTGTTTTGGTAATTATTTTACTAATACAAGTTTATTACTTTTTTTCTCTAATTGCTTTGAAGTTTTACAAAAATATTGCGAAAATTTCACATATAATTAAGATTTTTATGAAATTCCGGTAATTTATTTAAAATATTGTTGATTAAATATTAGTATTTATTGGTATTGAATCCTAAAAAAGCCTTTATATGTTTAATTATGTTATTTTGTCAAAAAGTACTCTGAACGTGTTCGGATACCTTAAACATCCCCCTGTTTATGGTAGTTTGAAGGGAGCTGATAGTTGAAGTGTCATACTCGTTTTTTGACCATGGCTCAAAATTACGAGGCCGGTCTCCAATAGTTTTGTTGCTTAGTTACTTTACATGTGACGTTAATATACCCTCACTCTTGTATCATTGCATTGAAATTACTCATTATTTTTCACTCGAGGCTAATATATATATATATATAGTAAAATCCGGCGTATAACGCGCACCTATACTTTCAAGCTGCATTTTCAAATTTTTAAGGAATATTTGCCGTATAACGCGCAATCCTTTTTTTTACGAAGAAATCTGAAATATTATTAGACAATGCGCTGATGTTTTGAAGTCATTTATTCGAGATATTATCCCAGACTTTTTTGAAAAAATAGTATGTTTCAAGAACTGCAACCCTTTCAGTTCATAAGTAGAGAGTGGTTGTTTCTTAAACAAAAATAGTATTTCGATACATGTAGAAATAAATCTCTGTTTATGTTCATATGTTTAGTTATTTTCAAAGCATCCATTTTTATACCAGGTGTATAACGCGCACCCTTAAATTTCGATCTTATTTCCTGTGTTAAATGCGCGCGTTAACCGCCGGATTTTACGGTAAATAAAAACAAAGTATGGAAAGGGTAAAATTGAGTCAGGGAACATCTGATAAAAATTTTTACTTGCTGAACTTCTAGGATAAGAAGATTATTTTTGAAATACAGTATTAACTTTTTTTAAGAAATGCGGAACCGGACAATTTTAGATACCCCCTTCTTCCATTTTTCCACGTAGAACCAAAAAAAAAAAAACAATACCTTGTATAATCCACGGAAACGTGTTCATTCGCTTTGAAAGATTGTTCTATACATAATAAGCAGTAGTGAACTTGTTCCAATTTTGAATTATTTTCCAAGAACACTGCGTAACGTTTTCGCAATCGTAAATTGTGATTGAAAATTAAAATATGTCAATTGCTCGCGTGCGAAATTCATAATTCACACCTTTGGCTGTTGCGTTAACACATTGAAATGGAGATCAGGTTAATCAATCAGTTTAAGGCTTGTTCTTTGAGAGTAATTAATACGTGATCATAACGCTTTTACGAAAACCCCAGAAGAGAGTTTAGTAAAAAATATGTAAGTTGTTAGAATTCGTACGTGAAATGAATGTTTAAATGTGAAATGATATCATTAAACACATTTCGAAAATGTATGTTTATAATTATTAAATTTATAAAAGAAAACTTTCTTGTCAACTTCGAGCGTATTTATTCTAAAAGAGTAATTCTCAGTTTTTAAATGATTATATTTCTGCCTCTAATAGTTAATAAAAAATCTCAAGAAACTTTTTCGAAATACTGCACTTATGATCTTAAAACACCAAAATACATCAGTCGTGGAAATCACTTAAAATTGTCACAAGCATGTATTAATAAATCAACCTTATTTAAAAAATACATTATTTAAACGTTTAATCTCTTAAATTATTTTTAAGGTGACTAATACTACTTTTCGGGCTATAATTTAGAAAAAAAACTCATACATGAAAGTTTTTTAGATATTTAGTGTCATTGGAGTTAGAATATGCATATAAAATTATTTTAAGACTAGTATTAAAATTAAAAATTATTTAAGTGCAATTTTGGGGGGAAGGAAGAAATAATGACATATTTTCAAAGCAGTCTCCCTTTATGCAAAATGCTTTTATAATAATAATATTTTGTCTATATATAAAGCTATAACTTTTTCTTCACAGAGCCAGAACTAGGAATTTTAAAAATTGAAATTATTTTCAGAGTCGTGATCAATTGAAATTATAACCGATGTTTTTGGTTAAAATTTCTGTACTCTGAAATATTAAAATATAAATAAATCTTCTCCTAAATTATGAATTTCCACAATCTCAGTTCAGGCTTTGTATTGAACTCATAGCTATATGTAGGCAAAACTTATTTTATCTTATAGTAACCACACTCGAGGCTAAAATAAAACATCCCATGTGACTCTCTATCTACAAAAAACTCTTATTGCCTCTGTCCCCTGTTGGGTAACTAACACCGGACGTTGTATGGGTGAAAGAGATGTCCGTTTTTACCCCACTCCGGAATGGGAACATAGTTATTAGTGAAAAATGTGTAAAATTTCACGTTTGAATATATAATTCCGCATCGAACTCGTAAGTTTCAACGTAAAAGAAAACTGACATTAAACATGAAGCGTATGAAATAAGGAATAAGATACAATAAATGAAATACCAAATTCACATCCAATATTTGATTTCAAAAAATATATCAAATTTTTTGTACCAATATATATATATATATATATATATATATTCAATCAAATGCCGCCTTTAGAATTTACCGCCCCGGGCAGGGATCCGGTTTGTCCAGCCCTAGAGCCGCCCCTGATGGTACTATCAAAGTTATTGACAACACGAGTTATCCTTTCATGCAGTTCTACCACATCGCACAGCAAAAGTGTTGCGAAAACTTGTGTCTTATGTAAAAGACCAAGTTTTTGTGTGACGTGGCTTTATCGCGCCTTTCACTAAATCCTCTTGGGGAATCTGTGGGGCCTGAATGGCACTTCGTTCCAACCGACTCAAGAAGAAAACGCGATATGCAGATTAGGAATGATTATATATATTGGAGCTTTAGCATTTGCGAGGAGGTCTTAGAGAAGTCGGCTGGTGGCCAGAGAGTATTATAGGAGCCATATAGAAGACGGTTAGAAACCAGAAAGTTGCATAGTAGTCGGATCAAGACAGATAATAATATATAGAAGATATAAAGCTTAGTGACTGTGGATCGCCGAGGAATATCGGTAAGCTATAGATTATTAAACTTTAATTATAGAACAGACTATAGTTACTTAAGGAATCGGCTACAGATATAGATTCGAAGGTTAATTCATCATAAAGATAGTCAGTAGGATTTGATGCGCTATTTGCTAAAAATTGTTAATTACGTCCTATCACTCCTGATCATTTGCTTCTAAGTAAGACTTGTGTTGCATTGCTTAATGCGTATTGAGATATAATAAACTAGTTTTATTATGGAAGGTTCGAGTGGTCAATCATTTATCCCTACAAATCTAGATCACGTGGAGGAAGAGATGATACCCCCGGCCCGGGGGTATCACACCTGGATATCACGGAATGGATAACACGTGTTATCAATAGCGTTGATAATACCATGTTGAGTAGAGTGTAGCAGGAGCTGAACTGTCGCTTTGATGTATGCCATGCAATCATGGTTTCATACATAGAACGCCTGCAAATTTGGAAAAAACTTGAATTGTTTCTGTATTCTTTCAAATGTTCCCTTTCTGCTGTCTTAGCTCTTTTATTATATCGCTTCGAAAACCTAGAGGGAATTATGAATAAACCAGTATTTAATATAATGGTCACAACAATAAATGTAAGCGTAAAAAAGTTTTGAACTTAAATGCGTTACAAAAAAATATTGTTTCTCTACACGCAAGAAACTAAATCTTGCGTGTATAAGAATTGTGTGATTAATACAATATTTTTTTTATCATAAAGAGGGAAATAATGGTTGAAAAAGAAGGAATTTAAAAATTAAAATAGGAGTTTAATAGAAATGACCGATTTCGAAAATAATGACATGCGTGATATTGTTATCGTGTACAAATCTTTGTGTGATGAAATATTCTGATTCTAGGAAAATTAAAAGGAAGTGTGTCACTTCGTGATATAAAAAAAAAAAGCTTTCGTTGTATGAAGATTAACTCCGGAAGAAAAGAACTATCATTGAAAACAATGATTTCCAGTTCTGTGAATTTGTTTAAGTCTAAGAATTTTTAATTTATTAGAAAATTCTACTTAATTAACCTACTCTTTATGTGTTGTCTCTTTTTTTTTTTGTTTTTTATAACCTACCATTTTTTTTCTTTCTCGTTTTCTTACATATCACGGAATTTTCCGTGATTAATTATTTGCGTTGTCCAGAATTTCTCACGTTTTAAATTTTATTTTAGTCTTACTTTTTTATATAGGGGAATAAAATCTCAGAAAAAAAAATCTCAAACAGATATCTGTTGACAAGAAATAAAAACCATATTGCGGCTTTTTAACAACGTATTTATGAATTAATTTATCCCTCTAAATCAGTGCTTCTCAAACTGTGGGGCGCCCTCCAGGGGGGGGTGATGAGCCTAGGAGGGAGGTGAGAGCATATTGAGAAGTTGAAAACTAAAATATATGTAAAAAAATTATTAATTTATTGAAAGTAAACAAACAAAATACATTTAGAAGTAATAAAAAAATAAAGCAACATTTGCACTGATATAATATGCATATAAAGGTATCAGTAGAGCACAACGTATTTTATCATTAATTTAGAAATATATTGGGTTAAGAAAAAATTAAATAATTACCAGTGACCCAACGGGTTTATCAAATATAAAATTATATGCAAAAATTAATATTTATATTGATAATTTGTACGGTTTATAATTAATCCCTAATTGCCGTTTAAAAGCTACTTAATTCATTTCCCAATGCCTACGTTTTACACGTATGCACGCATATGTGGTGTATTGGGGGGACGAGAAAGGGAATAAGCAAATCCTCTCTGAAATAAGTAAATCCTTCGCAAACACTGTCGAGATCATTTTATCGCATTCTAAAATCTTCGGAATAATTTTATGGGTAGGAGTGATCAGAGAAGATCGTATTTTGGAAAGACGTATATATACGTACGGGCAATTTACGCACTGGTTGAGCAAGACGTTTATATACGCCAGTGATACTTAAGAGGATAAATTCGTATGGTAGCTTTAGCATCAAAGTATCGTATTTTCAAATTCAATACATTGTTATTGAATGGAGGGGGACGCGATAAAAATTATGATTGAATATTGGGTCGCAAGTATATTGAAAGTTTGAGAAGCAAAAAATTGTTCAGTATAAATAAACAGTATTCTCGTAAAAACCTAATTTGTATTCTGTCTTTAATTCATTCATCTTTGGAGTATAAAAACCCCGATTTTTTTTTCTTCTTATGCCCTATTTTAAGCTACATTAGAGGTACTGGAGATGGAGCTCGCAATTCTGAGCCGACAAGGGCAAGGTTAGGGAAAGTTAGGATTAGGGTTTCTTTCCCGGGTTAAATCATAAGATTTCTATAATTTTTTGTATCCCTGGGAATTATATTTCGTTCCCTTAAACGACACTTGGCTCAAATAATTTGAGGTAGCTAGTTTTAATTAGACTAGATTTCAACTTCCATCATAAATTTTAGCTGACCGCACTGTTTCAATTAGCGATCTTTCACTCGAGTTCGTTGGAAAAAGAAATGTCCGTTTGAACCCCCAACATTGGGATAAGAGTGTAATAAGAGAAACAGTAACACCCATGTTGGGTTGGGGATACTTTTTGCAGCTTTTCGTATAGGAAAGAGTAATTTTCTATGAAACTATTTGTTCTGATCAGTTTCTGTCGTCGAACATGTGGTCTTTCTTAAATAACATAACTAAGCCAAGAACAAAGCTGAGTAATAAAAGCATTGATGACTTATGTTTGCTTAAATAACACTTTAAAAAAGAACAATTAACATATTTGATACATTTTGTATTTTTAATTGAATATATAACTGAGTAAAAATTTTGGAATTTATATGTATCCGTATTTTATATAATTTTTATTGATGTCAATTAAAAATAATTTGTTTTTAAATTTTTCGAAGTTTGAATGCATTCTGGGTAGTCCCAGGAATGACTATTACGTTCCAGGAATTTCCGAGAAATTCTCGGGAATGGAAAAAACTGGGAAATCAGAAACCCTAGTTGATACCCTTCTCTCCGAACTCCCACATTGTTCTAACTTGAGGATTTTGAGCATGAATAATGTGGGCATCAGTCCACTAACACGATCATGATTCGACAGAAATAACCTCGGGTACGAGCTCGTAACAATGACCACTTGGTTACCACGGCTAAACAGAATTCTAGTTAGTTTTGGTCATATTGAACATAAATTGAATTTCAAATAGCATTCATGAATTTTGCTGATTTCAAATATAAATAATAAAAGTGCAATAATTTCTTGTAAATACAAGTGTTTTAAAAAAGAAAGTGTTAGAACACATTTTTATAGAAGTTACTTTTTATTGTTAAGTAGCGAATTAAGTAAATTTTTAATCCACCAGATGCGTAAATTACATCTTTCCCGGAAGTTTTTATTAAGAATTTTTTTTCAGAGTATTCTACTTTAAAACAGTGTCTATAAAGCACAGTCTCTTGATCGAATAAAAATACATGAATCTTTAAAAATCTTTTGAAATTAAAAATTGTGAATTAGTCTTTTAATCTTCATGTAATACTGATGTCAAGAAAAATTTCTAAAAACATCGGTTTTTTTTTTAAAAAAAAGCTTTTCAACATGAGAAAATAAATTATTGCAATGCAAGTATTGAGCTATTATGAAGCTGTTCAAAACGCGGAATCGGATTCTTTTGACTGACGAAGTAAATTCTTTTGGGGAAAAAATCATTTAGCAAAATCAAGAGTAAAATTAAAGTCGCTTTTCATTATTATGAAGCGATTAAAGAAAACAATTCCAGTGTCTGGATTCTTAGAAGGAAAAATAGCAGATGGTGTAGAGCAGGGGTGTCAAACTCGAAAGCTAACTAGGATCAAGCACACAAGGTTTAACTTTAGGCAGGCTGCAAAAAAAAATCAATATTCATAGAAACGTAGGTTTATTTGGAATAATACGTTATAATAAACAGAAATAAAAGAACAAAAAAATTTATGTTCATATCCTGGCACTTGACATCTCTTTTTTGCTGCTATCTTTCCAATTTCTGAATTTTTTTTTGTTATGTATTATTTTGCGGGGATATGTTGGCCGGGCCACAAAAATACTCGTAGTGGACCGCATGCGGCCCGCGGGTCGAGAGTTTGACACCCCGGGTGTAGACTTACTCTTTATCTGGCAATAAATGTTCAAATTAAATAGCAGAGAATTGCTTCGTGTTTATTAAGCTTTTTTCCCCTGCATTTTACTATTTTTTACTCATTAATTAATAAGAGCTGGCAAAAGAGAATTTTGATAGATTTTTACATATTCATTTAAAGCAGCGAAATCTCCATCAATTGAGAAATAAACTGACAGTCCAGACTAATATTTCATCGCAAAATCAAATGCAAAACTTACAAACACAATAAAAAAGTTTTAAAATGGTATTTAATCTGCTAAGCAATCTTTGAATGTATACAATTATATTGCAACTCTTTTGAGTAAAAATCAGTATCAGTTCTAACTTTAAACTTTCATTCAATTTGTTTTAAATCGTAGAAATAAATAAATGATAGTTTTAAATATAATCGAAGTTCCCCATAACGAACCTCTATTTCATAAATTTCACTATTTTACGAATCAATAACATTATAATATTTTCTTAGTAAAATAACCTCCAAATAGCGAAGTGCATTTTCTATTCAGTGAACTTTTTCTCTGGTTATTTGATTTTTTTCACTATTTTTAAAATATTTCAGGATATTTTTCAAATTATTCTCTCTTTTTACACATTTTATGGTGGTCAAATACTTTTAACTGGTGCTACCAGGTACTTAACTCACCTAGGGCAAAGAAATGGCCGTAATTTTTCAAGCAAAAAACTCAAATATATCTAGCATATTTTATGAGTAATTAAACTTAAGAACGCATGTGGTAATGTATGCTTAAAATTACTGGTTAAAAAAAAATGTACGTTTAAAATTATTCGTGCTTAAAATTAGAAGATATCGTTAAAAAAATTCAATAATTTTAACATAAAATTATTTTTCAAAGTAAAAAAATATAGTGTATTTCTGGTCAATGTCTCCCCCCCTCTCTTGTTTTCTTACAGATTTCTTTTTGATGGGTAGGATTTATGAAATGAACAAATATAAATTTTCTAAAAAAGTATGAATAATTACTTTTTTTGAAGTAATATATAGTGATCATGAATTTAAAGTTTGTTTTATGGGATTTTTAGAATATATTGAAAGTTGGATCTTTAT